>VYXB01006804.1:313868-337725 GCA_013397135.1 Pachyramphus minor
CGGGGGGGGCGGGGGGGTGGTGTGCGGGGCGGGGGGGGGGGGGGGGAGTCGCGACGTGGGGTGTGAGCGCTCTGCCCCCGGCGAGCCTGCTCAGAGAGCCGGCCCGGCGGAACGGGACCCGCGGGGCAGAGCCGGAGTTTGGCTGGGACGCCGAGGCTAGCAGGGTGGCTTCTCCATCCCTCTCCAGCTTTCTGCCCAGGAGCTCCCCTTTGGGAAGGCTTCTGCTGTCATCTTCTGCACAAGAACTGTGTCATTTAGATCATTAATCCCTGCGCACCGGGGGATGGGGGGAAAATAGCAACTTGCGGCCCTGTGGAGGTGACGTGAAGTTTGACAATGCCTTATGTAACACTTTTTGGAGAGATTCCTAGCTTTTCTGTTGTGCCCAGTTTTAGTTTTAGAAAGCAAGTGATTTTTGTTCTTTGCAGAGCGTCAGACAAGGGATATTTATCTGTGTTTTCACCTGAGTACAGTGTCTTCTGCTTTGTTCAACTTGGAACAGGGGTACTGCTACACAGCAAATAAAGCCTACTTTTTTCCAACATGCGTTTCTTCTAAACTGAAAATTAGCCAATGGAGGCATCTGAACAGTTGTTATAAGGTCTTACATTTTTCTGTATGTATTGTACATGTTTTTTATAGGAGTCTTAAAATTACTACAGGAAATGTTTTCACAGCACTGACTGTTGTTTATATGTTCTGGAAGGTATGGATGCTAGGATGAAAATGACAATAAATCAAATGTCTTTTAAACGTTGTTAGCTTTTTTTTTTTTTTACACAATATCACTACTGGAAGGAACAGAAGCCATCAGGCTAAACAAACTACTATGTTAACACCAGACCTGGCAATTGCCAACAGGTCAGCATATTTTATTTAATGATATCTTCTGGATATAGATTAATTTTCTTTGTACAAAATAAATCTTTTTAGCTTGTTCAGAAATAGAAACAGTGGGAAATGTGATAAATGGATTGAAAGGTTGCCTAGTTTCCCTGCAGCTTCCTTAAAGTGTTATACCTTCTACTGTAGAAAAAATCCCCCAAAATGTAGCCTCACACAAAAAGACAGGGTAGTTATTTGCTACTAACTCTTCAGACTCCCAGCTGCGAAGGCATGCTAGGGGCACTAGTGTGGGTGGGATTTTCCCCCTCATTCAGTGGTGAAAATGCACAGACTATTCCAGTAAGACTGATGAGATGAATTTTTTCCTAACCTTCTAGATCTCCATCATTATACTATAAGCTTAAAGGAGAAATTGTATGTATAAACTCAGGTGATGGGTTAAGGGCGGGGGAGGATCTTCTAACAAAGTCATTCTTCTCCCTGCTGCAAACAGAGATAGATTATTTAAGGTTAGTTTACTTACAAGAACAGGACAACTTAAAAAAAAATCCCTTACCCCAAAGGTCTTCACTGTGTGTCAGTTTTTTAAAATGGAAAAATGTGGAACAGGTATCCCTAGTCTTCTTGAAAACTGCAAATTACTGATAAGTATTCCAAGTTTGAAATTTGAAATTCTTACTGCTTAGGTGTCCTGTGACGGTCCTTGATCAAAAAAGGCTGCAAGTCATGTAAAAGCCGCAGTAACTGCAGAGTCTCTGATGGATAATTGGATTGGTAGGTTGGTTTTGATTTTTTGGGGGTCTTTTTTGGCTTTTAATTGCCTGCTATGGCAGCTGGTTCCTTTTCTCTGTCCTGTTGATGTTTAATTCTCACAATTTTTGATATATGTCATGTGCAGCATCTTTCCTGTTCAAAGTACATCCCTCCCTTGTCTGTTGCTGGTGAGGAAAGCATAGCTTGGAGGTATTTGAATGGCAGTATGTAGCAAGATACTTTTTTTTTCTTTAATATCCAAAATATGCATGACAACTTTTTTCTTCGTTGCTTAGATGACATAAAAAGATTGTAGGTTTTCTTAGGTCTAGAGAAATAGGTACTGGTTTTCTTTGGAGGAGCACTGAAAATAGTGTTACTTACATGTTGAATCCTCTGTGGCAGCTATTCAGTCTACAGGAATTCCAAAGTACAGTCCTCAGAAAGGCAAAGTGCAGAGCCGTGATGAATGACTGCATGTCTGTTGGCAACATTAAGATGTGTCAGATGTTTGATCTGAAATTTCTGTGTGTAGGACTTCAATATTAGTAAAAGTATTATTCCTCCTGAATGAATATTTTAGAAAACTGGTGAAACTAGGCATCTCCCATGTGCACTTAACTTGCTGAACTGAAGTAGTCTTAAAAATAATGATTTTGAAGGAACAATTCTCCAAACTCTTGGGAGACTATTTCTTGCTCAAGTATGTGGGTTTTGTTTTTACCTGGGATAAACAATCAGTTGTCAATAGACCCTGACTGGAATACTCTCCTTTTATATTCTGTCCCATTTCGTTTTTATTTTTGTTTGTTTGTTTTTGTACACATGCCCTTATAAGAGCAATCTGAAAAACCCAAACACAAGTAAACACAAAAACAACAAAACCCAAGCCTTTTTTTCTTTTTTTCCCCCCGATGTTTATAAGGGCAAATAATGGGTAAAAATCATAATGTGACTACAAAGTCTTTGCAATATATGCTAAACTCTTTCTACATGCAAACTCCTAATGATCTTGATGGGAGTGCTTGTCTAGATCCAGAAGAGAAATCTTTTTTTTTGTTTGTTTTTATATGTGAATCTTTATTTCCTGTCTTGTACAAAAAGCCCATGTTAATGAGCTCTGTCAGCTTTGAAGACCTTTCATCATCTGCATTACAATAAATTAGCAAAATATCCATTTTAAGGATATGAGATTTCTGGTGTATCTTTTTTTGGTCTAACCTGTCTGTGCTGAAAACATTATGATTTGTGTGAGAAGAGAACATAGTGGCCAATGCAAGCTTGTCTTCATTCTCTTCGGAGTTGGCTCTATTGGTTATTTGCCTAATGCTGTGGCTAAAGAACTGAAAGATGGTTTTGTGTAAGGAAACATGTCCATGTGTACTATTTTTGGTCTGTTGTCTGGGTTTGGCTCATCTTCGTCTTTGTAGTGAATGCTAGCTTTAAAAAGCAACCATTGTTCATTAATGCTGGCTTTAAAAAACAGTTATTGTACATTATCCCACACTTGGCATAGTTTAAGAGCTGGAAAGTCAGAAGTACCTCAAGGAAGGTACTTTTACTTTTGCTTTTTTTTTTTCTTTTTCATTGGATCACTAATTTTTCTTGTGATACATGCACTTGAAGATAAGGGTTAAGAAATGAGCTTTGTACCTTGTAGGGATTCATGACTCTTTTGGTGTCACTTGCCTCAGTATTTGAAGGTCTGTCTTGTGTCCCATCAAAGCTTGTTCAATGCATGGCTGTAGAAGGGGAGCAGCAGATAACAAATTCTATTTTCTACAGAAGTTGGTGGCTCAAAAATCAAGGAGAAAATTGCTAGAAAGGATTATCCTGGCCTTGGCACTGACTTTGAAGAAATCTGCCAAGGCTGGAATCCTTGTTTAAGTGCCATCTGTGTCAGAATTAGAAGCAAACTGTGTAAAATAGTTCCATTACCTGTTTTAATTTGCAGATCAGACCAGGTCTGATAATGTTTACTGTAGTAATCCACATCACTGTCTTTGTTGGATATAGCTACTATTTCCTCAACAACGGAGTTAGCCAGGTAGAAGCTACACTTAAAATTGGCAAGAAAAGCCCCAGCACTGTCAATCCTATACTGTAGCAAAAAGCCATATGTAATCATGTAACCCTTAGAGTGGAGGAAGCTGGAAGTCTCTGACCATGCAGGCAGAATGCAGTCTTCCTCGCTAACATCCACGTAAGACAGCTATGCTTGAAAATAAAAATAAGTTGTTTTTCAAGTCTGCAGTTCCCTGTCCTTGTGCCTCTGAGCTCTTCACTAGTGAGTCCTATGAGGAGATAGGTGTCATCACCACTCTACTCTTCTCCCATGCATTTTTGAGTATTGATGAGTCATTTCTGTTATTCCTTATCTATACCAATTTTTTATCCTCAGGGAATAGTTGCACATGATGACCCAGAATATCCATGCTGCCTGAGGAGCAGCTTGTCAAGGGTCACATCAACTAACAGTGGCTTACTTTACAGGTTTTGCAGGAATCTATGAAAATTACAGAAATCATAAAAATTTCTGATCTGCTATTGTTTGGCAAAACCGCAAGTATCAGCGGTAACACCAGAACCATAGTTTTCTAAAATCAGAGGGATGACACCCATATCACTTTAAACCTGTTTTCACATTCTGGCATTGAGTTTTACAAGAAAACTTACATTCAGCAAAAAAAAATGTACATATATATATATGTATTTTTAAGCAGCCTCCTGATTCCTTCAAAAGAAATTTTCTACTGCTTAGAACTTCCAGGGAAATTGTTACTTTCATTTGCACCTCTCAATATTTCCTCTAAAGTTTATGTAATGTAATATTTACATATTACATTATGTAATGTTTACATAGGATGTAATATTTACATAATGTTTACATAGGATGTAATATTTACATACAGAGGGCCAACATTTTGGTTGTACCATTAGCTTTTAGATTTCTACCTCCTGGTAGGCATTTGACAGCTAAGACTTCAGACTAGGAGAACACTGGAAATTATTGTTGCTGGAAAATCTTCATTTAAATATAGAGAAGAATGAAGGATTTTGTTTTAGGAGGAAACAAAAAAGAGGAAGAGGAGAGAAAGAGCTGAGAAATGAAGGGAAGGAATTGTGGTATTTTATTTATTTTTTTAAATATGAAACACTTTGCTCATGATTTCTAGATGGACTTGGAAATGAATTTGTGTCTTTGGAGAAAGGAATGTTTCTTATTGTGGAATATAAAGTGTTACTGAGTGGTGAAATGGGATGAGCAAGAAGAATTGTGAACTATTCAAATGAGATGAAGTTTTCAGCTGATATTGAGGCTTCTCAACCCAGCTGCTTCTGGCTGGGTTTCACTTTCCTCCTCTCTGCGACTCCCCTGCTGTGCCCCTGAACCTCAGTAGTAAATTCCCTTGGTGATTGTTTTCCCTTCTGTCTTCAATTAATGCTGCTGCTAATCAATACTTCAAATGGAACTTTATGTTTAGAAATTACTGGACTTCAATGTTTGAGTCTGCTTAATTCAATATTTTTCAGGCCAAAGGTACTAGAAGGGTGTATGCCACTGCATAGAAATAAGAAATGAAAACCAATTATTCTAGCATTATTAAATACCCAAATATATGTTCTTTAGATCATGTTCTTAAGAATATTAGCTTTCATTGTTTAACAGAAGGGAGTACTAAGCTTGCTGGTATTTTTATACAAGATGAACTGACATTAGCCTTGAGGCTTTTGAAGCAGAAGTTAAGTTCTGTATTTCTGCAGCCTCATCCTTTTTTCAATTCTAAGACTGGTTTTAGAGTGTGACTCAGATTTAAGCACGGAGGTTCTCATTCATGTAAGACAAATCTTCAAAGATAAAATATTGGCTGGCATGCTTGGGAATTCTTAAATAAGGTAAAGATGGTTCTTAGCCCTTTAAAAGGGAGCAATTGTCTGTATTTTTGGATTCTCAGTGTTAAGTATACTGTACAATTAGATGCTGCTTTACTGAAGTAGAGAATTGAAACATTAAAGAATGAGGTCCCTGTAAGGGTGGACATTTTCTGTTGCTATTATTGGAATACGTTATAACTTGTATCCTTGATTTTGATCTTGCAGAACTCTTTAATATCAACTACATTTATGAGAAATCTGTTCCTCTTCGGTAACTCTTCCAAGTAGTGGGTAATCAGTTGAAATCAATAGGTGATGATGTTGTAAACAATATTTAGTACTAGGAGAGTTGCATGTTGACACTTACTTCCACAAAGTAAAAATGATCAGTTCAAAGGAATGGAAGAAGCATTTAGTTTGGGATGTCTTCTTCTTCACTGAGATGTATGTCATCAAAATGGAGGATGCTACAAATGGAGAAAGAAGGGGAAAAAATCAATACTGATATCGAGTCTGTTGGAATAGAGGATCTGCTAGTGGCTAAGCCAAACCATCTGGTGATGGGCAGGTAAGAGGGAAACTTTTGTCTTTGATATTGTTAACTTTTCAGACTACTTTCCAAAGTGCAGCCAAAGCAATAATTTGGTCTGTACTATTGCCTCAGAAAGCAACCATAAAATGTATAAGCCGAGAAGTTTGAGATGCAGCTGTCTTCATCTCATTGTCCAGCAATCACCTTGCAGTTTTGATTACTTTGAGAAAGAAGCAATGTGTATGAGAATAAATTCACATCCTTCCGTGGTTGCTCTCAGCCCTCAGGTGTGAAGAAGAGTGTATAGGCACAGTGGCCTAAGTTACTGCATTTCCTTCCAAACACTGGAGTCTGCCTCCCTTTACTCTTCTCACTACTATGCTAGAGCAACCTAAAGTCTGCTAGATTAAAATAGCTGCTTCTAGCAAATGTCTGGGGTCATGCAGACTCTCAGTGTTCTGATTAGTGATGCAGGTCTTTCATCACTGGAACACTTCCTTTCCATATGAAGGCATTGCTCCATGGACAAAATCAGGACTCTTTCATGCTGGTTTGGACAGTGGAGAACCATGCATGTACTGCCTTGCAATCTGGTTATCAATTTTGCAAGTCATATCTCTACCGTTGCTATCCAGACTCTTGGCCCTTGCTTTTGTGTGCTCTGCTGGGGAAGCTGGACATAAAATTTCAACCTGTTCATGCTACCAGTTGCCACTACTGTGACACCAGTGCTCACGCCTGGTACCTGAGCTATACAGAGTGCATCATGTACTGGAAACATTTTAGTAAGCTTAGATATTGATTTATGTTACAGCTGCAATGTGAGTAACTGTGCACAGTTGGTGAATGGGTTGAGAAGAAAGATGTTCCTAACGTTTTTGCTTCATTAAGATGAGCAAAAATAGTAATACTGCTCCACTAGTATGTAAGGAACTGAAACTGATGGCAGTATTTTTCATATGCAGAATAACTTTGCTTATTTCTAGTCTGAGATGTGTGGAAATAAATCCATAGATTCCTGAAGGCTTTACAGAGTCGCTTAGGGTGAGGAAAATGACTCTGTGGAAAGATAAAACCATTCTGTGACAAGAAACCCATGGACTGCAGGCGAAGGGGTTTGAGCCCAAGTGGTTAGTCAAAAAGCAAGGAGCAGAACCCTGGTTTCTTCAAAGAGTCACTGTCCTGTGCCGTAAACAAATGGAAACACCACTGTCTTTAGCAAGAACTCTTGCTTAATATAGTTGTGCCTTAGATGATGAATCCAAGTCCCTGACGATTCTCAGCATACAACAATTATCTTTATGTAAATATTCTGTATAAAGAATATATGTGCATCTGAAACCAAACAAATGAAAGTTAATTGACAGATGGATAAAGACAAAATAAACTAATCATAGTGGAATTTACAGATACTCTTTGTTGATTTAGAGGCAGTGCTGTGATCAAGGGAAGAAAGGAATGTGTTTTGCTTCTCAAAAATAGAAAATAGTACAACATTTCAGGAAGGAAATAGGAAAATACTTGAAGGAATAAATTAATATATCTTGGTATTTAAAGGTTGTAGGTTATTGTTCTTTAAATACATGGAGTTTGTCCATGGTCAGGTGGTGCTAACAACCTGGAGAGGGTAACTGGCACAGGCCACTGCTGTTTAGAAGTCACCATAAATGAACAGTAAGGAAACCAGAGTTTCCACTGAGTTATTGACATGTGTTCACTGGGTTAAAAATGCAGCACATTTATTGATTGCATCATTTTATATCACTTTTGACTCATGATAAGCAGGGGCAGACACAACATTTTTCTGAATAGAAGGCTACTGCCGTGTTACTGGGCAGGTTTTTGAAGAGGTGGAGAGAATGAGAGAAACAGCACTGAGGTGAATCCATATTCAACAGGTGTCTGAATGTGATGCAGTGTGATACAGAACAAATTTTTCAGATGTCCTTCTTTTTGTCCTAAAGCTCTTAAAATTTTTCATAGGTGAGTTTCTTCCCTTTCTGTTTTCAGTCTAAAAAATATTGTACTACATGTCAGCAATAAAGATTTCTGGACCTGAAGTTAGTATCAAGAATTCTTTGAAATAATTTAGTTTTGCAGCATATTTTATTCTACATGTTTGGGTTTTGTTCCTCAGTTTTACCTGTCATGCAGTTGGACACTGGTATATTAAGAAATGTCCGAGTTTGATTTTTTCGGGTTGCTTAGGACTACATCCAGATGGCTTTTTAATATTGCCAAGGATAAAGACTCCACAACCTCTCTAGGCAATGTGTGTCAGGGCTCAGTCACCCTTACAGTAAAAAAGTGTTTCCTGATGTTCAGAGGGAACTTCCTGTGTTTCAGTTTGTGCCCGTTGCCTGTCACTGAACACCACTGAAAAGGATCTGGCCCCACCATCTTTATACCCTCTTTTTAGATACTTATTCTTGACTTCCTTATCTCCAGGTGGGCTCTGGCTTTCCTGACTGCATTTTTGCATGCTCAGACACTGTACTCCTTCCAGTCTACCTGCCCTGCTTCCTCTTGTATATATTCCTTTTGTATACTTTCTGTGTTTGAGTTTTGCCAGGATCTCCTTTTTCCTCTTTACTGGCCTCCTGGCATTTTTGCCAGGAGACTCCCTGCTGTTTGGAATGGACAGTTCTTGAGCTTGGAGGAGGTGATCTTTGAGTATCAACCAGCTTTCTCTGCATGGGACTGTTTTCAAGCAGGTCCCCAGAAAGACCTGAGTCTTCTATCCTGAATGGCAGGACTGTGATCTTGTTTTCTTCCCTTCTCCCTCCTCATGGGATCCTGAATGCCACGCTGGTCACTGCAGCTTAAGGCTGCCTTTGACCTTCAAATCCCCAAGGAGCCTTTCCTTGTTCCTAAATAAAAGGTCCATCCAAGAATGTCTGATTGTTGGCTCCTCTATCATTTGGATCAGGAATTTGTTATCAGTGATCTCCAGAAATGCTCTGGATGCTTGGTCCTGGGTCTGTTGTCCTTGCTGCAGATAACCAGAGTGGTTTTCCCCCACGAGAACCCGGGCTTGTGAATGTGAGGTTGCTGCTACCTGTCTGTAGAGGGCCTCGCACACTTGTTTTTCCTGGCCGGGTGGCCTACAGCAGATGCTCACTACAGTGTCACCCATACTGATCTCTCTTCAGTCCTTACCCACAAGCTCTCGCTTAGCTCATCATCCATGCCTAGGCAAGGCTCCTTGCATTGCAGTCTCTCTCATAAGGGGTGTCTCCACCTTCTGCTCTTTCCAACATGTCCTTCCCCTAGAGCCTGTATCCCTTCCTTGTAGCGCTCTAGTCATGCAACCCTGTGCCTCTGGGCACTGTGCCCACACTGTGTCTCTGTTCATCCCAACAAGATTATAACCACAAAACTTCACAGATCTCTAGTTCCTTGTGTTTATAACATTTGTGTTTATTCATACAAGAATAAATTCCACAAATGGTAGAAGCAATTCAGATAAAAGCACTGTTTTTGCTAATACAACTGTGACTGCTGTGACTACTGTGGCAGCTTCTGCTAACCATCAATCAATAGTCATTCTTTATACAGTCAACCCACATAGCTGGGGTGTCAGAAATTCCCAATGCAAGAAACCATTACTGCCCGAAAGAGCTTACAAAATACAGAAGTAAGAGTATGCTGAAGTTTTGAAAACTGATAGTTTGTACTTTCCCCCCTTTCAGAATTTCCTTTTTAGAGTGTACTTTTAATCACAATAATTTTTCATTTGAGTAATACATGCTCACTTATTGGTGGCCTTGTTAAAATATCTTTTGGAAAAAATACAATCTGTATTCCTGTGTTGTGGGCTACTGGAAGGAGCAACGTGGGACAGTTCTGAAAAAAAAAATCACTGTAGTTTTGGGACACAACTGATTTTCTCTGTTAGGTTGCATTTTTCTTTAATTGGTGTGTTTTAAGTATATTTTTATATTCAATTTGAATTTGAAAATGCTAAAATAAAATCTTGCAACAGTATTTAGCACCATTTTTTTGGTACTATCTAAACAAAAACCTTTAGCAGTATTGAGACAGATCCCACTGCACCTGTCATGTGATGGTAATTGATAAGATGAAATGTGTCTAACATGGCAGAAACTGAGTCATTCATCACAGATAGCAAAAAAATATAAGAAGTTTCCTTGTGTTTTTGTGTCTTTTTCTTTACCTGTATGCACCATGCAGCTCTGAGTTTGTGATAAATCTTTTTTTGATCACCAAGAACTTTTGTTCTGTGTGGTCTGTTTTGAGTCAGGTACAGACACCCTTTGTAGGACTTAGTATATTTGACTAATCAGAACAGATTGGAATTTCTGGTGAAATTTTAGTGGATTAAGCACTGGTTTTCAGCAGGCTGGAGATACTTTTAAGACTGAGAAGCATTTTCAGGATCTGTTTGTAATTTTGACTTCAGTCTGTTTAGTGAGAAATAGCTCTAATTGTTCAGGCTGTCTGAGCTCCATTTTTGAATCCTTATTGCTTTTAGCCAAGGAGATTGTTATATGATACCCTTGGATGTTTACAGTTAGATATTCCTGTCAAATGTTGACTTGGAAGCCAAGTTCCATGCTTTTCTGCTGGAAGTTTTATCTGAGTTGACTGAGGTAACCCTGTGCAAATTCCTCCTAGTAATCAAGTTTGTTAAACTAGGCTTAACAGCGGGAGGACATGAGACTTGTGCCCTTTGCTCTTAACTAACTTCTGTTCCTTTCTCAATATCAAGTTCAAGCCCCTAATTTTTCAAAGCCCTACTCAAAACTCAAGTGGGAATGTTTCTGCCAGGTTCACAGGGCTTCAAGCTGGGCCCTTAATGAGCTGAACATTAAATACCAAACTGAAAAACTTTGCCATTCTTGCTTTACTTTTCCTATGAACTGTCTCGCTGAAATCAGTGCTGCTAATAGTGGAGTGAGGTGCTAATCAATACAGATGAGAATCCATCAGTCCTGTGCTTGGAGATAAGCTCATCACCCATCAGCTATCAGTGTTTTCTGTGGGGGAATACTGGAATGCATATGGTGATGTTTCCAAATGGCATGGAGTTCTCAGAAGACATCCCAACATTGATCTATGTTAATATTAGTATGAATGTAGCAAATAATGCTTTGTGATGAATCTTCTTGCATAAGTCTTTCCTGTTAGCTGTGGCTAAAGAGCCTCAAAGCACCCTAAAAAAAGACAATGAAATTCAGAGAGCATGCAGCAGGCAAACTTAAAAAAATACACCTTTGTATCTAGCATCTTGACCCTACTGGGCATATGTGCCTTTGTAAAGACAGTGGTGGGAGCTGCAAAGGAAAACCACTTTATTCTCAATAAGAATATAAAAGCTTTTCTTATGGTGGCATAGAATAATAAAAAAAAGATGTTGCAGTTTTAATTTAAGAAAAGCAACAGGAACTTCAGTTGGAAAAGTGTTGGTGTTGAAAGTAAAACGGGTCTACCATGATGTCTCAATACACAGTAATGTAGTATTGCTGTTCTAGTACTGCAGAACCTGTTTTGATGCGTCACTAAGATGGAAATGAAACCACAGTGTACAAAATTGAAATATCAGCCAGCCACCTGTCCATTTTACTACCAAATTCTGCTTCCTCTCTTCTTGTTTCCTTTCACTGAAACAATGGTTCTTTTATATATTGGCATGTTAATATTTGCAAAGTGTTTTTGAAAGCTGAAATGCATGAGAAAGGTGCTAAGTATTCTTGCTTTCATTTAGAACTAATTTTCATTCAAGATGTTCTTGTCATGGCTTATACTTGGTGTGAAAACTGGAGGGGATACAGTGATTTTAAGAATTTTGAGCCTACAGATATAGATATGAGAGCTTTTGCTCTAATTCTGTGGCTCAGGAGTATCTTTTTGATGCAGGCAAAGATCTCTATTCTAGAAACTGCTTTGCTAAGGGCTGGCATAGGAGTGTATCTGAGATGATTATATGAGAATGCGGATTGGGATGAGCTCAGTGCATTTAATTCATCTCTCTCTAAGCACCACTGAATGTCCAAGGTGCTGTCATACTTAGTAGGGCTTTTTCTTTTCCCTCTCTGCATGTCTGGAGCTAACAGGTAGACTTAAGTCTTGGATCCATGGATGCTTGTTTCTTTAAAACCAGAAAATATTCAAATAAAGGAGAGCTTCTCTAACCAGGCTTGATACAGTTAATGCAAAATTTGTTGCCATTGTGAAACTTCAGATGGGAGGAAGAAGTTCTGCAAGAACCAAATTAGAACACTGACATGTCTAACTGTCTCATGTTTATATATATATTAAACTGAAAATTAGTGAATGCTCTGGATCTATTAGGAATATCTTCCTTTGAGGTGAAGATAAGTATGGAATGTTACATATTCAAAATGCTCATCTTTAAAGTCATTAACTCCTATGAAGTAATTTAGAATGAATGATGATCTGTAGACAGTTTTTAAGATTCTTCTTGATTGAGTAGGAAATGCAGACTCATACATGTTATTTTTATCTGCATGTGCATCTGTAAAACATTCAGGGGTTCACAGACAGAAATCACTGATTTTAAATAAAGTATAAACTGATACAGGTCTACTTTCTGTCAATACAGCTTAGGAGGCTTGCTCCGGCTATGGAGGAATGTCATGGCATGTTGGCTGTTGATTTGAATTTTGGAATGGGACTTGAATACATGATCCAAAAAAGTTCCAAGAACTGTTTTCTTTGGCTCTGAGTGGTATTCATTATTGCTCACTATGCAGAATACCCCCAACAATACCCCACTGCTCGAGGCCCTGAAAGGGACCCTTTCCCCCTTCCCTGCAAAATGAGGTGAGGTGATATAGAATAACCTCTGAGTCCTACCCATGCCCTGACGAGGCTACTGCAAAAACTGACCCTGTCCTGGCTGGAACCAGGAAAAAGTGCATATTTACTTACCATAGGAAGCGATGGTTTACTTCACAGGACAAATGAAAGGCTTAGTTGGTATTATGTCTCCATGTCTTTTATGGGAAATTTCATGTTGTAAGAAGCACATTTTCCCCTGTACAAATGTGAGATTGTGTTGTAAATGAGATCTCTTAATTACTGCTCAGCTTTACTAAGCTTTTTACTATAGTCAGCAACTGCCTTGCTGAAAAGTACGATGATTTTGAAGCAGAAATTTAGGACTGAAGATTTCAAACCAATTTCTTTCTTCCTCATCATTAAGAGAATAGTGGCTTAGCAGTCAGGAAGAAGAGCATTCTGGTTTATAAACAGTATTCAAGTTTTCTTGTATTAGTAGATTAGAACAGCATGTTCATATTTCTCCTCCACCTCCTCACCGGCTCTCTCCTGGTTTTGCTTCTAGTTTTTGGACCCCACCTTTCACTTTGGTGCTTCATGTTTTTAGTAGTCAGGTTTTGGTCCACTTTTTGGATCAAATGTGTGTATACGTCTCTAGGAAAGAGGGGTTTCTGTGAGACCAAAAGTTTGCAGCTTCTTACTGGAAAAAAAGAAAGGTTGATAAGATAAGGTTTTGGGGATGTTTTTATTTATATATTTGGGAAAGAGTACTTAGAAATGGAGAAGTGTGTGTATCTGTAGTGAGGTATGTAATGTCCACAGGGGTGAGGTGGCATGATGACCTGTATAAGATTTGTGGACTACTTGGCGAAATCTTTCAATTGTCTGCTTAGGGTTGCACAGAGCAATGATTTCTCATTGAATCTGGAGCCCAGAGTCAAATCTGAATTTGTACGTGGTATAATTTGAGCAATTTTCCATAACTCTGGTCTTCCTTTTGTTATAGACTGTGAGAAGTTTACACGCTGTAGTCTGTAATGAATATTCTGAATATTGTCAGTGAAAGTGGTGGTCTTATTTGAGAGCAATTACTCCCTTGTTGCATCCCCAAATGTATGGTGACTGTTGATTGCCATATTTGCCCTGTTTACTCTTCAGCTGTATTTCCCTGTTTTGGCCACTTGTTTTCCTTAATTGTACCTTTGGGTTGTGTGAGCACCTTTAACAAGCGTAATTTCTTTATTAAATATTTGCACCATGCTTAGCACAACAAGAAACGTGGGTCTTTGGTGGTGCCTGGCAACCATAGTCCATAATGCTGAGCTTAGTGCTCCATAATTAAAGGATTACACAGTTGGACAAGACTGGCAGGACTCATTAAAACCACATTTTTATATTAAGGTTACTGAATGCACCTTTAAACCTTACCCTAGATTCTCTCTTAATTAGTGAGAGGGGGTTTTTTTTGCCACTCATAACTACGGGGGACTCAAGGCTTCATATAGCACTGGTAATAATAGCTACAATATCAAAACAAAGAAGGAGGTACTAAACGCAAAGAGGGAAGATGCAAAAACCATTTGTAATCCTCTGAGATAATGGTCTAAAACCAGGTATTCTTGTGTTTTATGCACTTGCTTTTATTTGTCCTCTTGGACAGAAAGCTTTGTCACTGAAGAGATTTGATAATAGCCTGCTCAGTATGATTGTAGTCTCTTGTATTCATGTAATAAACCAAATAATTTTGGTCCATCAGTGGGTTTAGTCATGCTTGCCATATGCATTTCATCTCTGATTTCGCCTTAAATAGCTTAGATGGAGCTAGATAAGGGCTTTCTGCTCACTTAGTTCTGTCCCATGGTGATACTATATAGAAATGTCTTCCATTTTTGTGCTTTGATATATTGGAATTCTACTAAGATACACATGTACTGTACCTGCACTGTGTATATCTGTAGTTGGCTTATGTGAATATTGGTTGATAAAACTTCGTGTACTTAGGACAAATATTGCAACCAGTAAAGACCTATATTGTAATCTAAAGCAGAGGAAAAAATTGAAAAATTTCTTTAACTTTCACACTTTACTGCAGCCTCGGTTTTACAGTAATAAATGTTGTAGTAATAGAGTCTATAAAGGATGGAAGTGAGTTTCAGATCTTAGACAACTAGCTTATTCCAAGAGATGTGCACTTGAGTAGCTGAAGAGAGGGTATGTGGAAGACAGGTAACATGCTGGAGCGGGAAACTAAGAGATTAAGCCATTGCTGATCTGTTTTCCTGTTTCTGAGGTGGAAAATCTTGTCTAAGAGAGTTTTTCTGGACAGGAATTTATTCTGGAAAGAAATACAAATAGTGCTTTTAACTTGCTTCTTCTGTGACTGTGCATCTTCTCGCCACATTAAAACGTTGCCTTTGGTTTTTTATCCATAACCTTGTAATGAAAAAGGTGGTCCTAGTGCTAGTCCTTTATGTCCTCTAAACTGAGTTGGCTTCCCTGCTGTGACTTCAGTAAGGCATCATTTCATAAGTTCAGAGGATTTGATGAGTTTAGGGTGAATTTGTGACTTGCTGTTAGATGGTTAAAAGGAAAATAGCTATAATGGATTGGATGCAAAGCTGCTTCCCCAGCTTCTTTCCCATCCCGCCCACTAACATGCAGAAGCATCTGTCTCTCATCTCCTCTTTGCCTCGTGATATGTGCGAGTGCATTTTGACAAACATTTAATGAACAGAGATCTTTGAAAAACCTAGGAGACAAAACAACAGTGCTGAGAAGTGCAAGTAGTTCTGTCTTACTAGATAGATACTTGTGCAATAGAGAGTGATGCTATGGCAAATAAAAATATTTCTATAGTAAATGTTACTACAGCAAATGAACCTGTCTTCTTTAGCTCTACTGAAATGCAACATCTCATAATTTATAACTGTTATTTATAACTTAAAAGACAATGCAGGGTCTTTTGGCCTATATTCTTCATAGAAGTTAGAAGATGGTTTTCTTTTTATGAAGTTTCATGAATGTCTTTTGAGTTATCTGAATGCCTTGTAAAGAAGGATGTTTTCCAGTTGAAGGTTATGACCATGTTTGTGCAAATGGCTTTGTTTTTAAAATGTCACACTTTTTATATTTGTGGGTAGAAATGATGAGTGAAACAATTTTCCATATCTGGAGGAAAGATCGATGGCAGAAATTCATAGTAACTTAAGAGTAGTTTTCTAAGTGTGCAGGATACATGTATTGCTTTACTATTTGGAATATATGTGTACGTGGTGCTTTCAGCTTGGGAGGATAAGAGGTATGTAAACCACTACTTTAAATTTTTTTATGTGAACTTGCTGCAATTTTACATGTTACTTTTACTTGCAATTTTACTTGTTACTTACTCTGCTGGTGTAAGAGGTTTTTTGGGTTTTTTAGGTGAAAAGAATGAAATATCATGTTCTGAAAACACCCCCAAATCTTTTGCAAGTAATGCTACAGTTTATAGCATAGATGAGAAAAACAGTAAGAGAATGGCAGCTGTTTAAAACCAAATATTTTTTTTTTGTTCTTCAGTGAGTGTCCCTTTGCATCAATATGCCAGAAGTATGCTACTACTCTGTATTTTGAATCAACTCTTTGCTTGCTTGTACTGTTGCACCTTGAGGTTGAAAAGAGGTGCTCTGTAAATTCAATCACACTTAAAACCAACTACAGAAAAGAAGTTGATGGCAATAAAACTCATCCTTTGTCGGGTGCCTGACAGATCTATTTATTGTGAGTACTTTGTTAACCTCTTGGGGAGGTTCTCTCTGCAGCAGAACACCCCATTGAGTGTGTTGCAATCACTACAGGCAATAGAGCTTCCAGCCACACAATGCCAACAAAAAGTGCTCCAAATAGACAGCTGATCTACTCAAAGCCCAAGAATTCATGTGACTGGCTAGGAGACTCCCTTTCAAATTTAAAGGGCTTGAGTTAAAAATCTGCCCAAACCCCCTGTAACTTAATAAAATGCCTCTCCCTTGCTTCACTGACAGACTTATAAGGTTCTTTAGCACACAGGTGATTACTGGTAAGAAGAAACATGGTCATCCTACTGAAGCCCGAGGAGAACATTTTGTGGACTTGTCTAAAATACTGTAGTACTGGTTTGGTTTAATTGGCTTCATACTTCTATGTTAAAAAAAAAAAAAAGGTTGTCTGAAGGTTTGAACATGTTAATGTGATTGATTATTTGAGGGGAAGAGATAGGTAGGCTTCCTCATTAATTTAGGATTTTTATTCTTTGCAAATGCAGTTTACTGTTGTGTTCCTGTAAGATGTTTTTATTTATTTATTTTGATACAGTTTTTGCATTCAGTTTTATTTCAAACTGGTCCATTTCTGTTTTTCTGCTTCTACAACTGTAATACTGAAACTGACTGTTGTCCAGGATCTATTTCCCTTTGTATTGTCCATCCTTCAAAAAGACAGCCTGACAGTAAATTGTGTAGTGTTTTGTTTTTCCCCTAGGGGTAGTTGCAGAGATTAGCAGGACAATGAAATAGTAGGGGAAAGCATCTGGAAGGAAAGACTTTCCAGATGGATATCCTGTTGAGAAATAATAGGGGACATGCCTGGTATTTTTGTTTTGTTCTGTTTTTCAGGAGCATGGGGTGTAAAAATTTCGCTTTGCATTTTTTAGTCTTTTCAATTTTCCTTTTTTATTTCATAATGAGATGTTTGCTAATGCCAGAGGAATCAATCTGATTACCTAGCCTCGTGATTCAGACTGTAGAATTCCAACAGCTATTCCTTACTACAGGAATTAAGAGTCCATAAATAATGGTTAAGCTATATCTGATGCTGAGATTTTAATCTTTATTTTTAAGATTTTGAGTCAAAAAAGTGAGTGCATTTCATGGTATGACCCACTGCTGGTTTTATCTTGTATTATCAGTTGTGTTTCCTGATTTCTTCCCTGGGTATTTCTGGGTATTTCTGTAGGAAGCCAGTTGATGGATATGGACTAAAAGCACAGACCATTCAGAAAATCCAGTGCACAAGTGCCCAACTGACCTTGAGAAAATATTTAAAGACCAAGAATCAAATGAAAAACTAAGGAAACTCAAAAGGCTGGATGGATAGCTATGCCTATATTGCAGTTAGTAGTAGAAAATATTGAATGGTACAAATGATCAGTTTTTCAAAGAAGCTTAAGAATATGGTAGCACATTTTATTAGTATCTCTTTGAATAAAGTAGGTCAGTTGGAATAAGAAAAGACTTCACATTTCTCAACACAACAAGAGATAACTATATCCAACAGATATTCAGAGAATGGGAGCCAGCTAAAAGTTCCAAATTAACAAGATTAAACTCTATATGCTACTTGGAATTTGTCTTCCCCCCTGCACTTCTAAAATTCGTTTTTGCTTTTTGGCTGTCCCAGGACTTACTGTTGTCCCACATGATGAACTACAATTGAAGGAAGAGCACAGGTGATGTTTCAATAAGACTTCTTAAAATCTCTTTATTGAGATTTTAAACTAACTTATCCTATCTCTGGAAATAAACAAATTCTTTTTCCCTGCAAGGTTAAGCCCTTTCTTTTCTAACTGAGCAAATAGCCTGATATTCTTCTGAACAAAGTAAAAATCAATAACTGAACTTAGACATTCTGCTCCCTTGATAACTACAGAGTCTACTGTTACTTTCCTGCGTAGGCAGCATTAAGTTGCAACACAGTCCTTTTCTGGTTATCATAGAAGATCCTTTATAATTTCACATGAGTTTTCAGGGAGATTTTATGATAATTGGTCACTTCATCCCTATGGTTGCCTGAGTGATCTTTATAGGGGCATGAGATAAATTGGGGGAGGAGGAAAAAGAAGGACGGCTACAAGACTGGCTAAATCCCAAAGCATCTCAGATTTGAATGTTCTGTTTTTGGGGTAGGCATCTGACTAGAGCCACCCCCAGCTGACATCTAGGGAGTGTGTGATCAGCTTTCAGCTATCCCTGAAATTCACTACTGAAGCACAGATCATACTCAGCATCAATTTCAGAAGATCAGTACTACTCATCTGTCACTCTCAAGAGATTTATTAGTAGGTAAAACTGCACTAAGGCACATTTCTGTGAAATTCTCTTTAGATCCACTGATGCCATTGACTACTTCCTAGCACTGTTGAAAACTTTAAACTGTAGTGGATTAAAAACCATGCAAGTTCCTCCTTGAGCTTTTCATGGAGTGGTTTATTATGCAAGTCTTTTCCCTGTTCATCTTCCAAGTACACACATGACTTTTGCTATTATTTGGAAGTCTTTTTTTTTTTTTTAGGAATGGCAGTGGGTGATACCCTCTAATGGAGATTTTTTTTTTTTCAAAACTGATCTCCTCCTGATCTAAATAATTGCACTATTCATGTCATAAAAATTTGTATTTAGTTTCATCTGCATGTGAATGAAAAACATTGAGCTGGTTTATGTTTTGTGTTTAAAACTTCAGAAGGCTGATGAAGGAATAAGTTTGTTTTGAAGGCCGATGAAGGAATAAGTTTCTTTCATAAAAGGAATAACTCCTGGATCAAGCCAAAATTACTCTTTGATATGTATTTTGTTTTCATATGTTGTGTACCAGAGCCATTCCATGTATCATTTGTTATGAGATGGTTCACTAACTTACAGAATGAGGATTGGTTTGCATCTTTCTATTAAATTTGCAAACACAAACAAGGAGTGGGGGGGATTAGTTGTTTCATCCTAAAAGCTTCATTTGAAAAGAAGTTTAGATCCTCAGTGGCTGTAAATACTGTATTTCTCCTTTTTTTCTCCTTCTTCTTTTCACCTGATACAGGCTTACCAAATAATTACTTAGTCCAGACTTACAAATTCAGGAACAGACTGCTACATTAGCATGTTTGGCCATGTTTTGCTTTCTCTTGCCAAGAATTGTTTTTCTATCTATTAATTGGAGCTGTCACTGTCTGTGCTGAAGTAATAGTGATTTTTACATGCAGAACCAGCATCCCAATCAGTAATTAGCCACAAGTTCAAAGTTCTACTCCCGAGTGTGTTGGTAAGGGTTCATGACTAAAGTACTGCCTTCATCTCATGGATTCTATTTCAAGTTGATATTAGAAGTGGAGGATAATTCATGGCTGTAGATTCCCTTGCAAGTGGATATTAGACCTAAGTTAATAAGCACCATAGCTTAAAGGAAGGCAGTCTGCTGGTGTGACAGCTGGCCTGAACATTGAGTGTGTAAATATTCCTCGTGTTCCTGTGTGGGAACTTTGAAAGGATTCTTATAAAACACAAAAGGAAGGATACGTTTGGTTAATTGTGAATTTTTCATTTATTGATAATATAAATTATCAATAATTTATATTGATACCTGGTGCTGTCCTTTTGTAGACTGAGTAAATTTTGTGATCCTGCTTAGATAGGTGAAGTTTTTTGCTCTCGAATAAACTATCCTTACTAATTTACTCAAAATACCAGCACTGCTGCAGGGGAAAAGCAACAGTTGGCATATGTGTTTATGCCCAGGGGAAAATGGAGGGCAAAGTGAAGTGGTTACTGCCATCTTACACGTAAAATTCTATTTATTTATTTATTTATTATTTTATTTATCATGGTCAGATTGCCTTTATGATGATTTCAGGATTTTGTTCAAACCTGAGATACCTCTGTCAAGACTGGTATCAGTGCATGTCAAGAAAGTGATAAATAACAGCATCCTTAGACATGCTTGACCACTGATGGTGTAGAAATGGAGCTTTGTAAAAGAAATACCAATATTTTCTGAATATGCTGTGAGTGGTAATGCTTGTGTGTGTAAGCACCAGAAGAAACAGGAGGAAAAAGCAAAGCAATTAAAAGCATGGCCTGTATCAATAACAAAAAAACCACCATTCCCAGTGGTAAAATTGAGACGTGGTTTGCAAGACCAAAATACCTGTGCTTTGATAAAGCCACCACGCAGATGGCTTGTCAGCAGAAGACCCCCAACCTAGATAAAAGAAGGTGGAAAAAGGTTTTGTATGCCATTCCTCTTCTTGTTAAGTCTCAAGGAAAACAACATATATTCCAAGTGAGGAAAAGAGCCAGGGTGGGTAGCAAGTGGCCCAAGATTTTTGGAAATAGAATTTAGTGAGACTTTGAGAACAACCTCTTAACAGTTGATGATGCGTAAGTGGTGCAAAAGAGACTGTCTGAAAGCTGGCTTGGAAGTGAAGGGGAACCCCAGAGGCACGGTACAGACTTGACAGCTATGACCTCTTGTCCTCTCTGTGCAGACTACCTGGGTACAATATCTTGGTACTTGTGAGAATGCAGGTTTGAGCATGTGAGTGGAATCTATGAGAGAATTGAGTGTTAGTGGGTAAAACAAATTTATTTAGACACTTTGTATATAAATACCACCTTCCCCTTCCATGATTTCTTGTATTTTACAGTAATTTTTCTAGATAAAATATATGACCATTTCTCAAAATTTCCATCCCTATAGTGGTTGTTTCTTACTAGTTTGTTAGTTAAAAGATGTTTTGATATTTTTCCCAGAAGGCAGCCTTTGCCAACAACAGAAAAAAAATCTGGGGAACTCATTTTGTAAAATGAGTGCTACATTTGATAAGACTGACTTGTTATTTTTCACTCACAGAAACAATCTACTTCTGTGGATACTATTATTTTCTTGAAATTTGCTTTGGAAACTGTTGCTGATTTCATTAGAAAAATTAAAAAGACTTAATTACTTTTCCTTTTAGAGAAGTTTACATTTTTCTTTGTTTCCTTGTTCTTGATCTTTGTAATCAGTCCAACTGTTTGTGAACTCTTGACCATCCATAGTAAGCAAGCCAGAAAATCTGGCAGACAAGCCTTGCTTCATTGAATAGCTCCCTTTTGTAAATTTTCACAGAATCACAGAATATGCTGAGTTGGAAGGGACCCACATGGATCATTGAATCCAACCCTTAGCCCTGCACAGGACCATCCCCAAGAGTCACACCATGTGCCTGAGAGTATCATCCAAACACTTAAACTCTGTCAGGCTTGGTGCTGTGACCACTTCCCTGGGGAGCCTGTCCCAGTGCCCAACCAGCCTCTGGGTGAAGAACCCTTTTCTAATATCCAACCTAAACCTCCCCTGACACAGCTTCAGGCCATTCCCTTGGGTCCTGTCATTGGTCACCACAGAGAAGAGATCAGTGCCTGCCCCTCCTCTTCCCCTCACGAGGAAGTTGTAACTGCAATGAGGTTTCCCCTCAGTCTCCTCTTCTCCAGGTTGAACAGACCAAGTGCCCTCAGATGCTCCTCATATGGCTTCCCCCTCAAGGCCCTTCACCACCTTTGTTGTCCTCCATTGGATGCTCTCTAAGAGCTTAGTGTCTTTTTTATATTGTGGTGCCCAAAACTGCCACAATATTCAAGGTGAAGTTGCCCCAGTGCAGAGCAGAGCAGGACAATCCCCTCCCTTGACTGGCTGGTGATGTTTTGCCTGATGTGCCCCAGGACAGGGTTGGCCCTCCTGGCTGCCAGGGCACTGCTGACTCATGTTCGCCTTGCCATTGACGAGGACCCCCAGGTCCCCTTCCATGGCACTGCTTTCCAGCATCTCATTCCGCAATCTATAATAAATCCAGGGTTGCCCCATTCCAGGTGCAGAGTTCAGTACTTTCTCTTGTTGAACTTCNTTCAGCATTGATTGGGAGTTGATCATTCTCGAAGTCATGGCCCTCCAGCTCAGGGCACTGAGACCCCCTTGGTCCATCATCCGTGTTGAAGACAGAGACAAAGAAAGTGTTAAACATCTCTGCCTTATCTTTGTCCCTGTTTGTGAGGTGACCATCCTAATCCTGTAAGGATTCAATGATATTTCTGTATTGCCTATCACCATTGATATATTTGAAAAAACTCTTTTTATTGTCCCTCACATTTCTGACCAACTCCAGCTGAGCTTTGGCTGCATGGATTTTTTTCCTACAGTGGCAAGCAGCATCACTGAATTCTTCCCATGTTACCTGACTTTGCTTCCACTGGGCATCCTTTTTTGCCTTATTTCCAAGAGAAGATCCCTGCTCCAAGCCAGTCTTCTGCCTTGCGTGACTTCTGTAATTTGGGAATTGCCTGCTTCTGTGCTCTTAGGAGGTGATGTTTGAAAAGTGGCCAACACTGAGGGACCCCAGAACCTGCAAAAACATTTTCCTAGGGACCTTACTAATTCCCTGAGCAGCCTGAAGTCTGCTCTCCTCATGTCCAGAGTTGAGGTTTTGCTGGCACTTTTCCTTCTGTCAACAGAAATTTAAAACTCGGTCACCTCATGGTCAATGTGGCCAAGAGACCACCAATCTCCACCTGGCTCACGAGATCCACTCTGGTGACAGCAGATCAAGGAGGGCATCTTCCTGAGTTGGCTCCCTTAGGACTTGTTCCATAAAATTTTCATCCAGGTTTTTTAGGAATCTTCTGGCCTGGGTTATACCAGCTGTGTGATGCTCTCAGTTAATTGCTGGCAAGTTGAAGTCCCCCATAAGGACAAGAGCAGTTGATTTGGAAGTGTCCCTTAGTTCAGTTCCTCAAAGAATAATTCAACAGCATCATTGTCCTGGCTGCGAGGTCTGTAGTAGACTCCTGCAATGGCATCTTAATTGTTTGTTTGTCCCTTGAGTCTCACCCAGAAGCTCTCAACCGAGCCATTGCCAACTTTGTGCCACTCAGCATTTTTATCTAATCTTTGGACTTTTTGTACTGCCAGTCACTGTCATATGTAAACATTCTTGAGGGTGACACATCTGTGTAATGAAGTCCTTGAGAATGTTCTGGAATTTTGTGCCTTGATCCTTCCTTGTTTGGGGGAAGAGTTTTTGTTGGGATTTTTTTTGGCTCTCGAGTGTGTGATTGTACATGTACTGTCCCTTTTTTTGGGCATCTTGGGAAGTGTTCTAACTCTTGTGGTTCCTAAAGATGTGGAATACCGCAAAATCAGTGCAGTTTCCTTTGGATGTCAAGTACATGGCTGATTACCATGAACATATGTTTTATTGCCGGCTGTTGTTATCTGCAGTGGGTTTTTTGAAATTTCCAGTGGCTGGAGGAAATATTTTTTTTTTTTTTT
>VYXB01006804.1:337743-389940 GCA_013397135.1 Pachyramphus minor
TTTTTTTTGGGTAGACCATGACAACCTCGAGGATGATGAAACAGTCACTGGTGGAACTGTGTTTGCCCAACTCACAGTCCTGCTGGGACCTGAAGGCAGCAGCAGAGATGGGTTTGGGGGACTCTATGAGAAACTCCCTTGCATCTGGGCTGTGAAGTGACCGTAGGCAAGTCTTTTGCAGGCAGGAAGGCTCCTGTGTTCTGCCAAGCTGGAATAGAGATTCTGAAGAAATTGTTTTAATTTTCTGACCTAATTGCAATTAATTATGATAATTTTGCCTGAAAGTGACTGATGCAGGGATTAATGTGATGTAGTCATATTCTCATCTGGGAGAAAGAGCTGTTTCCTACTAGGTTGGAGGTTGTATAAAAGGTATCTGACTGCATGTGTGTTTGACTGGTATGTTCTTTAGAATTCTTACCCTTTCAGAACATGAGACTCTCTGCTCTAGATAGTAAGGTTTTTTTGCTAAATCTCTTTGCACTTTATAGTAGTTCCAGCATGTGCTTGCTCAGTTTTCTTAGTTTATTCCTTCAGAAATGTAGACAGAAATGGTGGAGAAATACATGTATAGCAATTGTTCTTTACCTTAGGCATTGCAAGAAAGGGCTCTGGTTGAGCCATGGGGCTAAATGCAGCTCCAGGATCTCTATTCCCTCACATTTCATGTTACGTGACAATTACCCGCCCCCAAGTTGCAGGACAAAATGTGTACTTCTGAGATTTGTATAGCAACTTGGATTCTCTCCAGATTTCCACACAGGGGATACAGCTTCAGAGATAATGTGGGTCCATGTTATGGACCTCTGAGATCCCAGGTCTCTGGCTGACAGTCTGAGGCAGAATTGTACTCTACTGGTAAAAACTGCTGTTGAAAAAACAATGTCAAGCTAAGAGAGAGAAAAAATCATTTAAGTGAAAGAGGGTAATCAGTGTTGAAGTTTTTGGATATTTTTCTCTGCTTTGTGTTTTGGGTTTTTTTGTGAATATGTACTGAAATTTATACAAAATAGAGAGTAAACTTGAAATCTGCTTTGCCCTGGAATGTTTATGTTGAGTTTAGCATGGGGAAGTTCTCATCTTTTTTTTTGAATGCCACTAAGAGAAAATCAATGAATCAACAACCGTACCTATTAAGGAATCCAGTAGCAATAGAGGTACTGCATCTTAACTGTTCCACTTGCTCAAATATGTTTCACACACAAAACATGCAAGACAATAAAATTAAAAACAAAACACTTTAAGAAATGTCAGAATTAAGGTTGCCCATGTGGCTGCTAGTTGAACCTGTTGCACAGGCATTTTCTGTAGGAGATAGTAAGCAGATTTACGTTACAATACTGACTTGACAGCTTGGAACTTTAATGGAACATACTGTTCTAAACAACAGTTTGACACAGAATCAATTTCTGTGGTACTTCTCAGTCTGAAACATAATTTTCTATTTTACAGGCTGAAATGTTTCATTTGGGGTATTTGGGTTGCTGTGACCCTAATCCCTGTCTTTTCTTAAAACATCTTGAGACACCTGAAAGATTGGCATGTTGATTGACCTTATTGGTTAGACTGCACGATATGTGATGCCAAGTGGTCATACAAACCCTTGTTGCTCAGTGATTCATGACAGGAAACGTATAAATCTCAACCAGCAGTGGTGAAATTATACAAATGATCTCCTTGTGCCGGATTTAAAATTGCAAAGCATGATGTAACAATATGAACAAACTCAGTCTTCAGGGAAACATCTAGCACAGAAAGTCCCTCAGATTTGGGGTTTTGGCAGAGGCATAAATGAGTGGAAACAGGACCTTGTGTTAAAGGTTGTGTATTACCTTCCAACCTGAGTCACCTCATGTGCTCTCTATAATTAGGTCTTTTGCAAAAAAAAGTCACTGTATTTATCATGCTTTCTCCTCTTTATTACTGTTTTAAAAGCTGTTTAAATACAGAATTCAGGTACTGGCTGGCCCTGACTGATCACTCCAGACCCAAGCCTCTTCACGGCTCTGGTATCTTAGGAGAGTTTCTCTTTCTGCTGATTGTACTGAGCCATTTAATTGAACTGTAACAGTGTGCAGTATATATATTAGTAACACTGGGAAAGAGCTAAGTACCCATCATGGTGATTCCTATATCAAAAATTTTTTCTTCTATAAGAGATGTACAAACCTTGTTCACAACTAGATTGAAATGATTTTTTCTTTGGTGCTAGTGATGATAGGGTGAATGGGAAGAGGAGTAACAGAAGTGGTAGAAAAGCAAGGTAGCTGTTTCAGAAGGGCTAAAGTTGGTGATCATCTTGATCTACAGGGCTGCACTTGAGAGCTGAGCTGTTTTGTAGTAGGAGGCATATTTATGAGTGGGAATGCATTTAGAGAGAAAAAGTTGAGTCCACTTGGTCCCTGTGTTAATGAATTACAAAAGTTGGAATGTAAATGCTTTTAAGTCCCACCTTCAAAATTCATTTTTCCATGTACAGTATTTGCTTGACTTTCTTTTCAAGAAGTCTGGGATGATATCTATTACTCTAGAGATATTTTTGAAGATTTTGTCCATAGTTAAGGACTGTAAAACTTTGGTGCACAGTTGGAAAAAATGGACCCAGTACAGCTACAACAACTGAAATTCTTGGGGCCTGTATACCAGGGATTTCTGTCAGCCATGGCAGTATCTGAAATGCAGGATAGCAAAAAGTGACCTTTGCCAGCATTTGTACTTTTCCCATTCATAAGAATCACTAGGCTTCACACCATCTTTTTTCCTGGGGCAGTCTTAACTGGAATTATTTGCAGCTCTTTACAGTGTTTCTCATAATAAGAGAAAACACAAAATGTTTTAGCTTTACTTCCTGGAGTAGGCAGAAATGCTGCTTTCATCTCCAGCAGACTGTTAAGGAATTAGTGTCATCATTCTTGCCAGTTTGCCCATTTTCTGGTGGGTGATAACTGTGTTCAGTGAATAATGAACACTATAAGTTGTGGGTTTTTTTACTGCCCCTAGCTCTCCCAGTGGACAGCTGCCAACTTAATCTATCCCTAAAGTCAGCTGAGAGAATATGTAAGCTTTAAAACGAGCCTCTATGTAAGTGCTGTAAAAAAAGCTGTTTCCCTTAAAACGAGAAGTACAAAAGCCCATAGAATTGTAAAAAAATTGTGCTAGTGATAAACTTATTTTAGAGGATGACAAAATTGTTATTGTCTGAAACCCAAATACTGCCACAATGACAATATGAAAGTTAATCTGACTTGACTGAGTTTCATTATCTATCTACCTTCAGAGAGGAGCAAAAAGCAAGAAATGGATTTCTGAGATACCTAAAAAAAAGTCTTATTAATTGGCCCTATATTAATAAATTTGTTTGTAACAGATAAGTAAGTCAACCTCATCATTTTAGTTAGACAAACAAGTCAGTAGTAATGCTGATTCTTCTCTTCCTTTATGGCTTCCTGAATATAAACACAGAAATGCTGCTCTTAAAAAAGGGAGAAAGAAACTATATACAACAGTTTTGTATTGTATTTGAATATACTAACCATGACCCACATTTCCACTGGCTTTCCCAACAGCTGAGTTTCATGGCTTGAGGGGCATATGTACTTCTGTCCCATTTCTTGTCTCAAAAATTCAGTCTAATGTCTTTACTGTATGTGGAATTTCAAAATCCCAAGTCCTGGCTCTAGTGCCTCTGACCAACCACCGTGTTGAGCTAAGTTCTCGTACTTCGATTATTGTTTTTCAGAAATACATGACCAGTGATGTATATAATGTCCTCTTATACAGTTTTAAGTGTAGAAGAACAGTGGAAGGCAAAAAGTATTTTTAGAGTAGCAAGTTGTCTGCAAGCTTACTTATTGTTCCAATACAATACGTACTTATTACTTGTACACTAATATTTATTATAAGCTTACATCATGTCTACATAGATACAACTTTATCTACCAAGATGTATGCATCTTTCTGTCAATGTGGTGAGACTTCCAGAAGAGCTTCCCCAAAACTATCTGGTCTTTCCTTCCTCCTGCAAAGCCATTTTGAAATCACTGTAGAAATGTTGAGTGTCTTGTACTCCCAGGTCTCTAGATGCCCAGTAGCAAATCATATTACTCCCTAATGTTCATCATGGATTAGTCAAATAACTTGGATTGGAAGGAACATCAGGAACTCATCTAGTCCGATGTCCTGCTCATGGTGCAACTTACATTACACCAGTGAGAAAAACAGGTTTTTCTGCTAATTAACTGTTAAGACTGTATTAGACTTTAGGAACATTTTTACAGCAAAATCCCTGTAAACTTTTCAAACACATCTTAAAAATGTTTCCCTCTTCCTCACCTGTATTTTGTGAGCCTCTTTCTCTTATCTTTCTTAATTTTATCCCCTTTCAAGCAGTACTTTCTTGAGTGTTCTGCTTCTGTGATGGATTGTTCTGTTTGCAGCAATGGAAAGACATGCTTTTGCCTAATGACTTTTATTAAGTTGCAGGCAGCTGAAACCATGGCTTCCTTTCTCTGCCAGTGCTGATAAACAGGGTGGCAAGGTGAGAGCCTCAGTGTGGGAAATGAAACAGAGAAGAAAGACAGGAGATACTGAACCTGTGTAATATCTCTTTGCATTGCAGTGTATTAGGTCCTTTTCAAAATGTATTTGGGAGAATTGCACTCAATAGTGTTTGCTGGCAGAGTGTGTAATGACCCTGTTGAGATTAGAGACTCAGACTTCAGTACCAGAGGTTGAAGAAGGTAACTTCAGCAGTGAGGGAAGAGGAAGTGCTGGCAGCTCTATAAGAAGGTGGATTTTTTTGTTTGTTGGGAAGTGAGAGTTAACTATAATTTTTTTAAGTGTCTGTGAGGAAGTTGGCCTGATCTCTTAGTGTACTTATTTTTTTCAGCTCTGCTGCCTATTTTATGAGCACTAAAACTTGGTTGTGCTTTAGAGGAAACCAAGCAAGATGTTTTAGTATTTCAATTACTAGAAACAAAACAAAGTTGCCAGTTTTCGTAGACAAGAAACTGCCTCTTTTGGGAATGCAAAGTAAAACTAAGGAACTTGGCTGATTATGTGTGCCGTTGAAGGGATGCTTGTTAGTAAAATAGTTTTAAGAGTTTCAGAATTTGATCAGCTAAGGTGAAGGGAAAAGCATTAATTGTGTATATGTAGCATTCTATGAAGCAAACAGAACAGAAATAATTGGTAGGCTTGGAGCAATGTCTGACACCTAAAGGGAGGATTTATCTGGTACTGTATGATTCATAGCAGCTGCAAAAGATGGGAAACTAAGGCAGTAGTTCTGGGAAGCTTCCTGATATATATGGATTCTTAAAGTAGTGTTCCATTTGTTTAAACAAAAAAGAAAAAAAATGTGTTTTTCCTCTTTTGGGAATGCTATGCAACCTCCCTTCTCTCTGGGGCCAGGAGACATGAAATATTGATGCAGTGGGAGATACTTCTGTAGCATCTTTGACAGAGTACCGTGGGGTAGGTCCTTTCATCCCTTTTATGTATGATGTGGGTTCTAAAGTTTTTTGTTCTTCAGCCAGCCAAGCTGAGTTCCCTTAGGAAGTGAAAACTTCATCAAGTACTGGTGGCCATTCTGTTGAATACTCTAATTCAGGAGATAAAAAGGGGAGCTGAAGCTTTGTGAAATTGTATCTGATTTTGAAAAGGCAAAGCCAGGCTGCTCCAAAAAGCAAAAATAATCCCTCACACCTCTTTCTGTTGTCTCAGGCTGCCTTTCAAGCTTCAGGGAGTGACAGTCTTACAGTAGGGCTTTGAGTGTCTTTGCAACCTTATGATGTATGTAGATATGTATGTAAATGAAAATTTAAGATTTGCAGAAGGCAATAAATCTTGTGTCCATTTGCCTTGCAGAGTTTCTTACCCACAGTTGGTGAGTGGGAGAGTGTATTTGTTACTGGCAGAGCCTGTCAAATCTATAATACACATTGTTTTAAAGAAAGTGATATTATAATCCAACTTTCTAGAATGTTTCCCAGTACTAAAAGTTTTAAAAGAAATGCACTTACCTTAGAGTGGAGATTTTGCCAAGATCGGTTTCCCTGTCTGGGAGTTGGCACAGTTAGAGCTGTTATTAGATATTCATTTTACTGATGGTGCAATACTCTGTTCTCTCAGTCACTGAAACTATTTATCCTGATTTCTTTATGTGCAAAATTTTGATCTGCCTTTCTATCTTGCCTGTCTTAGCAGTACATGATGTAACCTTTTTATTCAGATCAAAGACAACTTTCTGGATCTTTTCTTTTTAGATATTTTTGTATATATGTATTTATTATTATTTTTCTATTCAGTGTCAAATTAATTTTGGGAATGTGCAGTGATCCTTGTTTTTCAGGATGAGCTGTTATTCTTCCCTCCTACCTCACACCTCCAGTATGTATGACTTGTGAGTAAGCTTCCATTTCTGCCCTCTCTTCTTTGAAGCTGGCAACCTTATCTTTGCTTCGTCCTGTGCATATGTATGTAGCTGCAGTGTGCATGTGCTGTAGAAGCTGTTTACCACAACTTCCTTCATGGGAAATTATTTACACAGGTGGTTTATAATACCACTGAATTGTCTCACAAAACAGAATATCCTATAGTTTATACCTATCAAATATGATTGTCTGCAGATGATCAGACACTCACATATTGCAATTCTTTTTCATTAACATGAAAATTTTCTGTTTATTCCCTGCTTCAGGAGAGCATCAGAGTATCTGCAGTGATAAAACTTAACTCTCCCTTGTACAGACAGAAATGGTTAGGAATTATTTTAGTATGCCATTTTACTATGCCATAGGTGTCAAAAGCAAAGGGGCATTTGATCTTCTGATCTGTGACAGGTTTGTTACATCTTGGTGAGTTTTATTATTTAGTCATATGAGTAAACACAGTAGTACGGCTGCCTTCCATCCATGGAGTATCTGTGATTAAACTGATGAGATACGTTTGCTTCTCTCACTGATTGCTTAAGCCATGACATGACAGCACTGGATAGGGGCTTCCTGAACCCTGACTCCTTTCTTCAGGGGAGATGCTGTAGCTGTAATGACAGCTATGTCACCAAGTGCAGTCAGTGATCCAGATATGACCCTTAGTGCCCAGACTAATGAAGTTTGAACTAGAGTAGTGCTCAGACTAATGTTGTCCTAAGTTCTTGCTTAAACATCTTCACTGAAGATACAGGCCGTAGACAGTAGACTTATTTCCAGTGACTTTGAGTAGGAATTTAATTCCTGATTTATGTCTATGCATTTGAAAATTCCCCCTCTTCAAGCTTAAAAGTACAGTGTTTCACGGATGAAGGTTTTTTTTAACTATTAAATTTAATTAAAAAAACAGGAAAAATCACCAAAATAGAAGTTCTTTAAGATAATGAAAGAGGATAATTAATAATTAAATAGGCAACTGTCAGTCTGGTAATTGAAAATAAAGTACATTTGAAAGATGTTCATTGTCCTTTGTATTACCATAGAGGAATCAAAATTAACGTTTTTGGCAAATTTGATTAAATCCACTCTTGCCCTCTTTTCCAATGCTTGGTATTGTATATAAGTCTTGAAGCCATAGTTATATTTGAGAGAAATACAGCATTCATTTGTCATCTAGACTCCATATTGTGAAGCTTGAAACCTCTCTGGGAGAAAAAAAGATACAACTGAAGATGCCACTGTGACACTATGCCTTTAATTATGTGCATATGCTCGCAAGCTTACATACATATATAAATAGATAATACTGAACTCTGTACATGTTTTCCAGTCTTTCACATCCAAGCCAACATGTGAGAACATAATTTGTGTCTTCTGACTGTGTATGGAAATTGCTGGGCAGAGCCTTAAGAGAATCTGAAACCCATATAAGTAATTGCATGAGTGAAAATATGCAAAGCTATGGCAGATAAAAGCTACAGTTAGGAGGTGTGATCACAGCTTCTGTGAATAAACAAAACCCAGATTTAGCGAGTGTAGGAACTAGCAGAGTGTAGTCTGTGGGTTTCAGCAATGATGGCACTGACTAGTCCATCCTGCCTGATACTTGTGTACTTGGCCACTGAAACCCGAATGTGCACCCAGTGCACGTCAGTCACTTTCCTACAAGCCCGTTGCATGTGTTCACAGGACAGTCAAGGACTGTTGCAGCCGTCATGGAGATTTTTTTGTGCCTTTTTTTTTTTTTCCTTCTGTAGCTACAGGTCTTTCTGGTATAGTCCAGCCAAGCACAGTGGCTGGATGCCATTTGTCTGAGCAGGTGACCCACCTGGTGGATGAGGGAAAGGCTGTGGATTTTAACTACTTGGAGTTTGATACTGTCTCCCACAACATTCTCCTGGAGAAGCTGCCAGCCCATGGCTGGGACAGGTGCACTCTTTGCTGGGTTAAAAACTAGATGACCAGGCCTCGAGAATGGTGGTGAATGATGCCACGTCCAGTTGGCGGCTGGTCACTAGTGGGATGTGAATTTTGCTCCCATTCCATGATTTCCAATTCCATGTCCTAAGGCAGAGAACAGTAATGGATAGGTGATCCTTGAGCCAAGACTTCTATAAAAAATTCATATGTGAAGTCAAGGATTACATACATGGAGACACTGGAAAATTGAGCTCTATTATTAAACATGTCAATTTGAAAAAAGTTAAACTTGATTAAATCAGTTCTGTGGGATACTTTCTTTGGCCAGTTGAATTTCATCAAACCAAGCAGAGATCTCATGATTCTGAGTAAGTGTGTACACATAGCCCCTAGTTAATATACTTGAATTCCATATGTGTACTTAACGTGGATTAATTTTTCTGAATGTCCCCAGGTAGACAAACCAGTCTCACTCACTCTCATCTATTTACTTCTCACACTGATTCTTGAATGCCTGGCCAACATGCAGTGAGGCAAATTAGTGTTTCTTCTGTACTCTGTACCAACTCTTGTCCACAGAAGTCAACCAAGTGAAAATGAGTTACCCTTTATCTTCTTACAGCTGTCAATTTTGTCTTTAATGTGCTGCTCAGCTGAGAATACCAAATTTGCTCCCATGCTCACTGACCTTTCCTCATCAGCTTACCAGGATAAAAATGGGTGGTGAAAGGCTGGATGGAAGATGCAAAGTAAAAATAACTCCAAAGTAAATGTACCTATCAGGTACCTGTCTTCTTAAACCATAAGTGCAGGCACACGCTTTAAAAAAATAAACAACATGAGTATAAGAGAATCTTTGAAAAAGAAAGGGAAACAAGATCATGTTACATATATTTATGGAAGTACGATTTGCAGCCCACTCAATACCTGATTGCTCTGGGACTGAAGACATCCCATATGGAAGAAGAGGGGGAAACCAGCCTAGACTATTTTTTGCAACTGCCTAATTTGTGTTTTTTTATTAAGTTATGCGTCTTTTATTCCCAGGATAGGCTTTTTCTTCTGCAGTAATTCTAAACTTCATGCTTCATTCTATACTTCATCAAGGCATCTTTGCAGTTGTGTTCTTAATCTGGCAGTTGGTCTTATTTTTAAATAAAAAAAATTGAGAATATTATTTCTCGTCATACAATGAGGTCAAAATAGAAAGAATCAGAATTGCATGAAATTATAGAATGTGCACCCATTTATACAAAATTTTCTAAAATAACAGTGATGAGATGCTGAAAGTCAGAACTGTACAGCAATGAATGTTGATTGTATAGAATTGACAAGAGAACCATGAACAGTGGCAGTAACATGTAATTGAAACTGTCCTTACTGGGCTTCATCTGTAATGTCTTTTCAATAGTGTAAAATTTCCTACTTTTTTTTTCAGTTCATTTGTGTCTTTTCCCCATTCATCTTACTGTGTTTCTGTCCCCTAGAGGTTTTATCAGGAATAGAACTTAATGTGGCATACAATGTGTTGATGTTTGTTTCTTTTATTTGCATGTGATAATCACCAACTATCTCAGCAAAGATCTGGGAATAGTTTCCTTAGTTGCAGCTGCAGAGGAAGTAAAAAAATAAACGTATTTGCGTGTGTCCTATGTAAACAACCTTCTTAAAAAAATCCATTTCTCAGCATCTGTTATAACATAGGAGAATTATTTTATCCTAAAAGGAGTTTTCTCAAATATGGAAAATTTTTCCTACTGCCACTTCTTTACAGCTATGATTTATGTCATTTAAAATGTGCTCTTTTAGCCAGTGTTTGCTGTATTAATTGTAAAAGGGAAAATTTTATCAATGACCACCATAACAAGCAGTGTTGTTAGATAAATGTACCTGAACAAGTTCCCAGTGCTGCAGATTTGGAGCAGAATGAGTTACAGATTCAATCACTGTGATTGAAGCATTGGGCATGCTTTAGTGTTTATCTTGGTTGTATTAGTGATGGAAATATAATTATCTTCTTTAAGAAAATACATTTTGATTGTACAGTGGTTTGCTGTAGTTCTTTGGAATATTTCATGGTGTGAATTCTAGTCTAGGTTAGTAGAGGGTGCTAGAGCAAGGCAACTGGATATATTGATAGAAGACCTATTCTCTGTATACTGCTAATTGAGTCTCTGTGATTTGCATTCTTTAAAGGACTGCATTCCCTTTATTCTGCTGATATAATAGTATTGGAATTGCCTTGCTATGGAGTTTATTTCATCACAGGTAGATGTTGATATCTGGCTTTACTGAAGAATGTGAAATACCCTTTGGAAGGTTAGAACTACTCCTGAAAGTGTAATAGAATACATCAACTTTTAGGTCTTCTAAAATAAGTACATAGTTGAATCAGAAACAGTAATATATATAGTAATAGGTACAATATATAGTATAAAACCCTGGTGATCTCAAGTCAGTTTGTGAAAACTGAAGTCAGCCTGTGGAAACTGTACTAAGGAGTTTCTCTGAACCTTTTTATTGAGGCAAGGGCCCCCTAAACAAAATCCCATTTAAGTAGTGCCATACTATGTGCCGATCACCTTATTTTTAGACTCAGCTCTTCTGAAAATAGAACAGGAAGGAGGGGATGAACAAAAAAAAGAAAAGGTAATAGCACAGGTGGCTTCTCAGCTCCCCTGATTATAAGCAGTTTGTGGGCAGGTGGTCACTGTGTTCTCTGTAACAGGAAACTTACCAATCAAAAGCAATTGTGACTATATGTGTTGTCACTTTTTCCTCTCAGTTCCACTTCTAAATAGTATTTAGATTATTGCAGTGACAGACTATTTTTGCTCATTAGGGACACCGTAAATGCTGAAGTTTACTACAGTCTTTTAACTGCAATACACATTTTGAGACCTGCTGATGATAACAGACAGAAATCCCAGCCAAAAATCTGTGCACTCTCCCTCTACAACCATGTCGTAAAAACCGTTCTTGCCTGGAAAAGTTCATGACCTAATAAAAAGGAAAGTTGGACAGAGGATTAGGGGAAAGCTAGCATTGTCTTATTATGTAGATGGGTAGTGGAAACAACTGTGATATGACCAAACTGTGTAGGTCTTGACCCAGAGTTATAGATAGAACTTACTCTTGACTCACAGCCCATGCTTTTTTCTAGAAAACCATCATTGTTTTTAATCTTAATCTGTCAGTTAAGGACATTGACAAGGAGTTTCTGTGCCACTGAACATTGCACTGAAGTATAATTGTAAACACTACGGAAGATCAAACCAGAAAAGGAGGTGATATTTTACAGCTCTTTTATTTGAATTCATTGCTTGATCATCATAGAAATTTCTATACTTCAGTGCCCAAAGCTGTGCTTGTTAAATCACCTGGTCAAGCAAGCATTTCCTATAATCATCATTGTCCTGTCTAAGTACCAGGTCAAACATTAGCAGTTTAAACCTTTTAATGTAATATTTGAAAAAAGACAAGATGAATTTCATGAGCAATCCCTCCTGATTGATTACACATTTCTGACTGTTTTAAAGCCATGTACTAACTTGTCTGTATAAATACTTCCCATTAGAAATGGCTTTAAAAGTTCTGAATTATGTTTGTTGCCATAGCAATACTCAGTTAAAGGTTCACAGAATGTTTTTTTATTTTCTTCCTACCGTAGGGGAATTCACAAAGGAAGTTCTAAATCTATCTCAAATACAGGGGATTCAGCAGGAATTCAGTGCTTGGGAGATTGTGGGGAGAAAGGAAATGGAAAAAAAATAGTCCAGAGTTTAAATCGATTTCTGGAGCACTGACAGGATCTACAGTGATGGGAATGCTCATGGCTTTTGGTTGTATCCTTGTCTTAAAGCTAAAACTGATACGGAAAAGAAGTGCCTATAGAAGAAATCAGTGGTTTTTGTCTGATCTTGTTTTCCCACCCAAACTATGATGTGCATTTGTATTTCTTCCTTTGAACTCCAAGAACTTGAAATGGTGCCATTCTTCTGTGGATTGTGAATGTAGACGGGGGGAAAACGAGGCTCTGAAATTGTCATTCATTCCTAATATCTCATCATCTGTCTTCAAAAATCTGTTTTGAGTAGTCCCTTGTCAATATTTAAATTTTTGTTGGATCATCAGCAATTGCAACCTTATTAAACAATTGAAATCCTACATAATGCTAAATTTTGAATAGCTCTGATTAAGTTTAATCTGAGTTCTCTTCCCAGTTTCAAGTCTAGTAGGAGGCCTTGGAAAAGTTTGTCTTGAGTGTGTTCACACTCTTTTGCTGACTAGACTTGGCTGGTCATAGAACACTGAACAAAAAAAGTCTTGATTAACTGTGTGTGATACTTTATATTTTGTTATTTAATAATTACTTTAACAAGTGGGGTAATTTACAATGTGATCTCAGTGTTTTTATTTCTTCTATGGAGAGTTCCACCTCTTGGAGTCTAAAAGAGCTTATTTGAATTTCATGTGGTCTCAAGAGCAGCTGTTGTTTCTACATGCCCAAAGAGCTGCAGGAGTTCAACAAAGTGTTGGATTTAGGGGGAAATAGCAAAGTTCAGTATTTTGTCTGTATCACTTCTAGTGTAATATGTATGTTTCCTTTTTCTTTTTTTCTTTTCTTTTTGATTGGAAGACATAAAGTTTAAACAAATACTATTGTAAATCGTTCTTGCTTTGCTCCTGTTTCCAGTTTTGTAATGTTTTGTTTATTGAAAGGGTTAATGGGAGTTGGGGGAAAATATTAAATGCTACACTTATGGAAGTTCCCCAGCTGCTATCAGAATCCAGTGCAAACTGAGAAATTAGATCAGTCCTTGTAGCACACTCATGTAATTTTTAAAATCAGAAGGTTGCTAAAAAAAACATAGAATTTTTAAATAGATTCTTCTTATTTACATCTGGGTTTTTGAGCTGTTATGGTTCAATTCTTCAAGCTCTTAAAGCTCTTGTGATTTGGAAGAAGAAAAACAAATACCAGGCAACTTGTAGTAATTGCAAGAGCTGCAACACTGAGATAACAAAATATTCAGAATGCAGTTCCTCTTCACTTAGACCATAGTTCTGCAAATACATAAACCATGCATTCACTTTACTAAAGCAGGCAATCTTGTAGAAAGTGGACAACTCTTGATGATGACTAAGCATTGAAAGTGTGTTGCCAGGATCAAAGCTGTAGCTATCTACCCTTGGATTCAAGGGCTTGCGGGTGTTTCTTTAAGATACTGACAATTTAATGTACTCTGAACTGATAGAAGACTTCTTGTAACATAGGAAATGTGGAAAGTCTGATATTTGGTTTGTTTCCAGGAGAACTGTTAAACAATAATCTCATTAAAGAATGTGTGACTCTAGAGCAAGAAATGTGAAGGATAAATGTTGCAAAATAAAGAAAGAAAAGTCCAGAAAATTACTGGAAAGGTGATACAAGTGGACTTAGACTTTTTCCCCGATGAGTTCTAGAAAAAGGGCCAACTGTGTCCTAGGTTGCATCAGGGAAAGCATCCCCAGCCAGGCAAGGGATGTGATTTTCCTGCTCTGCTCTGCACTGGTGTGGCCTCACCTTTAATATTGTGTGCAGTTTTGGGCACCACAATATAAGAAGCATCTAAAGCTGTTAGAGAGTGTCCAAAGAAGAGCAACGAAGATGGTGAAGGGTCCAGAGGGGAAGCTGTATGAGGAGCAGCTGAGGTCACTTGATTTGCTGAGCCTAAATAAGAGGAGATTGAGGGGAGATCTCATAGTGGTCTATAGGTTCCACATGAGAGGAAGAAGAGGGGCAGGGGGTGATCTCTTTTTTTCTGGTAACCAGTGACAGGACCCAAGGGAACTGCATAAAGCTGTGTCAGGGGGGGTTTAGGTTAGGCATTAGGAAAAGGTTCTTTACCCAGAGGCTGGTTGGATACTGGAAGAGGCTCCCCAGGGAAGTGGTTACAGCACCAAGCCTGACAGAGTTCAAGAAGCGTTTGGACAACACTCTCTGCCACATGGTATGATTCTTGGGGCTGCCCTAGGCAGGGCCAGGAGTTAGACTTGGGGATCCTTGTGGATCCATCTCCACAGGATATTCTATGATTCTAAGTTTGTTGAGTTGGAAGTTAGCCAGTATAAAATACAGAAAATTTCCAGGTGTTATCTCAAATCTTAGACTGTGTTCTTCCTGGTTCATATATAACTAGGAATTCTTTTCAGATTCCTGAAGTCATCAGTTGGAAACAAAGCTCCCATCCTACTATGAACTCTATGTGGGCAATTCCACATTGCAGGAAAGGAATTCAGTTTACCTGTTTCTCTCTGCCTTGAGTTGAACAAGAATGCAGTTTGTTACAGAATAATTTTCCTCATCACCGAAGTCTGCAGACTGCAAGGCCCCAGTAATCTTGATGATTTTTTTCTTTTTGCGGTGTTACTGTCAATTACAGAATTGCAGATCAGAATCGCATTCCTGCTTTGTCTCCAAAAAACAAACATGGGATTCAAACCCATGGAAATAAGTACTGGGCCTTTATTATTTGCCTTCTTAATCTTTTAAGAGTCTCGTTTTCTTTGCTGTAATTGAAACTAGAAGTTACTTCTCAATAAAAGTACAGATCTTCATTCAGCGGTTTTGTGCATTGTTCATATGATTGCTAGAAACTGAGAGTCAGGGTGAAAAATCACCACCATCTAGGAGACTTAGGAAAGTGTATAATGCTTCTCTAAGTACAACACTGGTGATGTCAAGTAACAATGCGATCTTTGAAGTGTAGGTACATCCTTGTTTCTATTGTAGATCATCCCTATGATACCAGCAAGGAGGCTTCTGATTCAAGGCCCATGTTTGAACTCAAGAGAGATTGAAGATGGGGAGGGAGGAAGGGAATAAAGACTCATCTGGATTCTGGATGTTCCTGAGCTGGTTAAACCCCCAGAAATAAAAGTGAAGTTTTGACACTTCTCAGGAATGAGAAAGCACTGTTGCTTATTAAACACTTCTAGCGGGCTTGTGGATGTGGTTTTGGAAGTACTGGGGCAGATCATAAGTAAAAAAAAATAGATGGGGGGGGAAAGAAGTGGATGAAAAAGTGACTAGATTGGGCAGCAAATGAAAACAGGAAGGGAGAAGGATAGAGAAAGGGAAAGATAAGGCACTTTTAAGTTAGAAAATCATCATGCCTCTTTCTGCCATCTATAAATTATTTTTGAGAAAAATGTGTGATCTGCAGACCTTTCTTGTTCTTTATTCCTTTGGCATTTGGTGCAGCTCTCATACATTTTTCCTACCTTCAGCTAGGATAGAGGGAAAACTGTTAGATTTTGCTAGGGTCCGTGAATTTCTCATCAGCTCTTCTTTATGCAGGATCCTGCATCATTAAATTGTAAGGGTGGAATTGGTAAAGAACATGGTGACTTGAAGACTGGCATATTCAAATTGTTTTAAGAAAATTTCTCCACTAACGCAACTTGTGAGTTTCTGGTGTTATTTTAAAGAGGTAAATAAACCATGATACTGGAATTGAATAGGTTTTGTGAATCTCCTTGTTCTGACCACTAAAGAGTTGTCCAGTCATAGGTGCTTGGTAGTGTATAAATTTTGATCATAAGAAAATATTACACAGAAATTAAAATGCATTAATATAAATAAAGTAACCACTTGTATCTTAAAAAATGGGTGAATTCAAACAGCATCATTCTAATAGAATGAAATTTGACATGGAATGTCATGGAATCTATTTTGAAAGTGTAAGCAGAATAAGAAATATTTGTCAATTTTTAAAAAGTTTTAAAAGGCTGTTAAATATTGTCAGTAGCTATATACTAACTAATTGTTATAAACTGAAGCTGAATATTCTTTGGATTCCATGCAGTATGTTCAGGTGCATGTTTGTGTGCATGTGTGTGTGTATATATATATATATATATATATAATATGTATATGTTTTTATTACAGATCAGTTGTTGAAAAGTATTATTATTGAATCACAGAAAATACAGATTGCTGTAGTATCCACACAAGATTTCTGCTTTTTCTGCTGGCATATACAACAAATGTGATTTTTAGAGCAGTATCATTCATGGAAAGAGGAAGAAATTTATTGTTCTGTGTTTGATAAAATGCTTTTGGTAAAACATGAATGAGAAGTGATACAAAATGGAGTTGTGTTAATTTCAGTTTTTATTACAGCTACTAGGGAGAAAAATAACTTTGTCAAAAATAAAAGCATAAAAGTGGTAAGAGAAATAACCTCTTGTGTTTGAGCCTTTAAACCTGATACATGAATAGTATTTCTGAAAATCTGGACTCTTCTATTTTTTGTCATAGTATCCTAGTAGATGATGGGGAAGTATGGAAAGGAGTTTTGACATACTTGCCTTCATACTCAGTTGACTGAGGGTCAGCTTGCACAGTTGGTGACTGAGGCAGCAGTATGTTGGCAGCAACTTTGGATGCAACTTTATCAATCAAAAAGTGCTATTTTTCTCTGCCATGCCACTTTCTTTTGAGGTCCACTGTGCCAAAGAAGCTCCCAGCTACAAGAGTTAACTCCCATCTTGGAGATCCAAGTGCCCTTGCAGGTAGCAATTAGAGTTTCCAGTAAAAGAGGCCAGACTATATGATAAATCAGTTGTCAGCGATTCTGTGTACAAAGCTGGGAGAATTATCAGCAATCCCAGAGGGACATGCAAGTTTGCAAGTCAGTAACAATGCACTTTATTCTGCAGGACAGGAGGTGGAAAACTTTCTGTAGGATAGGATTGAAGAGCCCAAATGAACATACAGAGAAGTTCAGCAGGAACATAACGAATGTTAGAGGTATCAGTTTGGTTTCCCCAGCATTAGTCATGAATACATGTCTTGTTCCTGAGATTAAAAATTTTCATTCTAGTCCCAAACTGTAGCCCTGATGTTCTTGTCTTTCTATCTGATACACCTTGAAAGGGCAGATGTGGTAATGGATGGTATTGAATTCAGTGATTCCTAGCACACACATGCCACTGACAAAACTATTAGGCCTGCTGGACCTTGCAGGCTATACCAGAGCCATTTGCTCTTATTTCAAAAAACCAAAAAAATCCTTGAAAGTTTCTGTTGGCTGCAGCTGTTCACTTTTGACTGTAGGGAAACAATTCTGAATGGCAATGTATTAGTGTTTGTCTGTTATAGGGGTTTGTGATTGAATATGCTCACAAATTTGGGGCAGCTGGAGGTGTGACAAGTAGTCCAGCTTATGGGGTCTCCAAGCACTAATAACCTTTATCAGAAATGTGTTTCATTTTCCATATTTTAGCCCTGTATGATTCATGATGCTAGAAAGGAACCAACGGCAGTGTTGGATCAAGGGTTGGACTTGATGATCTCGGAGGGCTTTTCCAACCCAGTTGATTCTATGATTCTGTGACTCAGAACTTCAAAATCTGCAAAAGCATTGTGAAAATGCAACTTAGGGGGATTATTTAATTACCTAAAACTGTCCCTGTATTCCAACCCAAAGGAACTTCCATAGTTAGGATTTTATAGTTGTCATAGAAAACACATGCATTGCTATGGTCCTTGCAGAACAAAACTGCCTGGAAGTTATTTCCTTACTTCACTGACATGACCTGTTCATTTCTATTTTATGCAGTGATCACATTCTCTTATTGCCTGTCATTCTCAAGGGAAAGTTTCTGGTTGACTAATTATGCCCAGGAGCGAATGGTAGCAGGGCAGCTTCATGCAAGCTTCTAGTGTCCTTGCCTTTGAAGAAGTTAAACAGCAACATTCCCATCTCCTCCTGAGGAATGTGTATTATTTCTTTCTGTGTTGCCAGCACAAGAATGTTTTGTGTGCTTGGGAGTGCCCTTGGTTAGTCAGGTGGCAGTCTGATTCTCCCATGGTAGCTATTCCTTATTTGTATTTTTTTTTTGATGGGGAAAAAAAGGAAGAGAATACTTCAACTTGTTCATTGTTTACGAACACAAGAAAAATGTAATGTTGAGAGTGAGAGTGGACAAAAAAAATGAATATTTGTTCACCAAAGGCTTTTTGCAGACGCTGGACAAATGGGCAAAAATCTAAATTTTATCTTGTGCCTGGATGATTTTCCATTCGGAAATTTATGTTTCAGGATACAGATTGATCTGGGAAACTGCATGATTCTGGATAGCAAGGCGGGAAGATAACTGGATGAGCTATGTAAGTTCTTCATTACTTAACTTGATATTTGGGTATAATACAGCTTGGCATGTTTGTCCATCCAGGATTCCTGGGGAAATTTGTTATTTCTCCTAATGCAGGTATTGTTTTTATTTTAACCTTGGGAGAAGTAGTAATCTCTAGAAAGTCCTGTTGGTTGAATAGCTGCAAAACTAAACCGTACAAGGCTATTGAAAGATACTGTTATGCATAGCAGCAGCAAGGAGCTCAATTCTGTCTTGGAGCGAGAAGCAGAATTATTCCGGGAAAAAACCTGTGGACAAGCAAAGGACTTGTCTCTGCTCATAAAATGGTAATCAACATAATCAGTGAAGTGCAATGTAAAGCACTGCAGGACATGCCCACAGTACTTTGCTTTGCATTTGATAATTTGCAAAACAGAGCTTACTTATTTATCACCAATTCTGTTATACTGTATTTAGCAGGAGAAAGCAATTTGACATTCTCTTGTGGATTGAATTTCCCTGCCAGATTCTGGATCTAGGAGTCCTACTTTCCTTTCAGGGGGATTTTCTGGTATGCTCTTAATATGTTTGAAACCATCCAGCCAATTGCTACTGTTGCTGTTTTTTTAGATCTGCTGTTTGTGTTTTTAATGAGGATAGTCAATATAGCACGTTATCCGCATTTAGCATATTATCCAAATTCTTTTATAATGGGGATTGATTTTTAACCAAGAAGCTAGTCACAGAGATTTCTTGTTACTGCCGATTTATCTAGTTATGTGTTGTGATATTTATGTTGTACTAGTTTATAAAGTCTCTAATAATTTGGTTTGCAAGTACTATTGAATCCATTATAGCACTATCAGTATTGCATAAGATAACAAGGGTAATTTACTCATACATTTTCAGGAAAATGTTTTTTGTTCTTCATTGCTTTTATTGGGTTCTTAAAGTGTTACACTTATATGACTGTTTTAGTTAAGTGTTGGGACTGCACAAGATGCTAAATAATCTCGTCTTTTTTGTGTGGATAACAAAGAGATGGCAGACATAGGCATGAAGTTAGTCGTTGTTGGAGGTCTGTGTATATAACCAAATTTGGAAAGATGGAGTATAACGAAAAAATATTAAAAAAGTTTTTACATGTTTGCAGGCTTTAGTTTCTTTTTCTGTAATTCGAAGGACTTCACTTCTTTGCCTCCTAGTAGGTAACACTTCATTACCTGGACAGTTTGCATGAAAAATGGAAAGAATTTTTAAATAAAAAATAAATACATAATATTTCAGAAGTATCAATTTGGGGTTAAATGTCTTTTTTTTTTTTTTTAATTCCATGAAGCATAAATACAGGCCATTCAAATCAAGTCAGTAGCTTCCTCCAGCTCAGAATTGTCAAGGTATTGGGTTTAAGAGCACAATTTAGCTCAAAAAGTGTCTTCTCTGTGGGTTGTACACCAAAAATTTTAGAACAAAAGTAAGCTTTCCAGCAAATGTGAAACCATGAGATCTGGGAAAACAGGAAAGAAAATCCCAAAGGATGGAAAGAAATCCCCTTAGTGTGAACATCCTGCATATGCAACCTGTTGTGTGTGGTTAAGTGCTCTTTAGAATAAGCAGAGCTTTGGTTGTCTAGAGCTGTTTTCCAACATCAGCAGGCAGGAGAAACATGTTAAATATGCTCAGTGGTGAAATTTCCATCTCGTCTGTCAGCCTATTCTATGTGATTTGTGGCAGCTTGATCCACATGGCAGCTCATGGGCCAGGCTGGCCTATATCATGATTCCATTCATCCTCCCACCTTTTCCTCAGAGAAGACGGACAGTCAGTCTTTTGGACTTGAAAGTCAAATGACTCTCTTTATATGTGGGCAGCTACTTGGAGCAACACCTGCTACCACAGCAATACTGTATAAAAAGTGATGGGAATTAAACAGTGGCATGCCTCTCATTATCCATATCTTGTGTGTTGCAGTCACAGTTTCCCCACTGGCACAGCTGACAACTAGGGCATAGGAGTCTCATAGTTGTGATCTGGAAGTATAGCTACAGAAATGGAGTCAGGCAGATTTCAGTTACGATTCTGTAAAGTGTGACTTGTCCTCTAATCTGAAACCAATAGTGGTAGAGATAAGGGAAGGAAAGCCTTTACCTGAATAAAGAATTATCATCTGGCTTTACACGGGAGACGGTGTGTGCAGGACTTTTGGCAGCTTCCTGCTTTGTCGTTGGGTGGGCACCAATTGAAGAATTACGTGTGATGTCTTCTGATTGGTTTCCACCTCATTCATATATAATTTATTTTATGCTTAACTCTATGCCCATGAATAGTCCCTCTGAGGTAAAGAAAACAACTGTTGTGTGCCGAAGTACCTTGACTATTGAACTCATTTTTCGTCTATGCTCAGAGCTGCTCAACAGTTATTAAGACATTTGACAGCAGTATGCCAGGATGCTGGCAAGTCTCTGCCTGTACCATTATTCTCCTGTCTTCTCTGCCTCCCTGTGTTACAGCCTTATTGTATGTTCTTCTTGCTTATTATCATCTTTTCTCAAGCTGACCCTTATGCTTGGAATTTCTCTCTTGATTGCATCAGAAAGCTGTTCTTACTTTATATGTGTTTGCAAACAGTAACCTGTTTTTCTTGACTGAATTCCTCTTTAAAACACACATCCTGTGTGTTTTATGTGCACATCACTGTGTGTATAAAAGAATAGTGTTACATGTATTAAACTAAAATCTATCCATTTCACTGCCTGTTCTGTACTGAATAACTAACTCATGTTCTCTCTTTTTATTGCATATTTTAAGTTTGCTTGGACAGAGGTCCCCTCTTTCAGTGGTTTGCTAAGTGCCATGTAGGTTAATTGTGCTTAGTAAATAACAACAGGGTCATGTTAAATTTTAGCTTTTGCCTTTAATGCTCTAAGTGTCTTTGGGATCAATACAGCAATATTTAACTCCAAGAGAAAGAGTTAGTTGTTCTTGTCCTGTTGGACAACTTTTTTCATCTCTAATCTGTTGTGCTGTGTGGCATAACTAAGGACCCCTTTTAAAGGGAGATCTGTAACTAAAATGAGGAGTTACTGCAGATCAGGACAAAGGTGGCTTGGCAAAGCTGGGTGAGCTTAGCATACTGCAGGCTTTTTTCTTCAGCCAATGCTGCAGTTTCCCCATTTTGCGTCACTTGCAGATCAATTTAAGGATAAATAAAGAAATAAAATCTTCAAGTCTTGGCAATTACAGCATTGTTCTTAGAATAATTTTGATGAATATTTACTGGGGATTTTGTACTGTTTTCAACCTGGTTTACTAAATTTGTGTTATTAGCAGTGCTGTGTTCCTCACTGACAGTACTTTTGCTTCCCAAACAAGTAATCTGAAACAAGCAAACTTAAGCCTGTAGGCACTGCATCCATTCTTATCAGCTACCTGCTTTGAACTGCTTCAAATTAGTCCTCATGTTCCTGGGGTGTCTGCCACAGTGTTTTCAGATGACAGTGTGAAAGACACAAGAATTTTGTGTAATGGTACTTTCTAGACTCTGGAAGATATTTAGGCAATGGGGGAAAAAAGTTGTGTTATGCTGATTTTATATAGATTTTCTCTTGTGTTGTGGGATCCCGTGAGTAATTATGCTGATAAATAGGACACCATTTTTTTTATTTGCCAACTGTAGAGGTCCGAAGACTATACGATTAGTGTATAAAGCTATTATGTAAATCCTCTTTGCCCCAGTTTAAGTTAATGCTCTACATATGGCATGCCTGGTGAAAATTCATGTTCCCTCTTTACCCAAACAGTGCATAGCAGTGCTGCTCTTGGTGTGTTGCTAGAATAGGAGAGCTGGTCAAGGGGTTTGTAAGTACTGAAGCAATTGCTTTAGGTTTTCATATACAGGATACAGATGACTCACTCCTTCTGTGTTTTAGCAGTGACATGAGACTGTTCTGTAAATAGCACACGTTCAGAAATAGGACATCTCCCACCCCCATTAGCTATGAAATCAAGGTAATGTAGCCATTTGATTTTAAAACAAAAAGCAGGAGCGAATTTCAGCACTAGTGGCAATCTAGAATTGCAATCTGAGATAACAGAAAAATTTACTTCTACTTCCTCCCAATAGGCCAGGTTACTAGTTATCATCTGGCTATTATCTATTAGATAAAGGGAAAATAAATGAGGGTGGCTAAGACACAGTGCCAAGAAGATTGACAGGAGATGGACAGAGGGTTTTCTTTTTTTTTTTCTGTCTCTCAGTATTTCAAGATCTTGCAATAGTCTGAGAGTTTCTGAAAGGAAGAAGTAAGATTGGTAAAAATAGTTTATAGGGCAGTGTGCTGATAGTTGAAGAGTTTGACAGAAGTTTTGTTATGCTTTATGCATTTTTTTTTTTTACTAGAATAGTCATGTTGTAACTAAGAATTCCGTGATTACAAAGTTGAGAGAGAGTCATGCCTTGGTCTCTCTCCTGGAAATTCTGGGTTCCTATCATACTTACCTCTGTCTCACAACCTGGATAAAGAGGGGCAATAAGAAAGAACCCAAACCAACAAAGAAATCAAGAAGGAAATGGAAGGCAAGTATGAAGTCCTGCACCTGGGATGGAATTAGCCCGTGCAGTAACAACCGGATGGGGACAGACTGGGTAGAAAGCTCTGCAGAAAAGGGCTTGGGGACCCTGCTTGATCACAAATTGAACATCAGAAAACAGTTTGTCCTTGAAGCAAAGAAGGCCAATTACATACTGGGTTGTATTAGCAAAAGTGTAGCCAGCAGGATGACGTAGATGATTACTCCCTCTGATCAGTGTTTGTGAGACCAGGTGTACAGTACTGTGCTCCACAACACAAAAAAGGCACAAAAAAGCCATGCTTTTGTATGTAGTGGTGGACTAACAATAACCTGCTTGTAGGTATAGAGGGCTTTGATACTTAGACAAATTAATATGAATAAAAAGATTCGATATGTCAGCTGCCTGTGTTGATTGTCCACACCCTTGCCCTGACTCCACAACAATGTCTATGTGGTGGTTTACCTCTTTTTCAGCTGAGAACTGAAATAACTCCCACCTACTCTGTTTTAGCATAGTGTACAAATGTATATACTGGTTGTTTCTCAGCAGTTGGTACCAGTTAACTACCTGCCTCATGGTGAGCTGTGGATACATCACAGTTGAGAATTAACCTTTTTATTTGCACCTTACAGCCGCACAGCTGCTTTCTGAATCATTCAACTTCATGTTAGTGTTTCCTTATATGCTTACTGCCATGAAAGAATGACCAAAATCCCTTAAAAGCCAGTGATGTGAAGATACAATCTGATGTATGAAAATATACAATATATTTAAAACCTTCACAGCTGCTGCATGAACATCCTCTGTTACTTCTTTGCACATATTTTTGCTAGATCTCCATAGCCCAGTTTTCAAGTTGAAGGGTGTGCCAGTTTCAGAAGTTCGTAAACTTTCTTCTCTTTTTGGGATTAATTCAGTGATTCCCACTGGTGAACAAGAGTGTTCCTATTTATAGAATAGCCTTCAACACACATTCAGTGCTGAAGTTAGTCACCAAAGCAGAAAAGTAGATCTCTCTTTAAAGAAAGTCAAAATACATAGTAAACAACTCTGTAACTCTAAATGTAATGAGAGGATGAGAAAGGAAGCATGAAAAAACATACAGAAATGATTGAGTTGTGGATAAAGGTAATCTGCATCTGGCCTGAAACCTAAATGAATGCTCTGCTGTTGTTTTCAGTCAAGATGATAATGTAGGGTGTGTAGGGAAGGCAGGTTAGCTCTTGGGAAGGGGTATATATAGAAATGGAAATTACCATTTCTGAGGTGAAAGCAAACTGCAAAGAATTTAATGTATTGAAACTGAACAGACCAGATAATCCCTACCTGAGAATATTGAAGTAACCAGCCCATGAAATTGTGAATCTACTGGTTAGGATTTTTTTAGAATTTATAGATAGGAAGTTGTTTTATATGGCTGGAAAAGGGTAGCTGTGGTGTCTGTCTTTAAAAACAGAGCAGAGACATCTGCCTGACTAAAAACTTGTTAGTTTGATCTCAGTGCATTAGCTTAGAACATACTTTGAGGAAAGGAATGCTTACAGGCATGGAGGTGAACAGCAAAAGAGATGAAATGTGCCCGAAGTTTACCAAGAGAGGTGGTACTACTACAGGAATCTGCTATCTAACATTGTAACTAATTTTTAAAAAGGGGTTGGAGTCCTTATTTATCTGGATTTCAGCAAAATATCAGGTGCATTGTTACATGGGGAAATACTAGTTAAGATAGAACAAAATGAAGTTTAAAATGAGTGAAAGGGTGGGCAAGAGAAGGAATGCAATTGTAATGAATCAATAAGAAAGCTGAAGAGTGCTAGATAGGAGGGAAAATAATGCTGGAGTACCTCAAAGATGAGATTTCAAAATATTTTAATGCTTCCTTTTTAAGGAAGTTGGCGTGAAAAACAGGAAAGCTGAAAGTTGCTGATACTATGGAGCACTGGAATAGTGGATGAAAGTGCTGGACAGAAAAAGAAGATGCATAATATGGATAGCATGCAATTGTAACACTTTTTAAAATAAGTTGGAAATGCTGTTGTTTGAAAATGACTCAAAGAGAAAGAATGGAATATGGCTGTCAGCTGCAAGGTGGTTTTGAACTGTGTGAGGCAATCCTAGAGAAGAGCAAATGTGATCATAAAAAGGTTCAGGCAGGAAAGGTGTTTTTGCAAAACTGGGAAATACTGAAACCATTATACTTCTGTAGTGCTCCACTTACCTGCAGTGCTACAGATCCAGAACGCTAAATGACCCCTTTAGAATAGGTGATTGTAATTTGGAAAATAAGCAGAGGGGAGGAATTGCTTTGGCTTGTCAGGTTATTGAAGTAACAGCAGAGGAGTGCAATGCTGTTTACTGTGAATGCATTGTGGAGAGAGCAGCACAGCACTGGGAAGAGCTAGGTATGCTGAAAGGAAGTACAGTGCCATTCTTGAGGTCTATAACGTGTTGCCCAAAATACTTTTCCGGATTATGAGGTATTTAAATATTCTATCCTTTTCAAACAATGAATAAATTAATCTGTAAAAAATTCAAGATCTTGTTTTTCAGGTCTGTTATAAAGACTGTTGCATTAGGGAATGCCCTGATAAGTTTACATGTTTTCATAGAACGGGTGAGCCTTGCTTCTCTTGGACAATAGGATGTTTCTACTCTTTCCCATTTGACCTTTTAGCAGGAAAAATTAGTTACAAAGGTAGGATATTGCTTGGCTAGAGCTGTGCAAAGCAGATGTTTAGGGCATTATCTGGTTAGTTGGGTTATTTAATTGAGGGAATCTCTTTTGAACTCTGAACTATAAACAGCACCGAGAGAGTTCTTGAATCCCTTCTTCCTGACGGGAGCCCCTGGTGGTCTAGTGGTTAAGGACACGGCACTGTAACTGCCGAGGCCCGGGTTCGATTCCCGGTCGGGGAAACTCCCCGGGCAGGTGGAGCCCGTTAGCCCTGTAAGGCGATCCACCTACGTCCTGAGGACCTCGCTGCCACTGTCCAAGCTCGCTTGCCCCCGGCAGATGAACCTTAGGATTAAAGGGTGGGCTCAGTTCTGCGCGCACTGTGTCCCACCTAAAATAAATCCAATGCGCAGGCTGGAAGGCGTACAAAGACCTTCCACAGATCTTCGTTCGCGAAGTCTGGCCATTATATTATATTCTTCCTGACATTCTAATTTGGCATTCATTCAGGATGGCAAGGAAGCTCAGATCTCCACTTTCATAGTGACAACCCTCAACCAGTTGCTTTTCAGACTCCTGTCTGATACCTCTTTACAGATCTTCTGGGTTTTGATCAGTAAAGAGTTGTCATAACTCTGACTAAATTCCTCCTGCTTTTTTCCATGGTTCAGTTTTCAGTCTCTTCTACTGGGAAAACACTATTTGTTCTGCCAACCACAGTGCTCAGTAGTACACTGGGCAAGGAATTTAAATGTAAAACAGGTTGCTTCATAAACATCGGAACTAACGAGGACTGATTGTCTATTGAAATGTATCCTGTTATCCTAATTTACCTCTCTACAAAACATTCACAAATACCGCTGATATCACCTACTTAGTTGGAGAATTAACAACAGATGGAGTGGCTAGTGCAAACGCATTCAAATGCTAAAGTATTGGGTAAAGACTGAGGTGTAACTACCTTCCTTCAATGGGAAGACTCACTTTGTTCTTCTTCCTATGCTTCCTTATTTGCCGATTTTCACAAAACTAGCAAGAATTTCATCTGTTGAAACTGCTGACACTCTGTCAATTTTAGATGAAAGTAGCCAGAAGTCATGAATGGGAAATATCTAAAGAGACAAACATTCCTTTTCACAATAAATGAAGTTAAAGACCTTCAGATGAAACAAATCTGCAGTCACTTCAGATCTCAATCATACCTAATAGAAAAGGTGAAAGCCTCCATGTGTCTTCCATCACCAATAATTTAAAAAATACAGCTCTGAGAAGTCTCTTGAGGAAAGAAAGTGCTGTAGAAGGCTGTGTGGTGCAGAAGAAACCAGTTGTTATTATGTCTCTCCATCTCAATCCTTGGTCCTAGGTACTTACAAGCAACAAAAACGTTTCTTTGGAGATGTTCAGGTATCCATCTTCTTTCAGACAATAGGAGTAAATGACTGACAGACTTGTAAGTATTCCTAGGCAACTAGAAAAAACTGGTAAAAACTATGGGGATTTATAAAGGATTTGGTTTTTTTCCCTGAGTCTGAATTAAATAGCCAGGATCTGGATCTCTGCTTACTTATATTGTAGCTGTGTAACACTGAGTTGGCTGAATCCACTGGATCTACTCTGTATTTGGTGAAAATTAAGATGAGAATCAGGTACCGTTTTACCATTCTGGTCAACAGGCTCTCAACCAACTGATCCATCTTTTTCTAAGGTAATTAAGTGATAACACTGAAAGAAAGAGGCCACATTTTGAGATAATTGGGCTCAGGAGATTTGCTTTCTCTTTTTCCCCCCAAAGTGGACAAGCTGTTGATGTTCTCCTAAAAGTGCTTATGATACATGAAATATCTAATGTCTTTTGGAATTACATTTCTTACTCCTAAAAATCCTACATGTATAGTATGTATATTTTAAAAAGTCAAACCATTTATTGACACAATGTGTCACACAGTGTGAACACAGTAGACTTAAACAGGTTGTGGATGTTCTATTTTATATGAATGAAAACAGAATATACAGGATATGAACAAACAGTATATGCAGAATATGAAGTGTGTATGTTTTTCTGTATCATCTCTGTGCATATTTCCGTGATTCTATAGGTGGGATGGATGGCTTTGGAGCTGCTGATACACAAACAAAATTTTAATTTGCCTTATGCTTCCAAATAAAGGGATGCTGTTTAAAATATTCCTATTTTTTGAAATTCTGGATTATTTGAAAATGAAAATATTTAAGATAAATTTTGGTTACTTGATTTTTGCAGGTTGGATACATTTTCCATGTTAGTAAGAAACCAGTTATAGCTGCAACTAAATCCTTCTTTTGCTACTTGTTTTGAACTTACTGAAATTATCAAGTAACTTGTACTGATTTAGACAGTTTGGGTATTTTTTTTTCCTCAAATGTTTTTTGTGGCAAAAATCAGGAAGGCAGGAAGTGGGACAATGAGAATGTGAATCCTTTCGGCTTGGTGGGAGCTGGATGTGAAACAGTTGAACAAACAGGAGAATTCCTTGTAGTCTTCTTACACTTTCCTGTAGAGTTCATGTAACTAATGTTGACCATCTTTTTGGCTGGAAAGAGAATAGGCGTGGTTTAGTACACTATTTGTAGGATATAATTCTTGTTCTCCTCCTAAATTCTCATTCCTCCTCCTCTATAGATTTACTGATGATCCTAAGTGATCTCCCCTCGGGTTCCCCTTCTATATGGTGGATGACACTGCTTTGAAAATGCAATGAACAGCAGTCAGGGAGGGTAAATGAAATGGATTTGGGGGTAAGCAGGGGAATTAAAACTTCATTTTTGAAACAATGTGTATGTTGCAAGGGGAAGGAATCCATGTTCTGTAGTCTTAGGCAAGTATAGAACAGCTCTTCCAGAAAATCTTCAAAAATTCACTTGCACTTAAGGAACAGACGAGACTGTTAGTCTTGAATGTGGGCAGATCTAAAACAGAACCATTGTGTAAAATCCAGACTTAGGTTTTTCTTCTGTTGACTTTCTGATACATGGAGAAAGGAGTAGACACAGACTTTGACTCAGGCCACTTTTAGTTTGGAAGGCTTCATTTTCATGAAGTGCTTAAATTGAACTATATAAATATAAAGAATGTATACATACATGTTGCATTGTAAGTCTCACAAGATTTTTCATACTTTCCCTTTTCCTTGATTTCATAGACAGCTCTGTATGAATGAGTCTAGGAAGAAGGGCAGTGAAGTGATAAAGGTGCTTTACTCTATAGGAATGTTTAAAATAGTAATTGAACTATGATTTGAAATTGAACTATTTCATGTTTCTGATGGAAAACTTTAGCGTGAGAATTAAGATTGGAATTCAAATACTACTTAGAATAAAACTGAGAGCAAAATGCTGTTTTCAGAACAGTAATTTTTAAGGGTGCTCATTGTTGCTGTGTTTTTCTCTAGGCCAGTAGCAAAACTGTCATCCTTTTCAGTGAGAGGAAAGCTGGGCTTGTACTGGGCATTTCTGGAGATCTCACTTTAATATGTTGCCTAAAAAAATATTAGGGTGGAAATGGAAGATTTTCACAGAAGGGCAAAACAAACAAACCCTCTCTTCATATGTTTGGGAAACTGGCCAAATACAATGAAGGTTACTTGGATAACCTTTACTCTGTCAGTGAGATGCTGCCAGCTTCTCACATCCCTCTTAGCTGATCCCGCAGACCTTGTTTTGGATAGCAATTCTTCAAGGAATGGGTTTACAAAGCCTCACATGAATTTTTGTAAGATTGCAGATGTCAAAAATCAGAAAAGCTGCTGTAGATTTTGTGCACTGTAGGTGAGGGTTAGTATAAAGTGTGTGTTGGCCATATCCATGTTTTGTTTTCAGTGGTCTCCACTACCTGCTTTTAATTTAACCTCCACTACTATTTAATCTGTGTACCCTGAGAAGTTAGTGCAAATCGCAGAGGTACAACACAAAACCTCTCCTTGTATCATCTTGTTAAAATTATGGGGTAGATGGTCCAAAAATTAAAAAAAAATGGCCAACAGAACCCTTTCAACAGACAGTTTCAGAAGCAGGTGAGACCTCCGCTGTACGGGCATGCATAAGATGTTCCTCCCTCTTGATAGTTCTTGCTTTCAAATTATACAGGAATGAATGAAAGATTTCAATTTGGTAGAAGTTGCCCAACAGATACAGAAGTTATTAGGTACAACAGAGAGTAATTGCACAAGCGTTGTTTCTTTAGGAAACTTAATTAAAAACACAGGTGAAATTCAGTTTTAACAAGGTAGTAGTGTGTGTTTTGCTCAGGGCATGTTTTTTTTCTAAGAAAAATGAGAAGATTGTAATAATTCTGTAACAGTGCTATTCTAATTCTTTTTTCTGTTCTGGACGTATTTTTTGGTCTGTTTGTATATTGAATCTTACTCCACCAAAAAAAAAAACCCTATTTTTTTCCTGAGAAATCCTTTAAATTCTTTACCGTTTTTGTAAATGGCTAAAATTGGCTGAATTTGTGTTCATTCATCTTTTACATTCCTTGTGGACTGAAATGTGTGTTGAGCTTGTAAACCCTTTGGATTACACAGAGACCTAACTGTTTATGCAATCAGACTTTTTAATCATGACACTCAGTTGGAGGGAATATTTAACAATACACACCATATATAGTCTGATGCCAGAGGCAAACATTGTGCTCACATTGTAATGTGAGAGGTGATAGATACCAAAATTATTTATGTGTAATTATATATACAAAGGATTTTTCTCATACTTACTATTGATGCTTATTCTTTTGTGCCTTAAACTGGTTAAAATTTTTATCTGCTGATAGACTAGAAGCATAAGAAGAAACCCAGTGGATATGAAATTACTTTGCCTCAGAAATTGCCAACAGAGACCTATTCTCTCATTAGACTGTGTATATCAATTTTCTTGCAAAACAGTATGGTGTTTTGTTTTTTTTTTTTAGTTTTCTGATCATTTTTCAAAATCTTGAGCACTGTTGCTGTGAAATATGAGATTTTAAGTTGGCATTGATTGTTTCACTTTGATGAGATGTAAATAGTATTATTGGATTTCCTGTCAACTTCAGATTTTGTAAGCACGTGTACATGATTCAGTAATGATCAGACAAATGCAAATAGCCTACTTGATTACCTTTTTTTATTTAAGAAAGGTAATAGGAATATAGATTGCATCCTCCCAGCTCCTACAGTGGGAATTATTATACTATTGAATTGAGATGATTTTACCCCATTTATTTGTTTCTCCATTGTTTGAAATACCTGCAAGAAGGATTGGGAGTTAATTATGCAGCCCTTTGATTTTCCTCGTAGGCCTTAATATTTGAGTCACAAGGGCAGAGGACTTGGCTGGGAAGAGAGTAACTACACAGACTGTCTTCTAAACCTTTCAATATGTCACCTTTCAAGTACAGCAGCATCTCAAAGGGATCCTGGTGCTCTTTATGCATGCATCAATTTGGCTGAACCTTACTTTATTAGGGCTTTTTGAGTTACCAGTATTCAGACTACTGTGGTAGCAACTGATAAGTGCTGTAATGAGCAATTTGTAGGAAGCACAGTCATACTGACAGGTTTGAAACCAGGTGACTGAAAGGGCAGTTGGATGATCATTTATCTAGTCTCCACATATGGTAAACAATCTCAGTTAACCCCCAAAATAACTCTTGGGCAGCTGCTGCTCTTTCAGCTGTTCATTTAGCTGCTACAAGAGAAGCCCCAGCACTCTCAGGGAATGCTTCTCTAATCTGCAGCACCAGGTACCTCCTGCTTAGGCCAAAGCTTCTCTATGTTGATTCTGTCATTGTGTTTTCATGACCCAAATCTGACTGGTGTAGAAAGTGTGAAAATTAAAGCTCTCTCTAATTAGGACAAAGTGCAGAAGGAACAAGCATAGGAGTGAGTTGAAGATGGCTGTTTTACACCTCGTCTCCTGTTAGCAGAAGAATATCATTTGAATCAGGAAAGTTGGTATTTTTTCCTCCCCTGTCCTAGATGTTACCCTTTTGAAGGAGGTTGCTCCCCACCCCCCAGTATTGCCCTCTAATTTGGATGTAAGGAATAACTGTTCTATTATGAACAAAAATACACGTATTAACTATAAATTAAGGTTAGTAAATTGTCATGTATATATTATACATATTTATTTTTAGAAGGTTTTGTAGAAATAACTTTAATCAGATAAGTCACAGTCCTGAATTATTTTTTTTTGTCATGCAAATGATTTTATTAATATGAATCCATGTTTTCTGACTGGAAAAAAAGAATTCATGAAAAGTAAACCTGAAAAATGATCTTATTGTCAGGGTGGGCTTCCATTTTCCCACCTCTGGCAGTTGTGCCTTACTAACATCATGGTTTTGGGACCTTATGAAAACCAGTGCCAAGCAAGTTGTGTTTTTCAGTCTTTCCAGATTGAATTCCCATAAAAATATTTTTACAAAATAATTGCCAATACCTTTTATCCTGTGTGATATGCTCCTTAGACAGGGAGATGACTGCAGCATTTATTCATCTAAATAGACTCTCGGCCAATCTTCTTGTAGTTATGACACATGATTTCTATTCAGTAAATCATTTTGGTCTTGGAGAGTGCATGATACTTCTTTCTACTTTCTTGAAGACTGAAACATCATCTCATGAACTCTAAGTGGATTATATAAATGCTGATAATCTGATCAAGGCACCAGCAGTTTGCTTCTTTAGTTTTAGTGGATCAAAACTGGGATTGGAATTGTAATTTTATTCTAAAATAAGTTGTTTCTTAGTATCAGAACTGATAAGACACTGTACAAAATGAAGAAAATAAAATTCTGTGCCCTCTGCAAATCCAAGATTCTGAAGGAAGGACCCAGCTCATTATCTCTACCTAACACTTAGAGATACTGGGTTGAATGTACCTGCTTCTAACTGCTGTTCTAGAATTGACAACTGTGTTAGCAAGGCTGAGGTTGAGGTTTGCAATCCTTAAGAGAAAAAAAAAGAAAAATTTCAAACTTTACTATAACATAGTTGTAAAAAAACCCTGTATAATGTTGAAGTGGTTTTGGGGTAAACCACAGCGTGGTTTGTGTTTAGCAGTGTTTTCTCCCCCAAGCTGTTCTCACACTCTCCTTCCCCACACCTCATTTTTTTCTCCTCGCCCTGTTTAACTCGGCTTTACTACAGGAGTGGAATTTTCTCAGTGGTAAAAAAGCATTTTCTTAAGTACTGGTCTCAATATGTGGTTGCATTTTTGGAAAGTACAGCTGTATAAAGCCAGATCTAGTGTATTTGCAGGCTTGTTTTGCTGATCCTTTATTTAAGTAGGAGATGGAGAAAACACGTACACAGTTTTATTTACAGGTTCAAGACCAAAACTCTGAACTGTATTGACAAAGTCTGTGAGGTAGCTGCTTTTTCCCACTGAAAGATAGAACTGACCATAGCAGACAAACAGCATCAGTTTGAAAATGCAAGGTTATGGATCTCGTATGGAAGATGCACCATTTAGTAAAATGGTCTGGTATTTCTCCAGGGCCAAGACTCCAAGTACAAATGTTTCAGAGCCTATGTCCTTGCATGTTGTAATATCACCCCCATTCGGCACACACCAGTGATGTAACAATATGCCCCAGAGTATGCACTTCATGGTTCATACTCCTTGTCTCATTGTGGAATAAGAAACAGGGTTTTCCAGTTTGTTTCAAGTGCTGGTCTATTCCCTTGACAAAGGAGGACAGACAGCTCCATCCATGCCTGATGTACTTTGTTTAATATATCATCTCTCCAAGACACATTTTGAAAGGGTGCAGCCTTAAATACGGTGCTGTCAAGGAGAGTTATGGCTACAACTTTTATTACTGCTACTTGCAAGAGCAAAGAGATAAAGCACAGGAAGCATTCAATAATGATGGACATGTTCTTCTGACACACACTTCTGTAGCTGCAGTCACTGATTATTTTTTGTTTGTTTGTTTTTGGGGTTTTTTTAGTTGTTTTGTTTAAATAATCCCTGGAAGATGCTGCCCACAATGTATAGGTATATCATAGTCAAAGGGCTCCTGTGAGGGATTACACATTGGAAATATCATAGTCAAAGGGCTCATGTGAGGGATTACACAGTTTTGTTAAAAAGAAAGGGGGGGAAAAAAGTCTTAACAGCTGTTGGAATTATGTCTTTCCAGCAGTTACTGAACTGGGCTGGAAATGAGCAAAAAAAATTGAGCTAAAAATATTTGTATGCAGTTGCCAGCCTTTTTCTAACCACAGTGGTCTGACTTCAGTAGCCAAGGAAGTGGCAGCAGTGTTTTGGTATCTCCACGGTGGTGGGACTGTTTCTGCCATCTCACACAAAGCAGCAGACAATATCTCCCTGAAGCTACCAGTGCCAAAATGCACCATCATCTCAGCACATAGAGATTGTGTGGAGAAGAGGGATGTCAGGTCTTTTCTGCTCAATGCAGGAAGCTGCCTGGTGATCCCACTGCACTTGGCATAGTGGGAGACATGGTACTGCAAATGCAAATGACTGCCTGCAGTACACATTTCACTTCCCATCACTTCAAAAATAGTTTGGAATGAATCAAAAATAACTGTCTGGAATTCTGTGATACTAGCTGGGACTGTTTTAATGTCCATGGTAAACACGATTTAGCCAGCTTTCTAAAAATACAGATCTTGCAGGTTATCCCCATAATGGATAACTGCAATAGAGACTATTAGACGTGAATTTCCAAAATTTAATGTTGACTCTTGCCACTGCCATAACACAATTTCAAGTCTGCTCTTTGAGGTTGTTACCATATAACCATCTTGCATAAACATCATACAAAGGCTGAACATCACTTTGAGCAGTGTGAAAGAGTATGATATTCCTTCCTTTGCTTAGGCTAGAAAGAACTGAAGTTTGAATAAGGAATGCAGGAGCTACTTGTGGATGGCAGAACACAGGGAGATATTGTTATAAAATTTCTGTAACATTAAAGGAGTCTTCTATGTGCTACTGTTGCAAAAGATTTCAGCAGTGATATGAGAAATAGTTAATCCTTTAACTCAGTGTGTAAGAGTAACAAATACACTGGTCTGTTCCAGTGTATTCCTGCACTGTGCAGTGCAACCATGTCTATCGTGATGAAGGCAGCTAGAATGGGATCATTATGGCTCTGGTCTGTCAGTGCTTCTCCATTCCCAGAGAGCTGAGCTGCCTTTGATAATGATCTCTTATTTGCTGGGAGATTACAGAGGACTGACTGTTTGAGAAGTCCCTCTGTCACTGCTCTATCTAGCTGCAGTGCTTATGTGTCATGCCTAGGATGTCCTTGACCCTCAGTTTCTGTACCTAAGTGGAAACCTGGCAAAGGGCTTGAATATCTATCAGGGCTCTCTCAGTATCCTACTCCTCTTCAATATTTTCTCCATTTTCCCTTATTGCTCTCTCACCTGTCTTTCCTTTCCTTGCACCACAGGAGTTAGAAGACTCTAAGAATGTTTGATTATGTTGAAAAAGTAAAAAAAAAAAAAAGTTCAGGTATAAGGTTGTTCTCAAGCTTTTTCAGTCATTTTTTAACCTCTAAATTATCCATCCGTTTGCTGAGTTCCCCAATTTTCCTTTGAGTTTTCGTGCTGATTTCTCAGTGATTCCTTGTAAATAAACTTGAACTATGTTGTGTTTTAATAGTTATATGTATGATTCTCTCCCATAAATTAAATTTTGAGTCAAAAGAAAGTATGCAGGGGTCAAAGAATTACAAACTCAAAGTGATCATGGTTAGGGCTTAGGCTTGACACTTCATGACCACAGTTCAGGTTTGGTGGCATAGCATGTTACAGGTGCCAGTTTTCTTCTGTCATCAATGATGCACGAGATTTCCTTTTGCAGAAAGCTCTGATTTTCTTGCACTTGTTTTTAGCCTGTCAGGCATGTGAGTTTAACTAAAAGGGACCTGATTTTCATGCAATATTGAATTCTACTTTATGAAAGTGGGGCCTCCCAGTAGGATGTCTCAAATTAGATGCTCACAAGCAATGATTCAAAAAGCTTTGTCACCTTAGGAAGTGTTTATCACTATTATGGAATGAAGTAGCAGAGAATATTGAAGGTTAAACAGAGGTATGCTAGTTGAGGTATAACACTTAAAGAAACTCATATAATTCCTGCTTACAGAGGGTCTGTGCCATGCCATTCATCACTACACAGCCATTTTCATGGATATTAAAAATCTAACCGTTATTTGAGATGAAGACAAAATAAACAGGCTTAAAATCACAAGTAGCATGAATAGGTAGAAGTTTTAAAAAATGAAGAGTATTTGAAATGTCTCAGTAAGTGCTACCAAGAGAACTCTGGAATAATCACAGCATAAGAAGCAAAAAGAAATTACTTGTATTCATAGGCCCTGTTGCTGTGTAATTATCAAAAGGCTGAGTCAAAACTGAGCAAGTGTGTCAAAAATTCAGCATGTGTCAGGAAATATTTCCTAGCTAATAAATAACATGGCAAAAATCTTCCCCTGAAGAAATTAACAGCTCCTTTGCATATCTGAATGGTACGTAGTGGGAATAAGTGAATACAGAGTCAGCAATTGTGCGAGGAAAGAAACCACATTACTCCTTTTATTTTTGGCTGTGCCTGAGGTCAGAAGTTCCTTTGTTCTTTCTTTACCTCCCATTAGAGCAAACATAGTCTGCTTCTTTTCTCTTAAGACTCTTTTTTTCCCATATCCAACTTTTTTTTTTTTTGTTTAAATAAAATAAAAATGTCTGCCTGTATTGCAAACTGTGACTGTGTTGGCTCATTATTATTATTTTCAACACTTGCATGTTAATGAAATGTTGCCTTATCCTACATCATAATACTTTTCAAAGGAAAAAACCCTCTTGAAAGAGGCATAGTGGTGAGGCTGTAATTTATTGAGTTAAAACTTTAAACAGTAATGCTTAATGTGCATGTTGTTAAAGCACTAACTGTGCATCAAGAGTTTACAGCACATAAGTCTACTTATGTAGTAACATGCTTTATTTATCAATGCTTCCACAACTTTGTATCCTAGAGCTATGTGGAAAACTGACCCCCTTTGTTTTGCCTTTCAGCTTTCAAGCTTTTTGGGGCCAGCGTTATTGTTTGCTTAAAAATTGTTACTGCTCTGTTAAATGCAATGGAGAACTCATCCAATCACTGTGGGTGCTTACGGCAGGAAAAAGTTAAATAATATCATCAAGTGCATATGTGATGCCATGTTTGTAAACCTGGTTCCTTCTGTGGAGTGTATGAACTGGAAGGGTGAGCAAAAATGTTTCTTGGATCACTGTTAACCAGTGTCTGAACTGTAACAAGTGAGTGGCTGCTTTGTGGTTGTCACTCTGTTGGTTACCGTGACCGCATGGAATTTCACAGTGACAGCAGGGGTAGGGCTTGGATCAAAATTTCAGCCTGTTGCCACTGGAGAACGGATTCTGCTTGGGTTTGGTATTCAGGTATGGGGCTCCACTAGTGGAAACTACCATGTGTGAGAAAAGGGAATTGATTACTGCATTATTACCAATAATAGCAATACCTTTTATTTGCCTTTGTTGACTGTACAACATTTAGTTGCTGTATCCTTTTCCAGTCATTCATTTTATAAAAGACATCAAGAAAAGGCTCACATGACAAAAGTGTTTATATTTGAGTGACACATAGTTGATTTTTCCTGTTCATCAACAGATTTTTGTAATTATTAAAATCCCAGCATGTAAGATGCTTAAGGATAGTTATATAGAATCATAGAATTGATTGGGTTGGAAAAGACCTCAGAGATCATCGAGTCCAACCCTTGGTCCAACTCCAATCTGTTTACTAGATCATGGCACTCAGTGCCATGTCCAATCTCAGTTTAAAAACCTCCAGGGATGGTGAATCCACCACCTCCCTGGGCAGGCCATTCATATGATTGTGTGGCATATGTTTGCACATGAGACTGTGCAGTGAGCATGCATCTGTGAAAGGGATCATAGGATTCAGCATTCCCAAGAATGTTGGCTTGTGCAGCAAGGGACAGTACTAAGCTTATTGCTGTGAACTAAGCATCATATGACTTTTTTCAGTGACCTGTCCTGGGAGCACAAATGACAACACGTTAGCAACTAGTGTAACAAAATGTAATGTGGAAGGTCTGTAGAAGGGGAAGGTGATTTTACTTTAACAAAACACATTTTTCTTTCTTACACCTACTCTTTCACTGATTTCACTTTCTTACATATCCAGAAGCACCAAGATGTATGGCCAAGTGATGGTGCTAGGATTACATACAGTGACAGGAAGGGTAAAAGATGCCAGCAATTAAGTCCTCATCATATCTGCTGAGTTTTTTTTCTTGATTGGTGATCATATGGGCTCTTTTGACTATACCTTTTGTACTCTTTAGGAGTTGACAGTGATTGCAATCTTAGCCTTTTCATTCTGTACCATCACTGTAAGTCAACAGGCAACATTACTGATTCCTCTCTCTACTTCTGCGACCTTGACTGGCTGGTTTATAGCTCTAATCCTGTTCTTTGTCTCCCTGTCACCTTCTTTTAACAATTTAATTTTGTTCTTTATTTTACAGAACCAGACTTCTTGAGAAACCACATAGAGCAGTGCAGTTGATAACTGGTGTATTTGGGGGTGCCCATGAACATGTGGGATCTCTTAACTGGTTCTTTGACTATTTCTTTTGGTCCTTTCAAAACACATACATTTCCATTCATACTGCATTCAAACTGTTCTTCATAGTCCTGTTACAGATCTCTTCACATTTAGTTGATTGATGGGATGACAAAACATCCTTTGCCGAAGTACAAGTGAGCTCCATAATCCCTTTAATCTCTCTAGTCTTGAGAAAAAGAGATATATTGTAAAAGCTGAGGGTATATGCTCTGTTTTGCTCTATCACAGCCAAAGAAATCACTGGTCTTCCCTGTCTTCCCCTTCTGCCCTCTCCTTCCTCTGGTTAGAAAATGCTTCGTTAGTAGTGTGGAGCATCCAATGAACTGACAAGTCTGTGTTGCCTTATAATAAGCACTGCACTTGAAGAAATTCCTGTATTGTGCTTTCTGAGTTTATCTTAGAATTACAGAATGGCCTGGTTTGGAAGGGACCTTAAAGGTGATCTATTTTGAACCCCCATGCCATGGGCAGGGATATCTTTCACTAAACCAGGTTGCTCAAAGCCTCATCCAACCTGGCCTTGAACACTTCCAGGGATGGGGCATCCACAAATTCTCTGGGCAACCTTTTCCAGTGCCTCAGCACCCTCACAGTAAAAAAAAAAAAAATAATTTCCTAATATTTAATCTAAATCTACTCTCTTTCACTTTGAAGCTATTCCCCCTTGTCCTGTCACTACCTGCTGTTGTAAATAGTCTCTCTCCATCTTCCTTGTAGGCTCCCTTCAGGTACTGGAAGGTGACCCCGAAGCCTTCTCTTTTCCAGGCTGAACAAACCCAGTTCTCTCAGCCTTTTCTCATAGGAGAGGTGCTCCATCCCTCTAATCCTCTTGGTGTCCCTCCTCTGGACTTGCTCCAATAGGTCAGTGTCCTTCCTGTGCTGGGGACCCCAGAGCTGGATGCAGGGCTCCAGGTGGGGTCTCACCAGAGCAGAGGTGCAGAATCACCTTTCTTGCCCTGCTGTCAATGCTACTTTTGATGCAGCCCAGGATACAATTGGCTTCTGGGCTTTTTCTGGCCCTTATTAGTTGAAATCTTTGCCTGAAAAATGGGCCTTCTATGTTCCTTGTGAAAGCATCCTGAACTAAGAAAAAAACCCCAGAAGATACTGACTTCATTTGCTTACATTGTAAATAAGTTGTCTGAGAGACAGAGGAAGAGCGTGTGTATATTACATACATAATAAGCAGAATAGATAATGTTTAATATGGGAAAAATTACTTTTTCTTGTGAAGAGGTTGGAGAATGTTTATTTTCTTAAACATCGTTATCAGTACTAGAAATGTGAGTTGGAATACCTACCGTGCAATAACAGCTAATCTTTTATGGAGCATTTTTGTTTCTTGGTAATATATGGGAGTGATAGCAGATTATGTTTCTTTTCTCTTTACAGAATCTTGTATATTATGATTAGCTTTTGCTTTTCCAGGGCTAAGATCACAGCTGAGTGATGAAGCAACCTTTCTTTTGTTTGAGCTCAGATGGGGAAAAGGTCTTTCATTTCCTTTCCCAAAATCTCGGTGTTTGCCAAACAATATGGAGATGATTCAAAGTGATGTGTAAAAAAGCCACTAAAATTAAAATAAAATGGTAAAAGATATTTTTAATGCTTCTACAAGCCCTGTCTTCTTTTTACTGAGAGAAGGGGTTACTTGACCTTTCCCTTCTGGGGCCTATTTTTGCATTATAATGTAGGTCATAACTTCTTAAAACCCACATATTTGAAGCTGGTTGCTAATTCTATCTATATTAATTTTAATTCTGAATTTGAGACATTGTAAGACCTTGTTTTACAGAAGTTTTGAGTACATATAACTCCTGTGAAAATCTAAATCTAGAATTTGTGACCTTTAATACAAAATGGGCATTTTTATTCGTAAAATCAGAGAATAGCCTGGGTTAGAAAGGGCTTAAAAGGTCATTTGGCCCAACCTTTTGTGGAAAAGGTAGCCTAGATGAGATTATCTAGTACTGTGTCCAGTTGTGCCTTGTGAACTCTTCACAAAAGTGGGTTTATTAAAAGGTAGACATCCCAGAATGTCAACTCAGATTTTTAAAAAGGAATATTTGATTTTGGACTTCAGACAGTATTTGCCTCTAGATTGCAATCTAGAGGCAAAAAAAATCCCTTTGTAAAAATAGTTCAATTTGCACCTAAACTATAATTATCACCTCCTGTTTCTGCAAAGCTGAGGAATGACAAAAAATTGAATAGGCCTTTTTTAAGGTATTGTGTTTTAGGTATTTGATAAAGGATAATGAGAACACTGTCTTCAATAAATAACTAATAGTCTGTCTTACATAATGTGAATCTAGGTTTTCATCTTCTATTTCTTTATTTTGCATTTTGACTTTCTTGCTGCCTCCCTAAAAAGCAATAGAGTATCTCTGAGCCATTGCTTTGTATCTGTGGAGGTCTTGGAAGTGAATGATGCTCCCATAGGTTTAGATGATAATTTCATGCTGCCTAAATGTGAGAATTATGAGGGTCTAAAATAATAATTGTAGTGTCAGACTCAAGTCTGTGAAAAGTATGAACTAAGTTAGTGTGTAAGGATGTCTCTCTGATTTGCAGTCACCAGGTGACAAAGAAAGCAATAATTTGTAACAATATGAGGCCATTACAGAAATTATTTTTTGACTTGGCAGCCATTTGTAAGGTCATTCATATCAGCTCTGTTAGTGTGCTTGTTCCTTTGCACATTGAGAGTGCTAACCTTTTTCAAGTGTTTTATTTGCAAAACACCTATTCAGGCTGTAATTTCCCTTTTTCTGTTTTTCTGCAAAGCAAAGTCAAATGCTGTCTCAGGAAAAGGGATGTTATCTTGAGTGTTTATGAGTGTACACAGGTCCTACATGGGACTGCTTTTTCCCTTCTGTGACCACAATCCGATGTCGCAGCTCTGTTGCTGTGTCCTAAAAACATGAAACTTTTAACCAAGTAAGATAATATATGTGTGTATGTTTCTAAGACCTCGATTGTGAAAATCAGCTTCATAACTCATAAAGTTATGTCTGTATAAAGCTTCCATGTCTGTAAAGCAAAAATGTAAATCCAAATTGTTTTGGGTCAGTTCTCTAAATTCTTCATACACATAAATATAAGACGCCTTCTTGTGTTCCTCTTCATTCACATAAGGTGACCAGTGTTAAATGCAGCCACACTGAACTGGAAGGAAAGAACAAGATTATTATTGTGATATCAGTTTTAAAATACTGCAAGAATATGCATTGTCAGTGGAAAGGATTTGAGTAGAGTAGGCAGGCAAAATCAAGGTCTGCATTGGCTTCTGTGTAACACTTGGGATGGACAAGAAAAGGTCAGACCTGCACGTTCCTTAGGGTAGAGGCTGTCTAGCCAGTAGCCCTGAGCTGTCTGTCCCCCAGCACAGGAAGAACATATCTCTTTTGCTTTGTGAATGGTGTCATTCAGAGCTGTTTTGCAAGTGTTTTCTGGGGGGTTTTTTTGTTGGTTTTTTTTTGTTTGTTTGTTTGTTTTTTTTTTTAGGGTGGTGTTGGAGTTTTCTGTGTGGGATGGATTCTGACCAGTTCATTAAAAATTATGTTTATCCCTCAATAAATCTGTAAACCCTTGTGAAAATTGTCATTTCTTTTGGAAAGGATGTTTCATTTATTTGCCAGAGCTGTAATTCAGCACTAAATACTGGGCACATGCCAGATTACAGGGCTGTAAAACAGACTTTTGAAAAAAACCTTAGACCTTCCTATGTTTTAAAGTCTTTGAGAAGGAAAAAAGCTCTAGTGCCTCTTTCAGTCTGAGAACTTCTGAAAAAATTCATCCCAAAATTATCATCTCTTCAAAATAGTGACATGCAAAAAACCCCAAAGAATTGTCTCCTCAATTGTTAGTTTTTCAGTCTGTGTGGTGTCCAGTTGTGCTGCTAAAGAGTGTGTTGGTAGTGAGAGAGCCTGAGCCTGTAGGTTCTCTTAAGTGTTGAACTGGGAGAGGGCATCTGATCATGGCATGAGGGGCTCTGTGGTAATAATGCTTTTAAAGAGGAATAACTTGCAGTTAAGGTGGTGGACTTTGGTCTTCAGAACCTATTTTTAAGGTCACATTTCAGACCTAGTCAGGTGATAGACAAGGCATATCAGTCTGTATTTCCATAGCACAGAGTAATAAGGCAGAGTTTTTTCATTCTGGATACTTTTAGATCGAAAGTCCCTAGGCACAAAAAACTTCCTCTGTTTGCACACCACTTATCAGATATGACCCTCCCATGCCAAGGCCCGTAGGCATAGTCACACAAGAAGGAGTTTCTGCACTGTGAAGAGGAAAAAAGTAGAACTCTGGCCATTTTGACAGCAAGTAAGTTTTTGTTTGCATAGTATTGCTGTTATTTGCACTACATGCCAGCCACTGACTTCTAGGATTTGGTGGGACATTTTTTTTCCACTGCCTGGCTACTCTGTGTTTTCCCTGCAACTCGCAAGCGTTTGTCATTACATTTTATTGCCTGCCGTCGTCAGGGATTTGCTCGTTTTCCGTCGCCTGGTTTTCCCTGAGGCACCGGGGACGAGCCTCCTCCCGCAGCCATCGCGCCACAGCGACGCGACACCTGCTGTCCCACTGCGGCATCGCAGCGCCTCGCTGCGCCCGGCTGACAAATGCCAGCACTTTATGGAATTACACAGCTGACTCTCAAATGGAGCACCCTTTTAGTTGAAGCTCATTTATTTTCCTGAAAGCGTTTTAGGACTACAACATCAGGATGTGTAATTTCAGTCTGTCTGGGTTAAAAAATTTCTCTGAAGCGCCGAAAGTTAGAATACATCTGATTCGTTGCTACCTTTGAGGAATTAACTGCTTAGAATTTTAGATTTGAAGGGAAAAATGTTGATGTTAAATAAGTAATTTATCTTTACCTCCTTTGCCTACTGTAAATGCAAACACAGGAAAATGCCCCAAATAAGCTACCTTTATCAAGTACCTAATTAGCTGAGCTGTTATGCTTCAACATAAGACAGGTTATGAATGGAATGATAAAAAAGGGAATTCTTTTATAGCCTAATTTTTAGATGAAGAAAAAACTTGCATTTGATCACGGCTGTTGATTTTCCTGACAGCACCACAGCCTGTTCTCAACCTTGTTCCTCATTAATACAGCCATATGAAACTGGTTGGGGTTTTTTTTCACTTCACCTTATATTCTTTTGTGGCTTCACCTTTTTCTGCAGCTTGATTTGGTACAGCTTTGTCCATGCTAGCAAATACCAAGGCCCAGCAGGAGTGGATTTGTAGAGTGAAATAGGCAGTGCAGAGGACCAGATACACAGGCTGCATTCATTCAAGGTTTTTACAGTAGTGTAGTTACAGTCTTATCCCAGCAGCTGAGCATCCGTAGCATCCTTTCGCATACATTCTGGAATGCATATTCTGGTTTTGTTTCATCCTAAGGGTATCCAGTTTGTCCCGTCTCAGACTCCACAGTCATGTAGCTCACTCTAGAATAAGAAGGAATGCTTGGGGAGGTTGTGTCAAAATTTCTCTTCTGAATTAAAATGCTGATGTAAACTCACCTATTGAATTCTTTGTCAGTTGTAGCTGAAACTGCCAGTTTCCCTGCTTTTTTCCACATTGATTGACCGAAAGGAATAGAGATTGAGTTTCTGAGACATATGTCATGGTAGCTGTAGGGTTTCAATTGATAATGTTACTGCTATTAGCATGCTGATTGAACTTTTTTCCCCATAAACTTTAGAATTTTTATATCTCCAAGTACTCACACAGCAAAACAGTTTTAGGTGTTCTTATCCAAAATCTCTTAACCTCACAGATGGCAATAAAACCTAAACAGAAAATCCAGCACGTCATTATGAAAAACAAACAAACAAACAACCCAAAAGAATATACACCAAATGTGTAGATCTGATTCATTAATCTTTGTTAGTGGCACTTAGACAATATTATTGAGCTACTGTGGTAAAATATTGATGAGGATTGAGGCATTGCTTAAATGAGTTTTTCACTGCAGTTAGGCTTTTTGGCTGCTTCTTGTAACTTTACCACTGACCTGCTGTGCAAACAGTTTTCCTTAAATTCTTAATTTTTTTAACTTAAAGACCCAAGGACTCCCAAAGACATGTAAATATTACGATATTTAATTTAAAGATCCAGGTATCTTTATATCAGACTGTGTTACAAGAATATTGAAAATGCTAAAAAAGTTGAGACCTTCAAATGAAGGATGAGAATGGCTAAGACAACTTAGCTTATACTCCTAAAGCATTTTAGCATCACAAGAAGTAAAACTGTATTTTCCCAAAGAACTTTCTCAGTTTTTCAAAATTTTTCAAATAAAACCCTGATAAAACCCTGCAATTGACTCTGTCCAAAAGCCAGATTTCCTCCTGAATTCTTGTGTAATTATTTGCTAGCATCACTTTAAGTATTAGAAGAATGACACCTACAGTGTTTGATCATGTCATTGAATATAGCTTTGAAGATGACAAAAATACCTAAAGATTTATTGCACATTCAACGTTATGTCTTCTGAACTGTTTTTAGACGCTAAGAAAACATGATTCAACCCTTAAAGTTTTGCTTTGCTTTATAGTACTGGTTGATAATATTCAAGTGAAAAGGTCTTAACATGGATTCTTACTTCTATGTGGATACTTGGTAAGGTCTTCTCAACAGTTAAAATATTAAACAATTCTCTACCTTGATCAGTTACGAACTACTTCAGGGATCTGTTTATTAAAGTTTATAAACAGCTTGTCACCACAGTGTGTGTTTGGAGGACAGGGAGATATAGTGAGATAGACAGCCTGAGTCTCAGGCCGAAACGCAGAAATTCCAAAAGTTGCGTGTTAACAGCCTGAATTGTGATGAGTATCCAGTAATGGTTTGCCCTCTCTTCCAACAGATACGTGCATTTCCAGTAATGCCTACAAACGTTAGTGTTAGCCCCTACGATTTCCTCAGAAGCCATGGGGAGGTGACATTTTATGTCAAGTCCAGTTCCTGAAGTTTTAATGTAATTTCAGCCTTCATTTTAAAAGAGGAAAAGTTGTAGGTTTACATAGTTGCAAGTGTAATCTGAGATATGAACTTTTTCAAAGGCTTTCCAACCTGAAGGTGCTATTTAAGAAAATGAGAAGAGCAGCCCCTTCTTACCCTCCTCTGATGGTGGGACCTCTCTTCGATTCTGAGATGCCTGAGGTTGTCAGGCTGCTAATGCATGTTGTTAAAATGGCCACTTAGGCAGAAATAAGACATATTACCATAGTTTAAGGGACATTTTGCAGGAACACCGTTTTCTCTAGCATATTTTTCACAGTACTATACTTTTTAATAGTCCAATTATCCAAAGCTTCAGTTTCTTATTTAAAATGGTACTTTTTGTCACTTTCAGTATATTTCAGTGTCTCTCTGATTTAAAATGTTTGTGGAAGTCTTTACCTGTAGAGATGACATAATTTTATTGTCAGCTCTAACAATATTAACGGATTTCTTTAACCTATTGAAGTCTGTTTAAAAAGTAAAATATTCTTAAAAAGTAAAACATCTAACTGCTCTATGTGAGCTAGAAACTAATATATTTCACAAGTTATTTCACAAAATGTGGAACATTACTCCATATTCTTACACAATGCTAAAAGCATACATAAACTTTACAAAATGCAAACTATTAACATCCATATTAGCATTTAATCAAGTTGAAATCTTTCAGGAATAAATGTATTACCTCATTTTAGAGAAATTGAATCCAATGAAGATGATTTTGCTTGATGCCATTGAAATGCACAGTCAATGGGTATGCATTTTAAAGCTAATGCATATTACTGACAGAAGCCCCTTCATAATTTTTTTTCTGCTTTCAAAAGATATTTTTTATATTAGCTAATAGAAACCATCATGGTCAAAGAATCAACCACTTAGGTAATAATTTACCCTATAACTACAGAATTCTGTCTAAATATCAACAAATGTAAGATCATGCTATTTTTGAGTACAACACATTTTTAACATATTATAGAAATGGCCATACATCACTCTATAAGTCTGTTCCTCATCTCCAGCTTTTTCCTTCTTAACACATTCAAAACATGCATTTGAACTGTCTTCACCTGATGTACCAGAGCACCTGCTAATAACAGAACACCTTTTAAGTTTCTTTTAATAACACAGTATAAAAAAATAGTCACTATAACAGATTTCCATAAAACAAGGCAGACAGAATAGGTCTTACAATTTTGAAACTTCAGTGACAAATAAGGAAAAGTAATTGAAAGCTTAACTTCAGAACTTTCAAGACAAAATTCTAAGTTGTCTGGAAACTACACGCAACATATATTTTCCTGGCAATTAGTGGTGAAAAAATACACAAGTTAACAGAAAATTAGAGTATCCCAAAGTTGACATTAGTACTGTGTTCTGCAAACGATGACATATTATGAAAGTTCAAACCATTTCATTTGTGAATGTTCTCTAAATTTTCAAATATTCTTAAAGCAGTTTCTTTGTTGTACTGGAAATAAGGTTTTAATTTTCCTTCAGCTGTTCAATAATTAATAATCACTGCATTTATTTTATATATCCATAGTTCTAATCCACATCAGCCAAAAAACCCACAAGGACACCCAAGCTCTTTTTGTTCTTTTTTAAAAAAGTCTTTTTTATCAATTGAAAGAGTAGTTAACATAAGCTTGGGAATAAACAAAACTTGTCCTACCAAGCTGTATCCTCATAGCTCTGGGTGAGTCTTGGAAAAACAATATTATGTAATTTGTTGTCAAAATCAACCTGTCTGTGTGAATCACTATAGCTAATAATAATAATAATGTGGTGCATTTTTGATAATACTATGGACTACTTTTGTTGCCCTTCAAATAACTGCATTGTTATGTCCTATATTTTTGTGTCTCCTAGCAACAACAAAAAGTTTCAAAAAGTTTTATTTTTAGAAGTGTGCTAGAATTGTTTTTACAATCCTTATATTTTCATGCTGTCTCATTGATAGTTCCCCATGAGCAACCAAGAACACTCTTCTGCATAAAGGGCAGTGATCTTTAGTGATTTTTGCTGTCTGTTGCAATACATATTGAGGTATATCTCATCTTGCTGGTGAACATTGGCCTTCGGGTCAGTATCATGATCCCAATCTCTGTACAGTTATAACTGAATTGACCTCATTTAGTTTATGATCATTATATCTGCTGTGTAATCTCCAGTTTACATGGCCCATAGATTCTAAATATTGTGTCCCATAGGGCTCATGATACAAGAACATTTGTAGATAACAAAACAGACGTTATAACAATGACATTCATACTACCAAAGGCATTGCCTCCAGAGAACACATCCTGATCTGCAGGCCAAAAGGTGCAGAATGGCTGTCATCGACAGCGCTTGGCCCCTGCAGAGCAGACTGGCTGCGTCTGTGTTGCATAATATGCTCTGCTTATATCCCAAGACACTGATATTTTGCTTTCTTTATATGAATCAACAAAACTGCCACAGTTCACCCAAGTCATAATATGATGCAGAGGGGTATATGTTATATTTCTCAAGGCATTGCATGTTGGCAGTGCCTGAAGGCAGCAAACCTGCTGAGGCAGTACTGGGCAATTGTTACAGTGCGCAGGGAGCAATCTCATCGATACTGTCCGTAGGGAATGGACCCTGCAGGAAATCTTCTTCGAAACTTGCCCTGATTCTGTGTCAGAAAGACTTACCTGTCTCACCCTGAGAGAAAGCCCAGGAGCTAAGAGATGCATAGAGAACCATAGCAAATCACAGATCTGGAACAAGCAAGGGAGCAAAGTTATTAAAGTATAGGTACATGCGGGGTTATTTTAGCTGCAGCTCCCTTGCTTAGGAGCAACTCCCTTTCTAAAAAAAATATAGTTCAAATGTATTATTTTGATTTTGGTATCAATGGAAGTTACTCTTATATATGTGTGTTTGTATGTAAATTTTTTGTATAAAGACATATTTAAGGATGTTTTGGTTTTAAACTCTTAAGATCTAATATGCAGAATGTTTTAAAAATCGGTCTTCAGTATAGAAAGCTCAGGTGTCTTTCAGAATTTCCTTTGAAGGTATGAATATTCATAATAAAACTTTCAGTCATTCCTGCTTGATTGTCTCACTCTGAAATACTTTCATCCAGTAAACAACCATCTCAAGACTTGAGAGTGAGGATCTCCTTCACCTTAATTCTTCTCTGAGACTCTTACCCAGTCTTTGTCCCGCTCTGGTAAGACTCATTGTTGAAGTTATTAGAGGGTAGCTTTACTTCTGCTCTGGATTTTTATTAATGATTGCTGGACACAGAAAGAGTCAAACTGTCTTAAAAGATACTAGAATATAGAAGCAGTTAGGATAAGAGATGTTAATCTCTTTCTTTCTCTCTCCTCATCTCTGCTAACCAGTGCAAAAGTATGGTCTTGTCTCGTATGACATGACCATGACTGCATGGTCCTCTACATCCTTTCCTGATCCTCAGCGTCATCATTATCCTCTTTTCCTTCTGTTAGAAAAGATCTGGAAGCCTCCCCTCTGCCCTGAAAATTACGAATTATAATCAAACTTAAAGTGGAAGTGTTAATTATGTGCATTTGAATAAGGTCAATCTTTCCAGTATATTCATCTTCTTTACAAGAGACTTACTAAATATTTTATATTTGTTATTTCTGCACCTTCATCTAATTGCGGAATTATAGGAACTTCCGAGAACAATGATGAGATGATAATGAGATCAGTAAGAGATTACAAAGGCTAAAGTTCTCATGCAGAGATACAATGAAATGCTCAGTGAAAATCACTGCAATTTGAGGAAATGGAGAGAACATCAGAACACATAACCCCTTGCCCTTTTTCTCCAGGCAAACTACCCTCCCTGAGATGATAGTTTTTAAATGAAGAGTAAAGAGCTATCCAAATTGTAGATTGGTTTGAAAGAGCAGTATTCAACCTGCATTGAGTAGAGGGTTGGAATAGATGACCTCCAGAGATCCCTTCCAACCTGAACTATTCTATGATTCTATTGAAATGCTAACTCCACACATGGAAAATTCAGATTCTTTAACAAGTGTTTTTTGCCAGTGTCTCCTCTTGAGGCTAGTTTCTACAGCTTGGTTGGTCTTTGGTAACACCTTTCATACTGCTTTTGTAATTGCCTTAAAACTATATACCATTCTTGTCTAATACCCACACTAATCTGTGTAGTATAAGAAGCCATGAGAAATCTGTGTGTATAAATTCCAGTTTATCACGTAACCTTTTCCAGTGTTCCAGTGTTCAAGAATATAGAGTATGTGAAATAACCTAAATTGACAGCTGCCTTTCCTACCTAAAAGAGTGTCTGGCACCAAATTATTCTGCGTGAGCTTTTTTTCTCTGTCAGGTAAAATAGAGTGTGGAGTAGTGTAAGCACCTTTCCCATCAATTTGTATAGAACCCACTCACAAAAGTGAGTACTGAGAACATATATTGTGCTTAGTAAAGTAGCACTGTAATCGTAGTGAAGGATTTGTCTTCTGCTTTTGATCATGGCCACATATATAGCATTACACTATATTTGCTGTTTCCTTGATTATTCAAGTAGGAAATTACCTGCAATTCTGGGAATTTTCATTGCAACATTTGTTTTATTTCTATATAAATCTGATAAAAATATTTGTAGCTTTAGTTATATTTAGGCAATATGTAGTAAGGAGGTGAGAACTTTGCTGCTTATATAAAAAATTCAACTTCTTTTCATGTAGTATGAGAGACTTTATTTGTGAATTGATGCAGGTTGAATTGATCTTAGCAAAGCTATATTGATTTATACTAGCTCAAAAATTTAACCTGGGATTCTCTGTGTGTTTCATTATCATTCATGCATAGTGGAATAAATACTAGTTTGGAACTTCTGAGGATTTAAATTGAATAACCACTGTATATTTTATGACTTGGTACAAAATTGTAGAATCATGAATCATGGAATTGCATTTGGAAGGGACCTTTGGAGATTGTCTAGTACAACACCTTGTTCAAAACAAGGTCAATTAAAGGAAGTTGCTCAAGGCCATGTCCAGTTGGACCTTGAACGTCTCCAAGGATGAGAGCTCTGCAGTCTCTCTGGCTGTGCCCTTTCACTGGGGAGCACAGACCTGGACACAGCACTCCAGGCATTTCTCACCACTGATGAATAGAGGGGAAGGATCCTAAGGAGAGCCCCATGTGTTTCTGCTGCTCTCACGTACAGGTCAATTCCTCTTCCTTGTCTTCTTGCCTAGCTCTTCCTAAAAAACCTGTATCCCTCCATTACCTGACTGCAGCAGACAGGTATCTCCTGTCCACATCACTCAAAGTCATTTGCTTGCCAGCCCATTCCAGTTCTTTCTCATTTGCTGGTGGGTTTTCTTCTCCCTCCTCATTAGTCACAATTTAGTTCCTCAACAGTTTGGCCTCAGCCTATTAAAAAAGAAACTCTTGCCCCATGTGGTTGGATGGATCCTGTCTCTTGCTGTCAGACCTCCATTCTCAGAGAGGGTCCCATGGTTATAAAATCAAGTATCTCTTGCCAATACCAGCTGTGCAACCAATTTTTGACCAACAGGATCTATTCACTTCTCAGCTTCTTTCTTCTTACTTTTAGAGTTGAGGAGAGACCCACCTTGGCCCATTTATGTATATTTTTAATTATTTTTTTTATTTTTTTAAATTTGTTTAATTTAATAAAAATATTTCTTTATGGACAATTTGTAAGTACAATGCAAACTTCTATTTCCATCTGACAAGTAAGTAGCTGCTGGAAATGTGTTAGAAATCCCCATGTAAAACTAATTTGTAATTTGAGATCTGTGCAGTAAAATACAAATGAAGGGGGTTTTTTGTTGTGCTTTTTTGTTTTCCTTAATAGGACTCGGCTTCATAGAGAGATGTGGATTCTTTTGTCAGGGAGGAACATTTCAAGCCATAATTGCTTTTTCCTGAGCAAAACTTTCTAATGAATCTTTAATCAATTTCCTCGTTAGAGCAGCTTTATACATAGACGATTCTAATGAAGGTAAACAGTGCTTTTGAGTAATCATCCAAGAACTTTAGCTGAGAAGCAAAGTATTACCATCAAAATTCTGGAGAGGGATTATGTATGTTGCAAATAGTGCCCTACTTCTGATTTAAAGAGCATTTTGTTTTCTATGTGTTTGGATGCACACAATACTTAAGAAATGGAATAAGGCAGGGAGAGCACTGATGCACCAACATACTGATGTTTTCTTCCAGCTGAGAACAGATAGCATGTTACTTTTTCCTCCTGGACTTGGAAAGATGTGGAGGTTTGTCCTTTTTATAAGTCTGAAATTCATATATGTAATAAGTCTGAATTTCATATGTGTAATATAGTGCTGTGTCTGAGTGTAAACTGTGATTCTGAAGGAGAGCTGCTTTTCTGTTGAAAGATTCTGTATCACAGGTATGGGATACTGGTGGTTGGCCATGGTCTCCAGTATGTTGATAATTCAGTGCTGCTGGAATCTCAAATTCCAAGGTATTCTTAGTGCATATATATGGTGTCTTGTTAGACTTCTGCCATACACAAACCAAGTCAGGGTCTGTTTCTCTATCTTCGAATTGTGCAGAGTCCTTAGATGAATTGGGGAGTCAGGAAATAATGATGCTATATGCTCATATAGCTGAGGAGGTAGAGTTTGGAGAACTAGAGAAAACAGGTCAGTAGCTGCTTTGAAAATAAGTATCATTTTTTGGTTGCAAATGAAATGTGACTAACAGGCAAGACTGATCTTTCTGTTATGATTGTGTTTTGCTTCTGTGCTCTTCTCAACTAATGG
>VYXB01006804.1:390974-619316 GCA_013397135.1 Pachyramphus minor
TATATATATATATATATATATGTACATTCATAAAGAAATATGTGGAAACAAAAAAGGAAAAATGTGAAAGCATATTATTTATTTACTTCTCTCCATCTGCGACTACTGTACCACAATAGATTCCATTCCTGTGGTCGTGCTGTTGCTGCTTACAGCTGGAACCTTCTAGAAAACTTTGATTAACAGGAGGATACTAATAGAATCTTCTTTGAGCCACAGCACCTCCTGAGTGAAGATATAAAAGAATGTGTCAGTCCTGTGTGCCCTCAGAGCAGTTAACTCAGTTCCAAGGCAGAACTCATTTATGCTGTCAACTTACTGGCTATTTTCTCTCTTATAGATAGGACTATTTTCTTGTAACTAGTTGAAAAAGAGTAAATTTGGTAGCATTTGGAAACTCTGCTGTAATCTTTTCCTTTGAAGTGGCTTCACAGAACTTCTGAGGTAGATGCTGAGTTTGAGTTTACTCCAAATCTTTCTTTAAAGTCATGATAACTATAGGATTAAGAAGTATAACTTTGGGGGGATGTTCTCCAATGCCAAGAAAATTCAGAGTTTGGGAGCAAAAGGAGCATTAGATTTGTTTCTGTAGCATATTCTTCCATGCAGGAGAAGAAAAAGAGGTTGATGAGAGAAGAGATGGCATTTTCCTTCAACATGCTATTTCTGTTCTAAGAACTTGTGAAGTGAAATATATTAACTAACCTGGTTTTGGCTGGAATAGAGTTAATTTTTTTAATAGTATTTGGAACAGTATTGTGATTTGGATTTACCATGAGAATAATGTTGATAACACACTGATGTTTTGGGTGTTGCTAGGTTGTGCTAACTCAGAATCAAGAGCTTTTAAGTTTCATGCTCTGCCAATGAGGAGCTGGGAGGGAGTGTGGCCAGGACAGCTGACCCAAAGGACAAGGAGATATTCCATATGGCATCATGCCCAGTATATAAACTAGAGGAGTTAGCTGGAAAGGGCTGACTGGTACTTGGGAATGGGCTGGGCATTGGTNGAAAAGATTCTTGTCCTGTTGATCTTAAATTGTCTTATTCCTTAATAATACTTTTTGAAGTTGCAGGCCTTCATTCTTTTGAATAGCCTAGGCTTAAAGAAAAAAGGAATGCCTTTAGAAGTGTATATATAAATATATATATANAGAAGGTGGTGAGTAGCTATATTGTACATCACTGTTTTTTCTTGGGTTTTAATCCTCTCTCTGTCTCCTTTCCATGGAGTTACTTTTGTTGTTGTAATAATGATATGATTATAATAATAACATTTTACCAAATTTCAATTATCTAATTATTGATATAATTAACAAATTGTTGTTTAATTAATTAAACTATTTGATTTTTTAATTGTTCTTCTCTCAACCCACGAATTTTACTTTTTTCCAATTCTCCTCCGTATCCCACTGGAGGCAGGTAGGAGGAGGGATCAAGTGGCTATGTTGCACTTAATTGCTGGCTGGGGTTAGACCATGAAAATTAACAGAGAGTTGTTTATTTAAATAAAGATTTACCATTTAATTATTTAATATTTTATTTCATAATCTTGGGTTTATTCTACACCCTTCCTTTATGGTACCAAACTTTTCTTTAATATGATAAAAAGCAATGTCACATGACAGCCAACTTCCATAATGGGAAGATTGCAAAGCTGCAAGATAAAATCTGACTGTCAAGGAGTAAACTCATTATAACCCGTGATTAGCAACATTTAAAGGAAACCAGAAAAATACTGGCTAAGATACTGCTTTTTTACTTTACATTATTTATATTTTGAGTCTGGCAAAAACCTGTGAAAAATCTCTCAGAAGGGACAAACGCTACATTGACACAGAGTCAGGGGAAAAGCTTTACTGTAGAAATTGTTCATTGACTCTGTGACTGCAAGTGTGGAAGAGCAGAAAGAATTAGATAACATTAATTTAAGAACCAGCAACAACAAAGCCAAGGCACAGGATTGGCGTATAAACAGCTTTAACTGTATATATTCATTTCCAGTGGCTCTGAAAATCTGGAAGATTACTGGGATAAGATTAACTGTAACAAATGGAAGGAAATGTATGAAGTGGTTAGGAAAGCTTTTTATAGTAGAGCAGTTAAATCTAGTTAATTGTGTTTGATTTTTGTTTTCATAATTACTTCCATTGTTTTACTGAACTCCTGCTGAATGTCTGACATAGTTTAGCTGTTGTGCCATAATTAAAAAAATAAACATATAGAAACTGAATACTAATGTGATTAATGTTGTGTTACGTGCTTTAATATATGTGCTGCTCATACTAGTTGAGAGCTGCTTCATGCTTAGCTGAGGAGATAATCTGTGATTTAAAACAAAGAAACAGCTCTGATAAGTTAGTGTAGGTAATGGAAGCATTTGCCTGTATATGAAGGTAACAAAGGTTATTCTGTTCATATAAGGAGGTCCTGAGCAAGGTCACGTGTCATAAGAAGGTCAAGAGTAATTCTTTGCAATGAGAAACCCACATTATTTTAATTCCCACTGTGACCCACACCCAGGTATTGTCCAAGCTAGTAGCCTTTTGTAGCACTGTGGGCAGTAGTCAGCAATGAGCTGGCTTGAGGTTGCAGCATATATGTCTGTTGAACTGCTCTTGTGCAGTAGGTTTTATAAATCTTGAACTGGTGTATTGTAGAAGTGTAGAGCATCTGACATACTGACAGCAAGACATAACCTGCATGATGTATATACAGGTAGCTTTTGTGGGTGTAACTTAGTGAATCAGATTTGTAAAATATAATTATATGATGCACTTGGAGCACAATTGAAGGCCAAGGTAGAGCAATGTCCTGCAATGCATGCACTTTTCTGTATCTGTCACATGGGCAGAAAATCTGATTGTGTCTGGAGGAGTGTGACTGAGACCATGTTTTAAACTGCAAACACAACTGTTCCCTTTCACTCCAGGACTAATTTTGATCTCCTTTGCTTTGAGATAAACCCAACAAAGATGGATAAAGTTACAGATGCTCATTGTGGCTCAGTGAGATGTATCTGAAAATACTAACAGTGGCCAATAGATAAAGAGGAAGCACGGGCTATTTTTTTATCAGAATATCACACCTAAGTCCTGTGCTTAAATGGTCCAGTTACTCCTTCATACTTTTTTTTTTCTGACATATTTCATGCTCTGTGTTTCTGAGTACAGGTGCTCAGTTAGCACAGCTGTGGAGACTGAAAACTATCAGGAGGAACACTGCATGGGTTTGTGTAAATGAAGTGAACCATTTTACAGTGTTTGCTGTTACTGAAAAGATGAATATGCCTATCAATGTCACACCCAAAGTAGCTTCATTTTTACCCCATACCATGAAACTGCTTTCTAATGCCTTTTAAGCAGGTGACAGTCTGATTCAGTAGGATTGTGGCTTGAAAAGCAGTGGATATTGTAGGAGCAGTCTGAAAGGCAGTGTCAACCTCTTACATCAGAAACATGCTACCCTGTTTTCTGGTCAGCCTTTGCTCCAGCCAGCGGTTTTCAATTACTTTCTTTTCATGCCAGATGTCAGTCTGGCACCTGTTGAATTGAAAGAAAAACCAAGTCAAAGAACTGCAATGTCTTCTTTCAATTTATTTTACCATGACATATTAGGTAAAACTCTTTCTGAGTAAAACCAATAGTGAATAGATAATTGAGTCCACAGCTCTTCCTTTAAGCTGAGCATCTTCATTACCATTCATGGACCTTTTATATAATTGCTTGTGTAGGGGCTGCGCATGATGCATCATCTAATTTGGAAAAAAGTACTCAGCAGGTGTGGTGATTTTATATACTAAAAATGAATATTTAAGACCCAAGGGAAGCTATTCACAACTTTGGGGAGGTGGGGAGATAGTAGAAGCTTCATTTAAAATAGTTTATGGCTCTTTTAAAGCACTATTAAAAGAAGTATCTCAACATTTCCTAGGGTGATTCATCACAAGCTGACTTTTCTGTTTAGGATTTTCCCAAATGTCTTTCTAGTTAGATAAAAGATGCACATGAATGTGCAAAATGATTTGTCTGTTTTGTCTGAATGATGACAGTTTGTATAAAACTGAATTTGCCACATTCCTAGCTTTCCTTCATAGCTGAATTGGATGTTAAATGTTGCTCCTTATACCTTTATGATTTGTTAGAGAACTTTACATTCATAGGGCAGAAAAGCTGGATTCCATCCTCCACATCAACCTGTTCAGAAACTGAACTTGCATGGATACTTAAAAGAATATGTAGGAAAAATCAAATTATTTCTTAAATATGCTATCCCAGGATGAATTAATCCACTACCAGCGCTATAACCCCAGGTGCCTGGTTGTCATTACACCAAAAACTTGTATCGGTGTACTTGTAGCAGCATGATTTCAGAGACATGTAGTGTTGACTCTTACTTTGTTACCTGTGGGTTTTACAGTATCATTGATAGGAGCAGTATGCAGTCAGTGCACCTTGCATTACAAGAGGTGGCTATTGGCGAATGACCGTGCTTGGGTGTTTGGATTTTCAAAGGTTTATTCTTCCATGCACGGCAGATGTCAGTGGTGCACACCATGAAACTAAATGGAAAATAAATAAATAAATAAATAAGTAAAAGAATTCCTACCTTAAGTAAGTGATTCTGTGCTCTTTATAATAGACATGCTTATAAACACAGAAACCAGGGAAATTATCAGTGGTTTTCAAGTAGGCATGTAAAGGACTCTCTTCCGAGTAGTTGTACAAGATATGTGATATAAGGAAAAGAAATGAAATGTAATCATTATCCAAATACAGTGAATAAAGATAAGAGTTCTCCACAATTTATCTACCAAATGTGTGTCTGTCTAACACAGAGTGACTCTAATACCACAGTTATTAATATTAAGTCCGTCCACATATTTTGTGCAAAATCTCTGTGGTGAGGCATTCATTGCGTTGAAAAGCTGACACAATGGAATGCTTTTTTGTGCTGGCTCTGGACAAATTATAGTCCATTTTATCAGTTCCAAGGTCAGAGTACTATCATGCCTGTTTAACTGTAGACTAGTAAAGTGGGCTCTATTGAATGTTCAAGCAACAGCTGTAAGTTTGCCTGATTACTGCAGCCAGGTATCTCCACTATCAGAGGTTTTTGTCTGAACCCATTTTTCTTGTCTCGAATCCTCATTTTTGCTGTAATTCAATCTCAGAATTGACTTTCACTTCAATGTATTTGGAACTGTAGAGCTCAGACGTACTTTCAAGACACACAGCAGCCATTGTTGATATGTCACTGTAGAAATGCTTTCATTGCTTATTTTGACCCTAGTGCTAGTTTAAGAATAAGTCAAAGGGCACTGTTATTAAACACCTTGTACTGCCAGAATCTGTGTTTTTTTCCCTATCATTTTTGTGGACCAGTTCTATTTTTAGAATTGAAAAACTTAAGCCCTTTCACACAAAACCTGAACTAGATTTTCATGGACTTAATATCTCCATTTCCCTCTCCAACTTGTCTACTTGCTTTTCCTTCCCTTTCAAACAAAACTACAATCAGAATGAAACATTATTTTTATGCCCTGCATGCCTGCAATGGTGTGGGAATATTCATTTTCCTGTGAATAAAAATCATCATATTATTTTGACATTTTGGCCTCTCTGAAATGCAGAGCAATTAAATAATTGTTATTTAAGATCAGAATTATTTTTTTCTCTAATAAAAACAGTGTTACTCACCAGAATCCACTTCTTTTCTCATGGCATACAGTTTAAAGCTCCTGATATCCCCTTTGTGAATATGCCCATTATGTGCTTTCTCTTCTCCCCTTTAATATAGCAGTTTATCAGCCTTGTTTTTTGATGAGCAAAGTGGGTCATTTTAATAACATCCCTCTACCCTCAAACTTGGCCTTTCCTTTTTTGGTTCACTATCTTGAGTTCATGGCCAGCTGTGCAGCCAGCTCATTGATTCAGTGGTGTGACTTTTGCTCTTTGGGAGCAGGTGAAGAAATATGGGTGCCTTTCTCTTGTCTGCCCTGGAACCCCAGCACACATGGGCATCAAAGAACCCAGAGTTCTTGTAGAGTAAAATGAAGGCAAAACCACAAATAAAGGTGATGTCTCTTGGTCAGGTGGAGCTTAGTGTGTATTTAGGTGATATGATGTGTTTCATTGACTTACTGTCTTAGTTTGACTTCTAAAACTTGATTTATTATTAAGTAGTTGTGGATAATTTTGAGAACTATTGCAATTGCAGTCATGCTGGTTTTAGCCTTGTTCTTTTAACTCTTTAGGAACCAGTTTATAACTTTCTGTAGAGAGATAAGCTGTTGAAATATTTTTTCCTTTCCTTTTCAGGGAGTAATATGTGGGAGGCTGTGGACTATTTGCTTCCGACATAGGAACAACATTGGGTTTGGAATCTGCACTCCTGAGAGAATGCTGGGAATCTGCAGAGGGCGACGGAAATTCCTGGCTGCCTCTCTGACCGTCCTTTTTGTCCCAGCCATTACATGGATTTATCTGTTTGCTGGGAGTTTTGAAGGTAGGAGAGGAATAATGGCTGGGGAGGGGTGGTGGGCTGTTGAATGATTTGTATCTAGGCAGACAAATGCAGATCAGTCATCACTGATTTTATTTAAATAAATCTCATTTGGCTTGTATATGAAATAGTTCCCAAGGTGCAGATTTCAACAAAGAGCCTTCCTTGCCATGTTCTCACTGCTAAGGTTGAGTTAATTACTGCCCACAGTTATTTCATTTTCCAATTCCCCCCTGCCCCCCACTTTACTCATTTCTTCTCTGTATTTTCTAATTTTTAAAATTTGATCTATCCTATGTCCTGTAATTTTTTTACTTTTAATTAAAGTGAATGTCTCATTTTTAGATGTGCCAAACACAGAAAATCAATGAATACCTATATGAAATTTCTTTATGTAAAATTAGTTTGAATCCACATCCATGTAAGTGGTAGTGGGTTTCTATAGGTTGAATATCTTTCTGTCCCCTTTTTTCTTGAGGTAGAAATCCTCCAGTTTATAGGTCCATTGACTTATATAATGAGCACTTTTTATAATGAGACTTGCCATAATCACTACTCTGCCTTTTAAATTTCCTATCTGATGAAGTGGGTTTTTTGGCCTTACCAAAGTTCAGCATAATATTTCAGTTAGGTGAGAACTGAAGATTCTGACTCTCCTGGTTTTTGTTATTTTGTAGCTTTGGTTGATTGGTTGGTTGGTTGGTTTGTTGTGGAGATATGGAGCATTTTATCTTTGGCAATAGTAATTGTGTTATTTTGGCAAGAGTTAAAAAAAAAAACACCTGTTCAGCCCTTTTAGTTATCTTAGCATGAGAAAAGGTGTTTCAACCTTTTAAAAACTATTCAGACAGTATTTTACAGTCAGATAATTTTAAAAAGGCATTGTTTAAAATGTCAAGCTTCTTTCATGTAACCTTGGCTGACAAATTTGTGCTGTGTTTCAAAACAAAATGGGTTTCCAAGTTAAATGACAAGTAAGCACATATAAAGATTTTCAGTGTATATTACATTCACTTCTGGATTAGTTACATGCCAGATACAAATGTTTGTTTATGCAAATTTATTTGATTATTGAAATTCTACCTTAATGTGCATTAACACTGTGAGCTCATTCTAGAATTAAACACTTATGGAATTCATGTTAAATTGGAAATATAAGGGATCCTGGCTGCATACTTGAAAACTAATGATCTGGTGGGCAGAACAGTACCGACTTTGTTTGATTTTTAAAAGCTGAGCAAATGCAGGCCTCACCTTTTTGCTTTTAGAAGAATATTATGCTGGCTTGTGGTAATGACTATTTTAATTGTGTCCACAGTTGATAATGCCATGGTGTTTTAAATTCCTCTGTGTGTAGAATCCTTTGTTTTTACAGAGAACTCAATACAAATCTTGAAATTTGCTGCTACATGGTATTTGAAGTGACTTAAAGCTCTCAGTGTGAATTAATCTTAAATGCAAACCGGGGAGCAAAACCCATTACCTATTACAAAGCCTTGCACTGGAAAAGGGCTGGAAGTTATTTAGTTAGTAACTCTTTCAGTTACTTTTCTGTACCTGTTTTCCTTTTTCTTTTTGGATGGGGCGTTATTTAATCTTTGTTGGTTGAGAACTAAGGTCACTTAGATATTTACTTAACCTCATAATAGCTAGCATTTGCCTTAACTTGCAGATATCATGGGCAATGAGTTAAAGCCATTTTGTTATTCTATATAACTTCTTGTTTTGGTCTCCACAATGGTTCACACAATTTACTCATGTTTTGAGCTCTCTGTGGAGGTTGTGGTGAGGTGGGGGTGGCTTTATTCTCCCAGGTGACAAGGAACAGAACAAGAAGAAATGGCCTCAAGTCGCACCAGAGGAGGTTTAGGTTGGATATTAGGAAAAATTTCTTTGTGGAAGGGGTTGACAAGCACTGGAACACTCTGCCCAGGGAAATGGTTGAGTCACTGTCCCTGGAGGTATTTAAAAGAGGTGTAGATGTGGCACTTAGGGGACATGGTTTAGTGGTGGACTTCGCAGTGCTGGGTGAACGGTTGTACTCGATGATCTTAGATGTCTTTTCCAATTGTGTCATTCTGTGATTCTATATAGTTGAGAAAAAAAACTGTCTCACAACATCATTATACCTTGATTTGAAACTGACAGAAGAGGAGAGTTCTCTCTGTTTTCTGGCATTAGTTTCTTTGGTTAATTGTTATGGTAAGAATGTCGAGGTGGCCAACAGGAACAACAACAAGTGGTGCCATGAGAGAATAAGAAGCTTTATTTTCGAGCAGGCATCAACATTAATACAAAATGTCCAGCAACTGTGTCATTTGCTGATTGGATAGTTATTACGTAAAAGACACTAACACCTTTTCCATTGGTGAGTTCTAGTCTAAGAAAGTTTTGCTTTCTGTGAAAGTGTATCAGATAATAACATTGATTACAGTAAGAGAAAACACAATTAGTGCATACCTATGTTTCTCTACTCCCATGGGAATGGTGCACTCCCCTGCCAGTGCATTTATCTGTTCTCATGGGAATGGTGCACTCCTCTGCTGCTTGCTCTCTCTGTTCTCAGGGCCTGGTCTCAGGCCTTCAAACTCAATGTCCTCTGCAAAAGGCTTTGCAGTCCAGCTGCTTAAGCCCACAGTTAATCACAGCACTAGAGTTTTTCTTTTCCACTCATCCAGTTTTAGATTTGAGTAAATGGTTCTTTTCAGACTTTTCTCTGCTAAATGAAAGAAATCATCAATACCTGGTATCTTCATAGACTCAGTTATTCAGTGTGTAAGGGGCCTCAGCAGTCCTCTCATTAAACTCCCGCTCAAGTTATTGTCTTCTTGCAACTTGCTTGGAGGTACTAGGGGCTGCTGATAAGTCCCACAGAGCCTTCTCTTTTTAAAGCTGACCAAGCCCAGGGCAAGAATTTCAGCCCCTGTACAAATTCATAGCCCTATTCTGAACTTCATCAATTTTTTTTTCTGTTTGGGACCCCAAACTGGACACAGTGTTCCAGATGTGGTCTAATGAGTATCGAGTAACTGGAAATGGTCACTTTCCTCAGCCTACTTGCTCTGATCCTGTTGATGATTTTTAATGTTCTCTAAACCAGGGCTGCAGATTTTTCCCAGGAGGACTAGTCCACAGCCTGTGCCATTATGAGAGGGTTAGTCTTTGCTAGGCACAGGAGTTTGCACTGTTCACTCCTTCAGTCTGTCTAGGTCCCCTGGGTGGCACCCTTGCCTGTGAGTTTATTGACTGCAACCCCAGACTTGCTGCCATTTGCAGTCTTGATATGGGTGAATTCTGTGTGTCATTGATGAAAAGACTGAAGAGGTCTTGTCGCAGAATAGACACAGAGGAACTCCACATGGAACTAACTTCCAAACAGAGCATGAATGAGTAACCATCACCCTTTGACCCTAGCATTCCAGATACTTTTTCACTCATCTGGTATCCACCCATACAGACTGTAAAATCCCAAATTGGATACAGGGATGCTATGCTTACACTGAAGGGAGACCGCATCAACTAGTCATCTCCTCTTCATAGTCGTTTCATCACTGAAGGCAGTTGGGTTGGTCAAGCATGATTTACCTTTGGTGTATCCATGCTAATTATTGCCCTGCCAGGTCTGGCTGTGTTTCTCTTTGAAGATACTTACATATAGTAGTCAAATCATCTTTCTGTCTAAGGAAAAAGGTTGACCTAGCTGAGTTGTCATAGCAAAATTTAGTGTTTGTTTGGTTTTTTTTCATTCTTGGCAATTTTTTTCTTTGTATGTTTCAAGGCTCTAGACTCAAATGTCTCTCTTTGGTATGGTATCTGCAGTGCTGTGTCTGCCAATTATATGTTCTTGATGTAATTAGGAATTACATTACTTAGCCATGTGTTTATATCTAAGAACTTCAGTTATTCACTTGCCTTAGCATGGTAGTGGGATCACATTTAGAAACCCTTTAAAAGCTTTTTTAGTGAATCTGTAATAGAAAATATGCCTTACTGCAGTCAGTTTCCATGTTCTGCTTTTGAAATAGTTTGCAATTCCTTAAGACAGAATTTTGGTTTATTTTGTGTTTTATTCTCTTGCCAGCAAGTCCATGTCAGCCTGCTACTTCACAGTTGTCACTCAGGCACTGCCAGTAAGACCATTCCCTTAGAATATTCATTGGAGGTGATATTACCCAAGCTGTGACAGCAACAGCTACTAAAAGCCTCATTAATCATGTATAAATGTCTATTAAGGTTATGAACTAGAATATTAAACATGGTATTGAATATTGTATAGCCTTTGAACATACCTGGTTACTGTTATTGTTTTTAATAATGCACAAGGACAGCATAATTTCAGTTATCAGTTACTTTGAATGAAAAAGTTAATTGTTGCACCACTCTTAGATTACATTCAAAAGACAAAGTAATAGAGTAGGAAGGGTGAAGCGCATTTAAAACAGGGAAGAAGAACTAATCAAATACTACATGATGAATTTTCATTAGAAAGAAAATAGCAATTTCAGTAACCAGCGGTAGCTTCATAAATAGCTTCATTTTCCAAGCTATAGATGCAGCACTTTTCTATTCCCTTTATCATGAATGTCATGTAAAATGGAGATTTGGAACTGTAATTTGACCATGCTTTCTAGATTATTGATTCCCTAAAAAAAGGAAAAAAAAAAAAAGTCCACTGTGGCTTTGTGCCCTCAGCAGATTTCCAGTCACCTCCGTTTTGACAAGATGAAAATACACTTGAGTTTCCAGTCTCCACGTGGATCCACTTGAGGTTGAAAGTCCTAGAGTATGTGTGTAAGGCTCCTGTGTAGAACATATTTCACAGGAAAGGAAGAGCCAGTAATGTAGCTTCAAGATGAAAAATTGAAAAGAAGTTGTGTGAGATCATGCAGGGAGTCTGTGAGAGAGCAGTTGACTCTTTTTTTTTTTTTTTTCTTTTTTTCAAACTGCCAGGGGTAACATTTCAAAAAATAGAGCCTGACTTCTTTCCTGGGACTTACTTTCCTTGATTGTCCTCTTTTAACTCCAGTGTTGGGTGACTATGATTCTCTGACAATTCATTTTAGTCAAAGTCATCTGTAGAGATACGATTGAAGCCAGAGTTGGGCAAACACCTCATCAAATACAATAAAATAAATTGAAGGAAGGCTGCAAATACTCATCTTAGTATTTAAATGGATTCTCTTTGATGCTGTTCACACTCTTTTTGAGTATGTTTCCATAAATATTCTAGTGAATATGTTAATTGGGAAGACTGTCTAGAGAAACAATGAATATCCAATTTTAATATTCATGGGAAGTAGATTTTGAAATCATATTTGTGAATACTTGAATCAGAAAACTGATTCTGGGAATTCAGCTTTATCCAGTTAAGTGCCAAAAATTTATCACATGATCTATGTGCATGATGAAAACTGCCTGAATTTTTAATGCTTGCAATAAGTTAGTCATAGGAAGAGGCAGACAAATAATTAATTACTAAAATGTCTATCAGACACTTGCAACTGACGAACAAACATCAGAAAATAATCCCTTTACAGACAATGTAATCAGAAAGGAGCAAATAGTGGAATTGCTTTATTTGTTATGTTTCCTTCAGTGGGCCTGAATTTATCTGGTATGTGTCTCAACAGGATTAAACAAGAAAACTTAATCCAGCGTCCATTTAAAATAGAAGCTTCAACTTCTGTACTGATCCGTTCTTTTTAATAAAGTTCTGAGAAACAAGTCCTGAAAAGAGTGCCTCTGTAAATAGGAAGGTTGTTACTGTGATGAGTGCCTAAGCAGCTTTACAGGAGATATATTTTAGTTAAGACTAGTTATCTTTGGCTAAGATAGTAACCCCTTCATGTCCATTCTGGAGTAAACGATAGTGGTCTACTCCTGGGTTTGTGATTTGTGGGGTTTTTTTTTGGTTGGTTGGTTGATTGGTTTTTTTTGTTTTGTTTTGTTTTTTTTTTTTCTGTTTTGTTTTGGTTTTTTGTGGTTTTTGTTTGTTTGTTTGGGTTTTTTGTTTGTTTGGTTTTTGTTTTGTTTTTTAGGACATAGAAAATTGCCACTTAAGCAGCTTTATGGCTACTGCAAAAACTATACCTTCTTAAATACATTTGGAGATCCTACAAGAATAAAATCAATCATAATAGAAAAGACCTCAGGCTTATGAGAAGTTTTGTTTGCTTTATCTTGGAAAACTTGTCCTGTGAAACCCTTGTGATTTGGGTTTACAGCATACTGCTGAAGTTTGGTTGAAGGTTTGGTTTTTGGTTTGGTTTGGTTGAAGGGCGCTGTTGACCAGAAGGTCCATGCTATGAAAGCTGAATCTTGTTCTCTGCTCATCATCTTTTACTTGCAATTCAGTGTTCCCACATTTATTTTGTTTTACAGACTTGAGAAACCTTATCTGTCCATCATCTAACAAAATAAAATTACTAAGTGAATATGAAAAATACTTTTTCTCCCCATTATATAAATAGACATTCTTTGAGCAATGACAGGAAATTTTAAGTAGTTTGTTTTGTAGCAAAACAAGAATGGCCTTAAGCCAAGAATCTCAGCCAAAATACAACTTGTTCATGAGAAGCTTTTGGAGGTCAAATTGTAGAGTTAGTGAGGAGCATGGATTTTTCTTTTTTTTCTTCTCAACCACTCTTTCAATTAAACTAAATACTTACAATGCTGCAATACCATTTTACCCTTAACTAATAAGTCCACTATAGCTCGGCATCTAAATGCTGAAGTCAGTGCTGTTTCTTCTTTAGCTTGCCAGGAGTTTACATCCTTAAACCAAAATGTTATCATCTCAGGAAAAGCCATGAATCTTGGAACGGACACTTCTTTTGTCAGTTTGCTGTGCCAAATGAAAGCAAGTCCACATTGCTTTTTTTGGATTCCAGTACAGGGGACACCTGTTCTCTTTTGACACTCATCTTTTTAAGTACATGCTTATCCTTTCATAAAAGTAAAGGAAGCTGTAGGGTTCCCTGCTTGCCTCTGTATACAATCTCTTGATTGGATGGAATATTTCTTTGTTTCTAAACACCAGTTTTCTCTTGGCTTTCTTTTTCTAGTCAGTTCTTAATTTTTTGTTTCTGGCAGAAACATAAAGGTCAGAATGAAAAGGAATTCTCTGAGCAGGAATAAAGGGTCAGCTTCTTTGGAACAGCAGCTTACTCTGAATATAATCTGTGGGATTTCATGAGGTTTTTGTTTCACCTTTGTCTTCCTCAATCTTTGAACAATCTTTAGGGAAAAATGTTGTCTATAAAAGTTGCTTTACACAAAGGTAAGCAAATTTCTCCCAACTAGAAGGGACATCTGAATGCCCAAATTGTGTTAGGGTTGTGTGGAAGACTAACAGTAGGAGACCTATTTCCTGATGATACCTCCTTCTTTGTTTCAAAGAGAGGTACTTACTAACTTCATAGTCAAAACATGTTTTTCTGTAGAGAAACAGAAAAGCAAGATGAGCTTAAATGTCTTTTTTTTTTAAAAAAGTAACAAGTACTGCTTGGCTTTTTGAAACAAAATGTGCAGTATAAGTAGACCAGAACTCCTTTGAGTGCTGGAACTAATGTAGCCTGACTTGATGTGATTGATGTCATGCAGCTGATTGATGTTGAAGTTGATTTTCCTACAATTAGGACATTTATAAAATCTAGCTCCCATATGGATCTCCTGGTACCTAAATAAATCTTGAGCTCATGCTGCAGTATATTTCTCAATGGTAGAATGTATAGCATCTCTCATCTTTCTCTCTGTGTTCCTGGCGACTGTAGAAGCTTCATTACCACTGACTTCTTTCCCTCTAACAAAGTAATTAGAAATTAATCAATGAGCTTTGAGGGCAAACAGACAAGCAGGTCAACAAATGTTTATGCATAGGATGAAAAAATACCCAAAACAGAGATATTTTAAAAGACTGAAATGGAATTTAGTTTTTGATTCTCAGAACAATTAACTTAGGCTGTTTGATTTTTGTGGAGTTTTTGTGTTTTGTTTTTTTTTTTAATTTGTGGGTTTTTTTTCGGATTCGGAAAAAGTTTGAAATCAAAATCTTTCTTGTTAGATATCAAATTGAATCTCTAGTGCCTTCCAGTACTTTTGAAACTTATATTTGGGACATTTTTTAAAATGTGTATAATACCAGCAGGAGAAGGAGTCGAGTTAAAAATAAATTCAAAGAAGTAATTCACATTCATCATGTATGGTCATTCTTATGTCCTGCAGATAATGCTCTGGCATGGATTAGGAAAGGCAACTGATTGGGAAAGTTAACGTCCTGTTATTGGATGGACGTGGTTTAGGTATGCTTGGCTCAAGAATACCAGTATCTTCAACATATCTCTTTTATTCCCTCCTTAGCCTTTTCCAACATTTTTTTCAGACATGATAGCCATTAAATTGTTCAGCTGAGTAGTTATTTCTTCCCCTTGAGGTTTTGCCTCTTGCTTTGTAATTCTTGTTTTTAGACTTGAAAGAGGGGTTTTTAAGCATCTAGATATCCTTGGACAATTGAGTGAAATGCACAGCTAACTTGAAAAACATGGGCTGACAGCAGCCATCCTGGTTCACTCAGCTTTGTAGATACCAACAATAAGAGGAAAACTTGGTGACCTGGAGACTGATATGTTTTTAGCCTGAGATTCTCTTCCAGTTTAACCATGTTCAAGCCATTTGAGATATTCTGATGTAGTATTTTTTCCCTAACCTGTGGCATGACTGTCCTTCTCTATAGTTCTGTGAAACTGGCAAAGTTCAGGATAGAAACATCAAGGTTTTAAACCTCCATTTATTTTCTTTATAATTCTGTTTACCTTTGAAATTGCTAAATGCCAGAGTTTTCAGAGATCAGTAGTTAGGAGGGAAAAACTGAAACTAGTGAAGTTAAAATTACAAAAAAGTAGTTAGAATAATCACATTTTCCTAAGTTAAATTCACAGTGCAAAGGAGAATGTCTTTCTTCTTGGTACATTAAAAAAAAAATTTAGGCCTAGTTAAAATACTGTACTGTCCCAATAAAGTGTTTCCTAATGAGATACTTTTTCTAGTAAACTTGTATTAATGGGTCTATACCTATTCTAAAGAAGAGGTGTGTGATCTGCTCTCTACATGCTGCTGCTTCCTGAATTCTCTAGAGGCCCCGTGAAATCACCATCACCAGTGGATGCTTTCAAACACCTGGAGTAGCTTACCAGCTTGGATTTATTCATCTTGAATTGAAAACCAGAAGTGTGTATCTGCAAAATAAACTGAAGATGCGATTGTATTACAGTCAGACCTGCATGTGTTGGCTGTAACTGGGCGAGCACAGGTACTTTTGGGGGCAGAAGAAACGTGGGCAGCTTCTTCTGTGCTTTTTTCTAGTCAGTGAAACCTGGGCCCCTACATCTTCAAAGTGATTATTGTTCTTCCTAAGCAGATTAAGACCAGTGCAGTTGTGGCTGTTGGTGCTACAATAGCAGCCTCATTTGGCTCTCTAAACACAGGGTTGAGGTTGTCATGGTGTAGTTTAATATCAAAGGATGTTGCATACGATTCATGTAATATATAGAGGATTATTTCTGGAGCTGAAATAAAGCCATAGCTAATAAGATAGAATTATTCTTATATGCTGGAAAGCTCTTGAAGAAATTGCTGGAATAAAAAATATGAAAGAGATATCTGTTCATTATGTGATTAAGTAGTTGTGTTTCTCCCCACCATTTTCTTCCATTCAATTTTTTTCTCTTTTAGCATTCATCTTTCAGCATTTACATGTCAGTACTTCTCTCCTAGAGTAGTTGCAGCAGTCTTTTGCTTAATCTGTGTTTCAAAATGGACCTTGCAGACAAATTTTTAGATTTGTCTCAAAATCACACAGAACAGTTATTGATTTTGTATCGGCTTCTGCACATTTGTAGATTTTTACCGTCAAATTGACTGTTAACAATCAATGTCTCTAACATCTTGCATAGTGCAGGCTGTATTTTATTGTAGAGCTGATAGAATAATGCTGGCAAGTAATTCTTGCATCTGACCCACGCGTTCTAGATACACCAAAGCTTTTCTTCCTGCCTTAAAGCTGATGGAGGATTCTAGCACATCTCTGAATAAAGTATTCCACCTTGTTAAAAAATACATGCTTTAATCCTTGTTCAGATATTTCTGGCTTCAAGGTAGGAAATGAAAGATGAGAAGTAGATGAGGGAAAAAAAAAAAGGATCATTTTAACAGTTTCAGTTTCATGTAAAATAAGTGGCCATGATTATGAGATATTGCAGTACATAAAGTGCACTGCAAGAAATATCACCTTGAGAACTGTAGATGAGAGTGGTACAGTGCTACAGTTACGACTACATATAGCTGTTTAAGAAAAGAGATAAATTTTTAGGATAATTTCTAACCTTCCCATAGCTAACAGAAGCTAGTTATCAGAATGATCAGTTGCCATCCTAGTCCAGAAAAACTAATTTCCCAAGCAAAATATTTGCTTTGGGCTCCAGGTTACTGTACTTTTTCAGTTGTGAAAAATAACCCTTCAAATCACAGTTTCAGCTGCAGGTTAAGAATGTTTATTAAATTTAAGAAAAAAGATTTATTTAAACACTAATTTGGCAACCAATTATTAATGAGATCAAGATTTACAAACTTATATTTTATCAATATTGTTATCTTGATTCTGCAGATAAAACATAAAATCAGTGTACAGTGTTTACAAGTTACCTTTACAGCGTTAACAAATGGAAGATTTCTCACCCGTTTTTTTCATAGCATGAAGGCATTTGGCATTCTAGGATTGTATTGAACTCATACCACCAGGTTACAACCTGCCAGTGAAGGTCAGGGTGATTCAGATTCTTGTTAATAGATCCCTTGGGGTGGATTAGAGTGAAACAACCCTGACTGATTGGAGTTTGTAAATACAAATACGTAGGGCTTATTTTAGAACAATTTGATTGCAATGGAAAGGAGATACATAGCTATTTTTGTTATTATTATCCATAGTAATATAACAATATAAAAGCGTGGAGATATCACTTAAGAAAATATATAAGGAGAAGAAAGAAGAAGAAAGGGTAAGAGCAGACAGTGGAGAAGAACGATACCACCACCTATGGATCCAGCGATGAGACTTGATCGTTGCCATTTTGGTACCTATTGGTCAGAGTGATGGTCACAGTCTTGATCCGTCAGGGGTGGGGAAGCCCATGAAACACAAAATCCAGTGGGTCAATATGCCCTTAGGTTGAGGTGGAATGCCCAGGCACCTCCCCTGAGGGGGGAGTTTTACACTGTGTGATGCAACACTGTGGATCTCTTGCAACACTGGATCAGGTGGAGTCCTCTGGTGGAAGGCCCCAGAATGAGTCTGGGTGCACTTTGGGGGTCTTTGATGGTTTATGACACCTTCTGAGACATGACAGCTGCCTCTCACATCAGTGTGGTTGAGCCAGCAATGCCCCATCAGAAAGGACCTATGTTTGAATGTCTGGATACCTCCGCTGGCAGGGAGGGTGGAGTTTTCACACCTGAGCCAGTTGTGTAGGGGAGGACATGGACATGATAAAAAGCACTATCCTGCCTCCCCTGGGTCTGCTTCTTGTTGGCCTTCTCACTTATCTGGCTCAAAACCCATCTTGTAGCCTCTGGTGGTGGGTGTGCACCCCGTCTGTTTTATGTGGATCAGAAGTTTCACGACAAGGACAACACACAAAAACCTCTCCTTTTCCCCTTCTGTTGGGCGCGGGGGGTGCAAACCTGGCCTCAGCAAAGCACCCTGCTGCTTTTGCAAATGGTCCATTGCTTAGTCATTAACCATTAACATTTCAGTCTCTCACACACTGTTTTAATATTAACAAACAGTAAATTTTCTGCCTGCCATTGGATTTAATTTAACCTAGCTCTCTGATTTTGCTTGTTAACTTTAGCAGGAATAATGTTTTTGGATGAATGGGTGCTATTAAAAGTATTCTTTTCATTGTCTACTAATCAAACTATTATAATATGTATCTCAAGGGATCTACAGTGACTTTAACAGAGGATTCTTTTGATCTGAGATACATACAGTGTATTCTAGGAGCATTAACTATAGTGGATTTAGCTATTTCACCTCTTGCTTTATTGCGTTACAACCCAAGGGTTGAAGGTAAAAATCTCAACAGAGAGGTTTCATTTTGTAGAATATTCTTATAGGAACTGAGTGTAAAAATCCATCTGCACAGCTACACATAATTATTGGTTTCCAAGGAACTCCAACTAACTCTCTTCAAAGCTTTGCCAATATACACAGAGGTAAGTAAGTCTGAAAATAACAATTATCCAACTTATTTGAATTGGGTGAAGGTATTAGTTGCTTGTTCATGTACACTTGAATGGAGATGTGATGAATTAAGTGGTCTCTCCTGTAGAATGCAAATGCCTTTAACCAAACAACTGAAACCTACTATTTATCTCCTTTAAATTGTACAACTTTGTTTGCCCAAGAACTGCCTCATAGTAACCTGACTCCAGAGTTGCTGATGGCGACTCTCAGCTTCATTCTGAGTTTTTTGCTTTAGGAGATTTAAGAGCAAAATGTACCTCAGTTATTTTTGTCCTTTTTTCCTCCCACAAATTTTAAACATTCACATATGCCCCCTTTCTCTTCAGCTACCATACTTGCACCTCTCTGATTTGATATTAATTACAAAGATTAAGCAGTTTCAGCTCATCAGAGAAGAGATATTAATCATCATCAGGCCCAATGAGAAGTTTAATTTACTGCTTCTCTTTTTTCACTAAGCTCTGGTGGCTGTCAGTCGCACCAGTGTCTGCAGGATATTTAATACTCTGCTTCTGAAGATGCATTTCAGTGGTTTCTCTTCTTTTATTTCCTCTGTCAGTCTCAGTGAGTTTCATCACTGCAGGCTTTAATTGAAGACCACTGTCAGGAGATGGAGAGAAGGACATTATTTCTTGAAGAAAGCTACTTCAGGGGCTCATGGTTTTTATTGTATTCAGGCAAAAGATGGGTTAAATCAAGATACTGTAAACTGTGGGAATTGTTCTTTCGGTATGTGGCTCACTACCTGTTCCTGTGAAAAATTCCATATCCTCCCTGTCCCCAGCTCCTGTATGTGCACATTTATTTCTTTTGCCTCAGAAGTTTGGTTAGACTTGCGGTGCAATATGAATGTGGAGCACACTGGAGCAGGGGATGACAAGAAAGAATCCACATAGGAAGCTTCATAAATTAGACCCGTGCAGTTATAGTGGTCATTGTCACAGGAGACATCCTTGCAGCAGCACAGGAATAGCTTTTGCCAGCTCAGTTAAAACAGCTTCCAAAATGACATATGTACCAATAAAAGTAGTCATGTGAGATACTGTACCAGTTGACATAGCAATAGCTGTTTAAAATAACATGTATCTTAGACTGGCACAAACTTAAGTTACAGAGAAGCCCTGAACTTTTTTTCAGAGATTATGCTGCTACTGTCACCTGTTAGCTACAGCTAGACAGTGAAGAACTGTCTATATAGGTGTTAATGTGCAATTTGCATATCCCACCTATTTCAGGGGCTTTATTGGCTTCTAAGTGGTTTTAAAAGCAGAAGCTCTCCATTAGGAGCAGTAGGAAGTTAAAATTTTCTGAGAGAAGAACAGATCAGACTAAGACAAAGCAACCCATGGAGCTAAAAAGAAAAATGGTTAGTCTTCTGTGTGTCAGATAGACTTCATGTATTAGATAGAGGATTTGTTGGCTGAACAGTGAGGTTGTTGATTAATTTGAACAGCATATGCTGTGAAAGCACTTAACTAACATTTTAAGAGGTTTGTAATGGTGAATGCTGCCATTTTTGCATTACTGGCTCTGAGTTCCTGGATTTCAGTCAGCATTTCTCCCATTTGAAAAACAGGCCCCTGCAGATTTGAAGAGGGTCTAGTTGAGAACCCAAGAACTTTACTCCAGAATCTCTCATTACTTTTTAAAATCTCTGTAGAAAAGATGGCTGCTCAGCCTGGTACTTCTGTGTACTGGGAGGATTGATTTATTCCATCTTGCCGGGAAGACTCATGTATAATTGCATTTTCTTCAGCTTCCCAAAAGGACTTTACCTACATTGCTCCCTTGGGATGAGTCTTGGAACTGCAGCAGGCCTCTAAGTTTTCTAGGCACAGAAACTTCCTGAGCTGTATTAGAAATGGCCCTTTAAAAATAACTATTTTTTTTGCTATTAGTAGCCATTTTCCACCTTGGCATCTAAAGCCATAATAGGCCAGTAAATCCAGACATTAGAAAAAGTTCCAAAGTGCAATTGCTACTGCTCAAGAAAGTGCAGAACGTTTTCCGCCAACAAATCTATAGCAAAAAGCACTGGTTTTCTTCAGTTCGGATAATAATTTGTTTTGCAGATTTGATTCAGGGGATCCAGATCTAGAATAATATTGTCAACTTGAAGCAAAGTGTATTGATAATTTTAGGGTAAAAAAAAAGTGTTTACACCATACTGCAGTCTGTGACTGTATTTGATGTGCAGAGGAGGATGAGACATGTAATTTCCTGTATTTTTTTATTAAGGGTAAGGTGTTGCCTGTGGAAACAAATTGTTTGGAAAAACATTTGCATATTTAAACAGACTTATATGTCTAATAACTAAATGGTTGTTTACCGTACATATCCAGCAGTCCATTACAAGGATTAGGAAGATCTTATATTATTTGAATATTGTTTAGAAATATTCCACTAAGGTCCTGGTGCATGTCATAGTTTCACTGCACATAAATAATGGAAAAATCTGAGCCATTTCCAAACAGGGGATGTTGTTGTACTAATTATTGTTTGATTGCACAAAAGTAACATGCTTGATATAGCAGCTATGGTGGAATAGCTTCAACTGATGTAAGGATTACCCAGGGTAATTTTATGTGGTGCTTGTTCGAAGAACCAGATTTTCAGCATTTGAGAGCAGGAATTGCAAAAAGAATTGGTGAGAGTTGGAAACTGGTTTTAGTGCATCTCACAGAAGAGATGTTCTACGGGTGTGGTGAAAACTGAGAATGTGAGAGTTTAATTAGGGATGGAGAAGTTAATGAATGAGAGTGAGGAAAGAACAGTGCTCAGGTGTTATTACCACTTGTCATAAACAATTTCTTGGTAGGAAGCTGAATGGAGTATTTGTGAGTTGGTTTTTTTGTAATAATCCAGGCGGGGAGAGAAGACAAAGGAAAAGATATGCATGCATTGCAAGTAGTGGAATGTAGTAAAATAAAAAGTGAATTAATATGGAAAAGAGGAGGTATTATCTTGAGGAGTCAGGAAGACACTGAGTTCTGTTATGAAAGCATCATTTGCAATATTACTAAAAGCAGCTTCCCTGTAGTGCACACTAACTGTTGTATTTGAGCACCAAGAACGTGTGAAAGGATTCAGCATCATGAAAATATGCACCTTTTTATCCTTTCCAAATTATTCTTTTGTATTTCAATCTTTTGAAATTATAAGGAATTTTTCTATGTGAAATTTATTCTAGACATGAAAGCTACCAGTCCAACTTGAAAACTGATAATTGAAATTTGGTAGTCATCAAGTGTTTGTGGATTTAACTCAATCAGTGTTTTGAAGTTGTAGAAAAACCTACTTATTTGGTCCTCTCAAGAGTAAATATAACATAAAATGAGCAATATATTGAAGTGAAAGACGAAAGTGACCCTGTAAGTGAGGCATTTTTGGTGATTGCTGATGGTGCAAGGATTATTTAAGGCTAATTTTAGTCCCTCTAGACCTCCTAGCTTTTTATTATCAATCTAGCTGAAGAGCAGAGGCTTTACATCATCAACCCTCCAGTAAGACAACTGGTGGTTATGTGGTTAAAAATAATATGAAGAATCGAATAACTGAAAGACAATGACTACAACTTGATAAGGATGTTGTATTCTGCCTGTGTACTCTAATTAACAGTTCCAGTGTATCACAAAAACCTTAAGAAATAATTACAACACTTAAGTTTTGGTTAATTGTTTTCTATGCAACCATAAAAGGACAAGCACACTTCTGGATACTGAAACAGAAGAAAAGGAAGAAAAACTAAGAGGCTGAACTGAAAGAGTCAATATTGTTTCAAGATGGCTGTTTGAAAAAGAACATGAGATAATGGCTCTGAGATTCTAGAATATGGACAGAAACACATTCCTGCTTAATACTATTGATTACTTTTCTCCAAAGAAAACAGCAGAATGTTGTTACCAAGTTGATGTTGATGTCAGCTAAGGATATGTTAGAAAAAAGTAAACAAGGAGGTCTTTGCTTCTTTAGGTAGCAAAAATAGAGTAACACAGATCAGAACTTCACATAAGCAGTAATGCAAGATGTTTGAACTATTATTTCTGAAGATGTTTGTTGAGAAAGATGAGTATCTTAGTAATGTCCTAAAGCATATGGAGGAAGGTCAAACCTCTTCCCTAGATGTTTAAAGAGAGGAAGGTTGATAAATAGTGAAATTCTCGGGAAGACAAGGACTGCACATTTGTATTCAATACTTCAAGCTGACTAGACTTTTCATTGCATACAGAAGTGGATTTGATCAGAACATAACAAGTTACAGCCTGAAATTGCAGCAGTGGGAGATTTAGGTAGAGTTTGACTGGAGGAAAAGAAGCTCTAAATAGAAGGCGTGTGAAGTTTCTTGATAGATTGTGAACAGGAGCTGCGGAATCTCCACCGTAGATTTTTTTAAAACTGGGCAGTACAATGGCAAATTAGTTCAGTGTTGGTAAGTGTAAAGTAAGGCACCCTGGGAAAGAATAATCTTAATACACTCTAGTGGACTCGTAGGTGGTCATCACTGCTCTGGAACTAAGTCTTGAACTTTTAATAAATGTTTTTAGGAAAGCTGAATTTGATACTGGAGTATAGGAGGTAATGTAATCCCATCCAATAGCCATGGACAAAACTTGATAGACCTTGCTTGTTAATAGAATGGAAGACTTACTTGTGTTTTTCATTTCCTTTACATAATTGAGAGCTTTCTAAATACACAAGACAGGGCAGAGCTTTTCACATGAGCAGATACTGTTAATACCAAGACAAATGGTTCTTATCAGATCAACAAAACATTTAGGATGGAAATGAGAGGAAAATATCTGTTCATCAGATCCGCATACTTCTGGCACTGTCTCTCAGTGGGATTAATGAAATGCATAAAGCTCTCACTAGTTTTAATGCAAAACTCAAGCTGTTTAAGAAAGGGCTTATATGATATTTCAGCCTGGGGCAACTGGGCCTTAGCTCAATAACTGAAAAGGTCCCTTCTAATCCTATGTGGTATCTTTGCAAATATATTCCCTATTTGCTTCATGGAGCTTTCTCAGGTTCCACTGAACAGTCAATAAATAATCTCCTTTGCTAGAGAAGGTGTATTATTTGGAGATTATGATTTGGATTTTTTGTGGTTTTAAAACACCATTTTTAAGGCTTAAAGCAGCAGCAGAGCTGATTATTTAGTAGCTATTACTTGATGAGGTAATGACACTTGCCTTATTTCCTAAGTACTTTTTGATCTACTGATGAAAAACACTCTATAGGCTAGGTAATATTATTGTTAACAATAATGGAGTGTTGGGGACTAATTAGTCACACCAGCCTTCTTTGACAAAGGAAAAGAAGTGTTGATGGAGGAAAAGGAATGCTGTTAAGCTTTAAGAATGCTTATTTTGAGTGACAGTCTCACTGTGTAACATGAACTACTCAAAGCACTTGTGTGCACTTGTGTGGGAAAGTGGATTTCTTTCAAAGTGGTTCAGGGTTTATTTGGTGTGTGTGTGTGGTCAGGTTTTGTTAGCAGGGGGAGCTACAGGGGTGGCTTCTGTGAGAAGCTGCTAGAAGCTTCTGTTATGTCCAACAGAGCCAATGCCAGCCAGCTCCAGGATGAGCCTGTCGCTGGCCAAGGCCAAGTCCATCCAGAACAGTAGTAGCACCTCTGGGATAATAGAGTTAAGAAGGGGGAAAAAAGTGCAGTAGAAACAGCAGCTGAAGAGATGACAGAAAATATGTGAGAGGAACAACTCTGCAGATATAGGTCAGTGGAGAAGAAGGGGTGGAGGTGCTCCAGGTGGGAGAGCAGCGACTCCCTTGCAGCATATGGTGAGGCAGGCTGTCCCACTGCAGCCCACGGAGGTCCTACATTCCAGCAGATCAACACTCCCAACACAAAGATAACACCAACTTGGTGCTATCTGCAAATGGGCTGAGGGTGCCCTTGATCCCCTCATCCGGGGTGTCGGTGAAAATATTGAACAGGACTGGCCCCAATTCTGAGGCCTGGGGAACACCACTCATAATGAGCTGCCAGCTGGATGTAACTGTTCACCACCACTCTCTGGGCCCAGCATCCAGATGATCTGCTCCATGACTTTCCCCATCACCAAGGTCAGGTTGACAGTCCTGTAGTTCCCTGGATCCTCCTTCTGACCCTTCTTGTGGATGGGTGTCACATTTACTAACTCCCAGTCCTCTGGGACCTAGCTGGTGAGCCAGGATGACTGGTAAATGATTCCACCAGCTCCCTCAGTACCCTTGTGTGAATCCCATCCATCAAGACGACAACAAAAGATGTTACTACGAATACACCTGCAACAAAGGAGGGCTAAGGAGTATCTCCATCCTTTATTCAATGCAGAAGGACACATTGTGACAAAGGATGAGGAAAAGGCAGAGGTACTTAATGCCGTCTTTGCCTCAGTCTTTAATAGAAAGGCTAGTTGTTCTTAGAGGAAAGAAAGAAAGAGGTGATCCATCAAGGCCGTTACTAGGAAAAGCAGAGTAATTTGAGCACCGTAACTATTATTATCCAGAGAAGTATTGGAATACTTCTGTTTCTTTCAAGTTTCTATGTGAATGGAGAAATATTTCCTGGTTTCATATTTTTATGCAACTGCAGCTGTGTGGTTGTAGTGGGTTGACCTTGACTGAATGCCAGGTGCACACCAAAGTCACTCTCTCACTCCTCAGCTAAAAAGGGGAGAGAAAATATAACAAAAGGCTCATGGGTCAAGATAAGGACAAGGAGGCATCACTCAGCAGTTACCATCACAGGCAAAACAGACTTGGCTTGCAAATCAGCGTAGGGTAATGAGAAATATAACCAAATCTTAACAACACCTTCCCCCACCCCTTCCTTGTTCTGGGTCTTAACTTTATTCCTGATTCTCTACCTACTCCTGCTGAGCAGCACAGGGAATGAGAGCTGTGGTGAGTTCATTACACATAGTTTCTCCCTCCCATGGGAGATAGTCCTCTAAGAATTTCTCTAGTGTGGGTCCCTTCCACAGAGTACAGTCCTTCAGGAACAGACTGCTCCAACATGGACCTCCATGGAGGACATCCTGCCTTGCCATGGTTTTCACCATAGGCTGCGGTTGAACCTCTGCTCTGGCATCTGGAGCACCTCTCCCTTCCTCCTTCTTCACTGACCTGGATGTCTGCAGAGCTGTTTCTCTCACACAGTCTCACTCTTTTCTCTGGCTGGGGTTTATTCTATGCAGGAACTTATTTTCCCTCTAAACTATGTTATCCTAGAGGTGCTACCAGCAACAGGTCCATCTTGGAGCAATTTTTCATTGTCTTTCTAGGATATGGGGGAAGCTTCCAGCAGCTTCTCAGAGAAACCACCCCTGTAGATTCCTGATACTAAATACAGCAGTAGAACATTTCTACAAGAGTCTGTAGTGTAATGTCTGTAGTCCCTAATTTCTTACTTTTTATTGTTATACTCATTTGACTTCACAGTAGACTGTGACAAGAACAGTTCATCACAGAAGGGAGAAAACATTTAAGTACCTTGCTGTACTTTCGAAGTTACTGGTTCCCCTTTCTTCCACTTTGCTCTTTTCCAAAGAACATTCTGACCACCTCAGCTTGGGGGACAAAATTGAAGGCAATTTCCCAGTGTCTTGATTTTTGAGAATTCTTAGTGGTTACTATGGCTTTTGTGTCTTTCTTACATTGTTTGCTGGTCTGGTTTCGTGTAACACTTTCTGATCAATGATGAAGGTTAAAGTAACAACAACAAAAAAGAAATTCACCTCTTTTCTCTCTGACTTTCCTGCTTTTGCCATTTCTTACTGCACCACAGCCTGTCACTGCCATGCTCTATTGCTCACTTGCACATTCATCTGTACCCGTTTTTGTGGGTTTTTTTCACATTTATGGTTGCTTACCCTCTATCATCTTCAGCCTCACTCAGTCAAAATCCTGGAACTGTTTTCCTCTTGTATTCGCATTGGTTCACACATCCCTCTTTCCTCAGTGTTTTCACACCTTGAACCTTTTTAAGCCTTTTGTATTGCACTTCTTTTTCGTGCTTCATTTCACTCTGTCTCTCTGTCACACATGTTCAATTTTCTCTGTTTTATTACTGAATTCCCAGGGACATATTTGCAATACTGCCTAGTGGGAATAAGGGCTGCTATTCTAGTATTTCTCTAATAGTGTTTATGTTCCTTGTTCAGCATCAATGATGATGTGATCAGAAAATTTTAACCACTGCTTGTTTCCCTCCACATGTACATCATTAATTTTCTTTCTTTCCCTTTAAAAACATATTCCCATTTGCTTTTTGTTAAAATTTATTTTCACTAGAAAAACAGGCTTATTTTGGAGATATAAGACCAAGAAACATTGTTCAGCAAAGTTATAGTGTGTTATGTGTGGAAGACTCAAGGAGCCTAGAAATGGAGCTAAAAGAGAAGAGTATTGCATCTTCCCAGGTATGATAGATAAGATCCAGTATGGCTCAGATGTTGCTTTGTATACAAAAATGACGTTTTAGAATTGAGGTCATGCAGATCAGTTGGGCACAATTCATCTGTCTGTTGCTTTCCTGTGCTTTGTATTCTGCTCTCTAAATACTTGCTTAGCTATACTTAACATAAAAAACCTCAAGCACAAGCTGCAGTTTATGGTACTGTGTTAGGACTCCTTTTTATATGATAATAAATTATCCCCTTTATAAGTAAACTTCTCCTAACCAACATAGCCTTCTGTTCTTTTTTTTCCAACAGCTGTATGGATTTTTTGGATCTGTTTTATTTGCACAAACTTATATGCTGGTTAGGAGCACTTATATTTAGGGCTTCCACTGAAGAAAATGTGATGAGAAGTCATCCGTCTGGCCAAGATAAACTAGGAAATGAGATTTTCAGAGAGTTGAAAATTTCTTCCCAAATCCATGCATTGCTTCTCTCTGCTTACTGTTGGTCATTTTTTAGCATATATATATATATATGCTATATATATATATATAATGAGGCTGGTGAGATACTGGAACAGGTTGCCCAGAGAAGTTGCATATGCCACATTATCAGAAGTGTTCTAGGTCAGGTTGGACAGGGCTTTGAAGCAACCTGATCTAGTGCATGATGTCCCATTGCAGGGGTGTTGGACTACAGAACTTTAAAGGTCCTTTCTAACTCAAATAATTCTATTATTCTGTAATTCTATCTTGAATTAATGGTGGTGTTGTGGAGGCTGTTTGTACCTAGAATTAGCTACTTGCTAGATGGTTTTAGTGTTACTTCACCACAACTAAGAATAAATAGAAGTTATGACATTATTTTCCTTTACAAAGAGAAGAAGCTCTGTTTCTTTTTCAGTCCTTTATGATAAGAGGGCTGCTGGGGAAGAGGTGCTGGGAAGACGTTCAGATGTTTTATAGAAATAAGCAAAGCAATTCATTCTGACGGGATAGTAAAACTCCAAGTACCTCTATGTTGCATTTAAAAGTACAGTTGAGGCACTGCTGTTGCGTATCCAGTATCTCTGCTTCTATTGGTAAGGTGGAACATGGATATTTTGGGATTTTGTGTGCAGCCTGAGCTGATCCAACCTTACTGTTTGAACTAGTTAATGAAAACATCTCTGGTGTGTCTACACTTCAAAGCTGCCATGACCCACCACCAAAGTTACAGAGATAATGGTCAGTCTGATGGGAATAGCAGCAAGAAGGGAACCTAGGAGTAGAGGGGCTGGAAAATCAGTGGAGGTGACCTGAGGCCTTTCCAAGTGATCTTAGCGACTGATCTGTCCTCTTCTGTCCTGTTGCTCAGCCAGCAGCTGCTTGCTTCTTGGGAAGGTTTGGATCTGCTACTGGTAAGCACAGAGGGCAATTTATCTCCTACCTCCTAGTTCCCACTGTCAGAAATTTTCAAAACCTTGGTCAAAAGAATCAACAGAATTCCCAAGTTATTAATTAGTTATTACTGGGGTAATTACTGTTAGTAATTATGGGGCATTATTTTGATATCTATTTGTAGTCCAAGTAAAACTTTCACTGTCTGAAAGGCAATTTGATTTAGAAGATACTTAAAGAACTGTTATCAGTGGCAAACCTACTGGTATGTCCATTTATCTACAGTGACAACAGGACATATTTTTTGAATGACGGAGGTTTAAATAGGTCATTAAAGTTTGAAGTGCATTTTACTTTGGGAGCATGAATTGGAAGGGGAAGAAATGTTATTCCCTGTCTCTAATGCTTTCCTTTGACTCTTGGGTTGTTTGAATTGCCAATAAGACCATGTGACAAAAGTATATTTAGAGCAGAAGTGCATGTTACCTGAAGAATAAAGAGCAATTGGGGCTTGATAAATGTCAAGCTAAACTGTGCTCATGTTAAGCCACAACTTCAAATAGGGAGATACTATGTGCAGGTAGGAAACAACCCTAATTGTGATTGTCCTGGTTGTAGACAGAGGTGACCAATATCTGTATTTTCAACTAAGGTTTTCACAAGTCAATGTCTGTAAAAATGTGGATTTGTTGTTTATTTCTAAGTCTGTACCATCATATGAGTGTAAAAGTTATAGAAGAGACTGACTTACCAGCTCAATCGGGGCAAGGAAGGGAGGACACTAAGATACATCTTAGCACATAAATCAAAGTGGACCTCTCAATTTTCTTGAAATTTATCAGAAAAGAAAATTCAATTTTTTTTTTAACCAGTTCCATTTATTTCTTTAATGAGTTTTTGAAAATCTTTAACCTTCAAGGGTAATTATTCTCTAAGTCTTATCCATTCTTTCCATTTAATAGATATTTTTCTTCCTTTTAAAAAAAAGAAAAAACAGATTAATTATAAGAAGATGGATACTTGACTAAGCTTCATGCTTCTTGGTGAGTCCTAGCCTGAAGTTGATAAATGTTATATCCGGAAATTTAAAAGTTTTTTTCTTCTGATTGAGTTTTTTTTTAAATGAAGATATTCTAAAAGAATTGCAAGATGACATGATATATAATTGTCAGGAATGAACTAAACTCACCTACAGGAAAGCATTGCATATTTATTTTCAATATCAGATTAATAAAAAAGATTGTATATGGCTATCTCTGTGGGAACAGAAAATCCTTCTCTTAGTCTGTAAAATAAGAAAATGTCATAGTAAACTCACAAAAATAGATGAAAGGAGACAAGAATGGATGTAGTTCATCAAACTTTAAAGTATTTTAAACCCTGTAAACTTCTGAAGATTTAATAGAATTTAATTTGACTGATGGTGTCTCCTTGGCTAGAAGAAGTATCAGTTACAGTGTTGTTAATCCCAAATGTCCTAATATCCTGAGCTCTGGATCACAAAAATCATGACATTCAATTTTCAGTTTTGTTTCTAAAGCAGCTCTGCATCTGTTCTCCTAAAAATAAAAGTCCTCATTAGTTATCATTTGGTTTATGAATTATTAGATCAGAATTTATAACTAGATTAACAATTTCAAGCTTTGCTGTGGCATTGCAAAGAACAAAAAATCTACTTGCTATAGAAAAGAAAACCAAGACTCGGAGTAACAGTTCGTATGTTCACGCATTAATTGAGACTGTAAAATCTAAGCTGTACTTGTAAGGCAGGTACATGGGATTGTCATCTAAATTAATAGTGATTTTTTTTCCTTTTGTCTGTCTTAAAGTTCTAAGGAAGATTTGCTGAAGAATTACGACATCCTAAGCAGTAGTTGTGAAGTGCATCTTATTTTCATAATCTCTATCTTTACTACTTACAGCGTGAGAATGCCAAGTGCTGCATCTCTCTCTTTCTCTCTCTCATACTTCAAAATAGACATAAGAATCATTGGTTTTCACATGAATGGTTAAGGAAATGGCAGCTTTCGGGAAATTCTCTGATAATCCACAGTAATTAGCACTGCAATGTGCAGCTACCTATGGTCACACTGACGTCTGGCAGCTCAGACTTTATGGGACTTGGCCACAGAGGCTTGTGGCAATTGCCTGCATGTTTACTTAGGAAAGGGTTGTGAAATATCTGCTTCCTCTTTGATAGGGTGCCTTCCAACTAGCATGTGGCAAGAGAAAAACTCGGGGATGAACAGCAGGGAATATATTAGTTTAGTCCTTGTATGCAGCAGTGGAGTAGGGAGTGTAGGGCCTGATCTTGTCAGCTGCAAAACCTTCAATGAGGTTTGTCAGTGTGCGGTTCTCAGGACCAACTATGAGGCTTGATGGAAGTCACATGTTTGTTGAGCTAAAGGCCATTAGGGACATCCCAGTTGTCTGAGCTGGTGTTTGTGTCACATCATTTATGGGGAGCTTGTGCAATGAGTAGTCATTTTCAACGACAAAAATGCATACACTGTTTCTCATTTGAAATTTAGCTTCCAGTTTCTGATTCTTGCTTTATCATTCTCCAGTAGATTAAAAAGCTCTTTCATACCTTCTATTTTCCTCCTGTGGGGGAACTTACACAGTTTATTCAACTCACTTCTCAGTTTTCTTTTTACAAACTGAACAGCTTGATCTCTTTCAATTGTGGGGCATTATCTCTAGTCTTAAGTTATTTTCTGGCTGTCCTCTGAACCCTGTCCTGATTTTCAACACATTTTTAAAAAATGCATGTGACAGAAGTCATAATGGTACGAAATATCATTCTCATCAGTACTATATGCAGAGGTACTATATATATTTAGCACCTTTTGCTCTTTAGTCTCCCAATCATACTTCCAAATAACGAGTGACTTACACTCCCAGTTCTTGAAACTCTTTTTCAATTCTTTGCTTGTCTATGCTGATTTTAAGTCCCTTCCATGATAATTGTTTTCCAAAATAAATGATTCTATTTTATAGATATGGTCTGCATTGTTTGTTCTCAAAAATATTCCTTTGCAACTGGACATAATGAACTGCATTTTGTCTGAAAGGGAAAAGACTGCTCTGTCTTTAGCATAATTTGTGCTATTAACTTTGTGTTGTATGTGGAGTTGGGTTTTTTTTTATTTCCAAAGTATCATTAAATGTTAAATAGGAACCACCAGAGTATTGAGTCCTTTGAGTTCCTTGCAGATATTCCTGTTTCAGTAACTGACACTTGTTGCTTGCAATCTGGTTAACTGGCCAGTTTTTCGTTCTTAAAATAGACTGTCCTGGTATTGTATCTTTTCAACATGAAAATTTGTTACTAAATCAGACTTTGCAATGCCTTAATATGTTACATCTGTGCATAATCTTTAGTTACCAACTTTAAATGGGATAAAAAGATAAAATCAGTCTTATCAGATTGATAGTAAAAAAAAAAAATCTATTCCTATCAATTCCAGTCAATTAAAAACAATTATATTCCTATCAATTAAATTTCTATCTATCTACTGACTTCTGAATTAACTTTTTCATTACTTTAAGTGCACTTACTGCATTTGGCATCAGTGCAACATACCCAGGAGTCATCATGGTCATTCTGTTTCCCCTTTTTAAGTACTAACACAGAATAGATGCTCAAATCAATAAAACAGCCTGTCCTTTCTGATAGGTATTATGTAGTGTTCTTGACAGTTCCCTGCACAAATTCCCTCCTTTATTCTCGAGCACACTGTCTTCCCCTGTTAATTAGTATGGACCACAGGAGAGAAGGTTTATGTTCCTGTTAACGAAAGTCAAGTGCTAGTATTATCTGCAATGCAACTATTTATATTATGTAAAATCACAATATCTATTGTGATCAAAAATTACAGATTCTCTAAAATTTCTAAAAAAGGGAAAAGGTCACATTCAGTTTGTCTTCAAGTATATTTAGTTTGCCAAACATGCACTGCTTTCCAAGACTATGATGTGTGATAAGTAGACATATTTCTCATCTTTTCCCATCAGCATATTAGCTTCCTTCATTTTTTTACAATTAAATATCAAAAGCTTTTCTTGAGGGACTGTCCTTCTAGCTTGAATCATCTGGCTCCAAGACACCTTTCGAAATTTTTCCTAGAGCCCCATTTTAAGCCTGTGTTAAAGCATCATGGGCTGAGTTGACACAAAGGGGCATTGCAGTGCAAAGAACTGAATGGGTATATCCTTGCACAATAATTCTACCTTAGTATTGCTACACTTCAACTATGTACCACAATGAGGCATCACAAGGGAAAAATTATTTTTAATCTTCTCTCTTACTTTCGAGTTCTCTATTTGTCTGTTTTGTTAATGTGTACTTTTGCAGCTATCATTGAGAACTCAATGGCTGATTTGTAATTTTCATAGCTCTTAAATAAACCACACAAAGCAAACTGAAAAATCCCCAACTACCTTACACAAACTGTTCTTCCTTCTACAATATTGGAATATATGTACACCTGACTCCTCTTTAAAGATGAAATTGAATACTTTATAAGCAATAGCTGCTACTTACTGCAGTCAAGTCACTCTTTCAACACCTTCAATAACAGCTCTTAGTTTTCCTTGGACTTTTTCTCTGAATTTAACTTGTAAAGCCTCTTGTTCTTGTTCCCCACAGACAAACACCATATGGACATTGTTATGTTGTAATTATGGAGAGCCTAATATTTTTGTTTGTTAGGATTATGGGATTAGTTTGGCTTTTAGATAAAGTGAAACAGACATCTTCTCATTACCATTTATATTGCTTCTTTCTTATTTTGGTTGCAGCCAATAATATTAAAGTGTGAGGTTTGTGTGATTTCATAGATTTTGGTGCTGTGAGATATGGCACCAGAGTAATGCAGAGTTGGGCTTTGGCTGGATTCTCAACCTAAGTGTGGTAGAACTTCATTAGTTCACATGCTCTAAGTTGGAAATTTGGATTCTTACATTTCCAAATTCCTCTTTGAAACTTCAGAAATGTGGTTCTCCAGGCAGGGGCTAAGGTGCAATGGAGATCACTGAGTCTGGGGTGCACACTCTTTAGCTCTCATAGTGCTTTCAGTCCTTCACCAAAATCACTGACATAAAGGAAAATTCTAGTATACCAAGCAAAAAGACCCACTTGGAGAGAGAGAAAATGATTGGTGATTGTTGCAGGTTATTTCAATGCTTAATAACTTTTTCTACTCAAATTTGTACCTTTTTTCTGTCTTTCATTTTTGCAAATTCAATTATCAATCATTGGTTCCTGTATCAGTCATTGGTTCCTGTATCATTCTCTTAAAATTGGAAGAGTCTTCTTGAAATGAATTGTAGTCTTACAGGTACTAAGGGATATGAGCAGATTGCCTATTAGCCATACTTTCGTTTATCTGAATAGACATTGTGTCGTTCAGCAGTAAATTCTGAAATAGGTTTTCCAGCACTTGGGCCATTCTGTAGGTCTCCACATATTTCATTTTATTGAGTTGCTTGTTTAATAAGGATCACCAGAACACAACAGGATTCCATATTCTTCATTTCTTTTTGTTGTACAAATATGCATAGCAAAATATTGAAGTCTCTTTATAAAGAATTGCGATTGACAAAATGATTCCATTCCACATGTCCTTTCTAAGAGGCTTACAGTTTTTCAGACTGTGAGTGCTTGGGATAAAATTTTATGTTTTCGATGCAGACCCTATGCAAGATTTTTTAAATTATTTGAGAAAATTGCTTATTTTCCAGGAAAAAATAATTGACCTTGCAAATATGATTCAATCACTGTTTAACTGTAGCAGGAAATATTTTCATTCTTTGTCCCCATTTTTGCCAAGTTTAGTAAAGTTACCCATTGCATGAGGTTTCTAGTATTTCTTTGCTTAGAAGTTTATTTCATGGTGAGGAGGGGACAGGTACAAAGGTGTTGACCTAAATGCTGTGCAGACTGACAAAGAATAGGGAATAAAACAATATGTCGTTGTTCTTATCATATTTTTTGTTATCTGTGGGTGATTTCAAAAAGAGTTAGCTTGAAAACATCACATGTGCCATAAATAGGGCCTTTTACAAGGTCAGGTGACCATGACATTGAAAAAAAACCCTGTGCCTTTGAGAAAATGTTAAGTATGAAGATTAGGTGCTGTGCAGGAGCAGCAGTAAGTGACCTGCCGCTGTTATTGCAGAACATTCTGAGGAGAGCTGTTTCAGTAGGAGATCAATATGAGAGTTTTGGTTATATATTGTATAAAAATTACCTAGAATTGAATTTGAGTGCAAGAAAAGGCTTTGGTGCATTGTTGTGACTGTTAATTTAAATGCACAGAAGCCAAGAACTTTAAGAGTTACAGCAGCTGTGGGGAACATAAGTTGGTAATGTTTTACACACACTTTAGGGCATAAATTTCTTAGCATAAACAGCTATGCAAAACACTACATATGTGCCAGCGAAGAGAGTAATAGATGCTGTGGGAACCATGTATGACTTCGAATTTCTGGACTTTAATTACAGAACCCCAAAACTGCACTCACTCACAGCTGTTTTCCCACTGAATATGTAAAGTACAGAATGAGTTATGTCCTGCTCTAAAATACAGGACTCTGATTCTGCATAAACTTAAGTGCTTACATAAATTGGGCCATCTAAGTAACCACACTGTCTGCTATAACTTCTTCCTCATACGTGGTTGACATGCATGTACGTTTTTCCTGGGCTTAGTTACTGGCATCCTAGAAACAAGGTAAACCGAGAAATGAACACATGGTGCAAAGTCCATTTTCTGATTGAGGGAAGCTAGATTAAGATTCTTGCTAGTTTGTCAGTTTGGCTACAGCTTCCTGAACTCTCCATCTTGAGGAACAGAAGGATTGTCTTTGACTGGATGTTTTTGCTTTTAGGTAGTAGTTAATACTGGCTAAGAATCAACTTAATTCTCCTAATGCTGTCTGAGAGTCTTTATGGCCTGTAAATCATGTAGTGCTGGTGTCTCTACTAGTAAGTTAGTATTGGCTGTAGTCATAGTAGTTTGTAATAAAAGTTAATAGGCTTTGTGATTATTACTCTCTCCTTAACCCACCATTCACCCCTTTGTTGCTCAGAGTGTGTATATTATAAAATAATGTTTCCACTTGATTGATTTAGTCTCTGTTAAACATCTGGTCTACATATTGTCTTGTTCATTTCTGATATGTTTAATGTACCAGTTTACACTGACTTCCATTTTCTTCTAATCCATCAAATCAGCCTAACCAGGAAGAAATAATTTCTCTTTTTTTAAAATAAGTTTGTTCTGACAACATATCAGTATTTCATTGTGTGTTTTCTGACCTTTCTTCTTCTTGATGTGATACCTCTAAAAACACACCAGAGCAGCAAAATATAGGGAACTTAGTCTGGCTTTTTTGTCTATATTTGCTAAACATGGCAATTAAAGAAACAACTTTGACTGCATGTTGCATTTTGGGGGTTTTTTTAGTATCTATTTTTGTGATATAGCAAAGACCGAAAGGGACCATATCAAAAAACTGAAAGTTTTACCATTGGTATCAGTGAGTTAGGACTTCTTTCAGAAAATCTTGATGGATGATAAGGTGGAAGGTTTATTTACTCTTTCATTTTCAAACCTTTAGGGAACTACTTTTCAGATTTTCTCTACCATTAACAGGGCTAAGTCTATTTTTACTCTCATTTAGAACCTGAGATCCTGCATAACTCCACTCTGGCAGTTGTGAGAGACTGGAGAGCATCACCAAGTGTTTTGAAACTCATGATATGAGTTTCAAGTCAGGGTTTAAAATGTCTAGATGCTTCACCATTTTTTCCTGTTACAACAGTTAATTAGTACCTGGTTCTCCTGAAGCGTTGGCGGTGGTTGACACAAGGGCTGGGTATGTGTCTTTGCGCTCTCGACTGCACTGCAAATTAAAATTTCATGGATTTGTTCTTGAAGAAGCTTTCAAGGTTCTTCTCAAGCATCCTTCAAAAGGTGATAAAAATCCTCCTTAAAAACATGAGCTAAGTTCACATGAGCTGCCTAGGTGCCTAATTTGCAACCTCTGAGATAGAGTCTGAACAACTCAGATCATCTTCTGTCTGGGCAGCCTGAACCTCCTTCTAGGAGGAGGAGGATGCGCTACCTAAATTCAGCGTACTGTTGTTGGCAATCTGAAATAGCCCACGGCTACCAGCAGCTTTTGTAGCCGATCATAAATGGTTAAGTACCAGAAAAGAAGCTGTAGCTACTGGATGTACCCGCATGGTTTTTTCTCTGCCTTCACAGTGGCCAAGAGGGGTGGACAAAGCCAGGAGAGAGATGCTGCACTCTCGCCAGTATAGCCAGAATTCTGGAGGTCTCCTGCCTTTGACATGCTGGTGGTACTTTGGCCATGATGGAGCCTTCAGGGATTTGGGAGGAAGAAGCAATGGAGAGCAGTGATGAAGCTTGCTGCTTTGTAGCAACTGTAACAGATGTATGGCAATGTGCTCTTCTTTGGCAGCAGCCAGCAGCAATGCTATTAGTTGCCAAGACAATTGGCAGCAGATGGCTTTGTCCAATTCTGCCATGAAATTCATTTAAACTAAAAAGATAGAGTATTGTGCTTGTAGCTGATTCATTACATGAAAATGAGGTTCCTTGCGCTCTGATTTTATAAGCAGTGCACTTCACAAGTACTGGTGACAATCCAAGTACTCTGTAGCCCCCTCCTCTGCAGCCCACCACCATGGCCATGCAAAAGTGAGAAAAGGTCAGTGGTATTTTTCAATGATATCAAAGGAAGATTTTCTATATTTACTATAGCTGATAAGATAACTTTTTTAGCTGGATTATAGCTGAGGAAATTTTGGACCCACAGTTCTTGATCTGTTTTTTTTTGTACAATTACTTGTCCAAATCTTTATTTCAGCTGCTGACCCATAATCAAAACAATATTACATTGCAGTAGTATGTGCCATCTGAGATAACTTTTAAAATATATTTTTGCTGCAAAATAGCAAGTGCTTAATGTAGTCCCTCCTCCAGCTTTTTTTCTATACCAATAACCAGTATTTTCATATGAGTTTGAACTGCTGGTCTTCACAGAATTTCTTGAGAAAAAACAGTAAAAGAAGGACAGTATAGAAAATGTCCAATTTATACTCTCTTTTGCTAATCTGAGTCTTACAGAATCTGAAATCTCTATAGAGTTTGTAGTTTTGTTTATTAAAATAGGTCCATTCAAGTAATAACAATACATTCCAGAAAGCCATGCTATTTTTCTGGGGAAGGTGAACTTTGTCCCTACCATCCATGCCACTGCCTAAAGCCAGACAGACTCAGTCTATACCCATTTCTTTCTGATATTTGCCTTTTTTTTTTTTTTTTAAAAAAGAAATAAACACACCTCCACAAATTAATATGATAGTTGATCAAATTCTTTTTAACATAGGTAAAAAATTGTCCTTATGCTTCCAAAAGCTTGAAAAAAAAATTCTAGAAAACAAAATATTTTCAAAAATTTATAGTTTGAAGAACAAAAAGCCAATCATGATTTTGGGTATCCACTAGTTTTTGTAAGTGCTTAGGCTAAGTCTGTTAATACCAAAAGTAAATTTACTGGGATTTTTTAACGTTTAGAAAAGCTAGACCAGCTGATCAATTTGGAATATCTTTTTGTGTCAGAACTTGAAGTATTAAGTAAAAAGCAAAATCTTGACCGTGCCATTTCGAAACTCTTAGGGATGATGTATTTTGACCAGGAATATGCTTTTCAGTTGTACCTAAGTGATTCAGGAGCTAGGGAAATAGGCCTACATGACAGGTTCAAAAGTATCTGAGAGATTTAGAAAGATGAGCACAGCCTATTTGTTCTTGTAACTAATGAATACCATTCTAAAATCCCACTCCATATTCTGAACTTTGTTCATATGTTGAATTGCTGATGATTAAAAATGCTATTTATAGAAATCTAAAGGAAGGAAAGTGCAAAATACAGCACTGGCCTAACCTCTGTTTTCTCAGAGCACCTCACCAGTACATACTCATTTGTAGATTTTACTGGTAAAGCATTTCTAGCATGGAGGCAACTGTACCAGGTAAAAAAATCCCCTCTGTATTGAAATAATAAGCTGCTTCCCCACAATGAAATGTACTGCTGGTGAACATGAATTTTTTTCTGGTGTAATTGTATGTATTCACAGTGCTTCCACAAGGATAGCAGTTCAGTCAGGGATTAAACATTTTCATACCCCATTTCATGGCTCAGGAAGTCTCTTCGGAAGCTTAGGTGTACTACATGAAAGCCTGAAAAATCCTCTGAACAAGGATTTCGTTGTTAGCTTGTTACCAAAGTAAGAGGGCTTTTAATATAGTAATATAAAATGATTACAGATTGTTTTGTTTTGTCTTTAATTTTTCTGATCTCTGCTGGGAAAAAAAAGGTACTCTGAGGACCTCCTATTGTATTTGGAGCCAGTGAAGCAAACAGGGAATATTTTAATTTTAATTAATATTCCTACTTAAGAAGAAATTAATGAGCTGTTCTTCCCAAAATCTCTTTGTTAGTATTTCATATCCACAGTACACAACCACATAAAGATGTTTTATTAAAGCTTCTTATTATTATTCTCCCAAATATGACTTAAATGCTGCATGGTGGTTTTGAATCAGTAGCACAAGAAGTTCTGTTCTGATTCTGAAATTTCTGAGCACAAACAGCCTGAGTGTCACTGTGTTGAAGGGAGCAGCCTAAAACTAGGCTACATGTATCAAAACTCATACTTTAGAGCTGACTGAAATTCTTTGGTCTGTTACCTGCACAAAGCAAATCATCATGATGTAGGACAGGACCTTCTCTCATTTATTTAAACAGGAAAGGGTATTCAAATTTCAATTTTGGCAGCATTGTCATTAGCAATATAATAAATGTAAAGCCAAATTGTTGCAGTACACATCAGAAGAAAAACTGGGTATGGTCAAACCCTTCAGTAGCAGCCGTGGACATAAAGAGCATGTTTGAGGTTTGTGGGTTTTCTCTCCCTTCCTTTAAACAGCCGTTGCATTTCCAGAGGCTTGTCTGAGTACAAAAGCATTGGCAGGTTCCTGCTTGTCAGAATGGATTTATAATAAGTCTTGGGATAGCATCTTCAAAAGAATATTAAATCTCACTTTCAAAAGCAAACTGAGTCAGTTAGGACTTTCTTTTTAAAGCCACTTAAGCAATTTGAATAAGGATAGATGCCTGAAGGTGCACCTACCTGCCTTGTAGACACCTGCTTTTCTTTGAAAATCTGCTCCTCTCAGGCTCCTCAGTGACTATTTCTTTTAATGGAATGTGCTTCTGAACCATCTAAGTAATCTTTAAGACCTTATTTTTTACAAAATGGTAGAAAGACATAAAAAAAAATCTAGATAATAGAATTTCATTGTAAAGTACCACTATAGGGGATTTTAAAATTAAATAATACTCATCTTCTCCATCACCTAAATGAAAACAATAATTATGAGTGATTTTCTTTCTCATTATTTTTCATCCCCCCGTCTACAATGGAATTAGGAATGAGAAACAAGAATAAAAAGAAAATCAAAAAGTTTTTGATTGCTAGACTTTTCTTGACAGCTGGAGAATAAATTAATTGCAAATTAAGATAAAAATGTAGGTTTGGCAGAGCAAGCTGTTCTGGAAAAGAGTTCTCAATCACTGTCTTAATAATTTTGGCCTACTAGATGCGTGGTAGGATTCCCCCTCATCTGAATTATAAAGGGAATCACCACTGCTTTTTTCACTGAAGTTAGTAATTTTCTTTTTCTTTCAAAAACGGCACTGAAGGATGTGTTACTGCTTATGGAGAATTGCTTTCTATAGATATATCCATTGGTTTAGATTTATTCCATGTACCTGTGAGCAAGTCAACATCACAAAAACTTCAGGTACTAGCAAGTAGTTTACTAGTTCTCTAGTATTTCATTGTCCCTGAAACTAGGATAGGTGAATTTAGTAATATATATGCTCTTTAGATTTCCCTAAAATTGAGTAGTCTGAAGAGTATGTGTGATCTCGTTCTTTTCTCAAGAAATTAAGCAAAAGTCTACCAGATATTTTTCCTCGGTAACATTTAAATTAAGGTCAGCGTCTGCTATGCTTGTCTTAAACTCAATAGGTATTAATGACATCTTTGTCTTAACAGCTCCATTTATGGGGTTTCATTATGCTTTTTCTTTTTTTCTGGTTCATGTATTCTCTATTCTAAATTAGTTTTATGCCTCTCTCTTTTTTGCTATTTCCATTTTGCAAAGCAAGATATGAAACGTGACCTCAAGTTACTGATTTTCCTGTTCCTTGGAGCAGTGCATGACTGCTCTCTGCATACTCCATTGCACTAATAGTTTAAGCTCTTTTTCCTGAAGACATATATAAGCTCAGAATTGTACTGTGCCATGGGTTCAAAATTTTCCAAGCACTGAAATTCAATCAGCAATACACACTGACTGTGATTTATTGGTAGCTTTAATCGATATGTTAAGAGTGGTCAAAAAGGGAACAATTTGCAGTCTGCCCTTTATACTACCATCTGCCATAGCATGAAAGTGTTCATATACCACTTGAAAGTGCCATTGTCTCAGCTGTCCTAACCTGCAATGGTCAGGAAAATATTGTGGATTTTTACTGTATTTTCAGGAATGTTGCAACTAAATCAGTAGCAATTCCAGATGGGGACCCCCTCACCCCACCGCCTCCAGAAGCCTTCAGTAGATATGCATATATGTATGTGCTCCAGTCTCATATGCACCCTAGCATCCCATATGTGATTGTAGTGGATCAATTCCCCAGAGATAGAGAAGTCTCCAGTAGGGAATTTTTCTCCATTTTCTCGTGATCCATTTTTTCGTGGTTCCCAGTGGCATATTTTTTTAAGACTTCTGAGTGCTGGTTTCGCTGTGACTATACTCCACTAAAAACTCCTTCCTTTTTTTTCTTGAGCTGCAGAAATTTGAGATTTTTGAATACATCTGCTTTTCATCCCAGCATAGCCTTTGAGACCAGCCCTGCTCATGAAAGGTGTGTGCCACTGATGTTGAAAGGATGTAACTGAAGGCGGATTTCTCTGGGGCCCTGGCCCGTCTGGTTTAGGAAGTTCATGCTCACTGCCTGTGTTTCTACTCTTTCTTCTAAGCAGCTACTGCATTCCCTTCCTGCATCAGTTTGAAACCTTTGTGGGAGTGTACTAAACCCAAAATTTAAATGGTCTGCTTTAAAAATAGACCTTTCCTTAGGGCAGTGGGGAAAAGAGCTTGGGATTTTCTCAAGCACATGTGTCATGACACTGCAGTTTGTCAGGGCATCACCCCTGCAAACTGGAACTGCTGTTAATGTTTGCATCTCACGTGTTAATATTTGCAGGAGTGCTTTGTGCTTTGTTTTGTCCTGTACACACATGAGGCAAACAAAGGCAGAAGTACTTCTGGTACTTCCTAAATTCTCAGTGCTTATACTTGAAAATCTTGTGTTCTTTCCACACTGTACTTTTAGGTATGGTATGGCATGGTATGGTATTGGTATGCTATGTTATATGGGGGTGCAAGAGATGCATGCATTATTAGGATTTAATTTGTTCCCTTTCTGGCCAGAGATTTTGCACAAGCTGCATCCCTGCTCTCTAAAATGGTACGTACATCTTTTCTTTCAGCCATCCAGCACCAATTCTGAACACTTCAGAGCATATTGGTATTTTCCTTACCATCCTTCATCTATGCATACCTTGAGAATTTGGGTATATATCTCCCTGTTAAAGAGAAAGTGAATGAACAGCCTGCAGAGCACTAACAAGTTATCCTGATTAGTTGTATCTATCAACCTGATTCTTGTCAGTAGCAGCTATGCAGAAATGAGTGTTGATAAGCAAAAGAGATTTGTTTTCACTAGGTTCTCTTACATATTTCTCCTATAAGTAGACTGTCATTAGTAGATTAAAAAGTAGGTTTTGGCTGCTTCACCTTAAAACCTGTAGCTGTAGTTCTTGGTTATACCTGCAGCTCAGTGCCAACTTGTTTAGGTTTACTTCACCAAAGGAAAAGCAAATAGAGAAAAAAAAAAAAGAAATATTAACCAAATGTAAACAGCACCTATGGGGTGTTTACTTTAGAGGTTTTATAGTAAAAAGTATTTACTGTAATTGGTTTTTGCTATGGTGAGTTCAAAACAGCCACGATTAAGAAAGGAAACAAGCATTCCCAAGGTGACACAACAGCCTAGAAAGCCATCCTACAACAGATATAGGAACATTTGGAGCAATAACTGTCTCAGAGTGTGTTTGGTGATGGCTAGTAATAGACTCTGCAGAATAAAAAAATTACTCCCACCTTCTGCAGACCACTGTGTCACTGGGAATTGTGCCCACTTGAGCAAGTACTGCATTTTGCACAATGACTTAGAATATTTGAAAGTAAAGGCTCAAGCCATTATGTTCTAGGCTGCATTTACAGATGAATTTCTATCTAATTTAGAGAGTCCTCACCTATATTAGGTCCTTTATATTTTGAATACTTCTGTCACTTCATCCCCTACTTAATTACTTTCATTCTTATCTAATTGAGTTTAGGGTAATAACTTTGATAACTCAGACACCATCTGGCATGGGAACACAGTTTTCACAAGAAGAAAGCAGCAAAATTGCACTTGAAGTTCAGCGATATTTCTTCCCTCTCTCTTTTTAACAGAAATAATCAAAAACAGACATGAAAATATTGACATTTCACAATTTGCAAAGAAACTTACACCATACCAAATCTAGTGATGTATAACTACAGAGTGTACCTTAGAATTCCTCACATATGCTCCTTCTGTTAAATACAATAAATAATAACATTGCTGTAGCTGTGTGATTGAGGCTTGAAATGAGGCTTATTTTCGCATCTCTTGTGTGCAGCTGATAAAAGCCAGTTGGTTAGATTAGATATACCTGGGCTCCTTGGGGCTGAGTTTAGAAGGTATGAAATCCTTACATAGGCATTTTACACTGGGTAATCCATAGAGCAGGATCAGCATCAGCCTATTATGAGGGATTACAGTCTGCACAGCCACACAGAGGATGAAGATTGAATTTGCAGAAATTTCAAAATGAAGAAGGGAATTGGGGAATGCTGGGCTCTGAAATTAAGGCATTAAGGATCATCAGGATCTGATTATGAACCAGATCCAAATAGCTTGAACAAGAGAAGCAGAAAAAGATGGTGGTAGTGAATCAGAAAGGGAGAAGGCACAGCTGTGAAATTAAATACATAGTAATTGATATCTAACAGATTTAGAGGTTTATATACTTGGCAGAGTAAAACTTCTGCTTTCTAAACACGGTACTGTGACAGTAGAAATGATACCACTTTACCTTTATTTTGGCATTTTTTCCTGGGATCTGGACACTTTTTGAGTGCCCAGTATGGAGAAGGAGAGAACGCAATTATATGTACTGGGGAGATATCAGTGAAAATAACGTGTTTTTCATTACAACATGTTTTTCATTACAAAACTTTGCTTGCAGAGCACTCTCAAGTATAATTCCAACAAAAACAAAACCTCAATAATTCAAATGATTGATGATAAATACTTGTTAATTTTTTGTATTTATTTACCTGGTGTAATTATGTTGTCTTGAAGATTAGCACATGATATTTAGGCTCCTTTAAATGCCCAACCATTTTGGCTTGTCCTTAGACTGAATTGGTGGCTGCACTGTAGTTGTCACAAGCTTGTCACAGGTGCTGGTCCCTCCATTTGCCCACACTAGGTGACAAGTCTGATGTTACAGAATGTATCCATCATAGTAAAGCACAAGTCATTTGAACAGTTCTAATAAAAAAAAGTTGTGTTGCTGGTTCAAAGTGTTCAAAAAGCAGAATTTACGATATCTAAAATTGTAAGTTTTTCAGAGCTTTGTCTTCTGATTTTTTTCATCGCGACAGGTGATGGTTTTTTTTAGCTTTCTCCTGCAGGGATGAAAATAAGATCTTACCGCAAAGGAAACTAGTAAAAAGCATGATACTTTCTCATATAATTCCAAGATTGGACTTTCCAATAAATCTAAATTATTGCAAGACTTTAGATACAATTTTAAGAACTGGAAATACTGAACAGAGACAGCAAATTTTTCACTCACTCTCACATCCCGTGTTCTTAATGTCCCAAGATTTTAATGACTGTCGCATAATAGTAGAGTATAATAGATCCATGTGGTCTTTAGGCAAATCTGGAATTTCACTATTCCTGTTGATTGGATTCAGTCAGATTATTCAGGAAAAGAAAGAAAAGCATTGTCTGTGATGGAATTCACAATAAATGTTTGTGCTCATCAAATAAGAAACTAAATCGTTTCCGTAGAATTTGCTAGTATAAGGTGTTACTATGAAATGTAACTATGATCCTGAAGTTACAGTTGTTCAAAAGAGGACAGAGTATCTTTCAAAAATATGAAAAATCACATTCAAATATCCTGTCAATCGGAAATTTACCCTAGGGACATATATTATACACTGTTAGAAATACCAAATTTTCTTCAGAGGAGGACATAGTCAGAGCTGGTATAACTCAATATATGTACTATTTTAATCATAGTTAAAACCAGAAGAAGGCATAATTTAAAAAATAAACATGATAGTAATAGTTCTTATTCTGTTGGCTGCCTCAGTTTTTGTTGGTTAGAAGGTCATAATTTAGAAGGAGAAGTCCATTCTTATTTTCTGTAAGGATATGTATTGCAGTAGCCTCTTCTTAGAGGGAAAAGAAGGTTGATGTTAGCCATGTCCATTAGCATTCACTCCTTAACTTTATACTATGTCAGTTTTTAAGAGCTGATTCCTCTGTCTAGATTAGTTCATACTACTACAGAATATGTAAATAAAAATAATCATTAAGATCCTTCCCTTTTCCTAGAACGAGATGGGAGCAGGTGAGAAGGGAAGCCACTTTTTACCTCTCTTCTTCTTCACTCCTCCATTGTTGTTTCTTCTTTTGCTTGACCATTTAAAGGACTTCTACAGTTACAGCATTTTTTTAATGTAGTTGATCTATTGGTTTTTGCCATGTCTGGTTGTTTTTTAGGCATAAGGTATGTTGATTTGGATTTTTTTACTATGAAACGGTTTTGGTCAAGTCTCCATCTATTCTGTTTATACGTTACGATAACAAAAGGTATTTGAGATGGTAGAAATGAATAATCTGTAATTACACTAACAAAGGAATCTGGATAGATATTTTTAATGAAAATCTGTCAACAGAAATACAGGACAATTGTAAGACTGTAATTGATCTCTACACACAACACAATACAGTAATTTTTGTAAGTGCCTCCATCTTCCTTTTACTCCAACACAAAAACTTGTCACAGGCATGGATTAGTTCGTACTTCTTGTCACTGTAGAAAGCCTATGGCCATTGGCCCTGCACCCAGTCTACCTAACAAAAGCATCGTTAAAAACCTCACATTGCCTGTATTTATTAAAGAGGTCTCACATAGTATATTCTACTTTTGATAGAAATTCCTGGAGATAAGGAGAACTTAGAAAACAAGAGATCTATTTGAGGAAAGAAAAGGAGGAAGTCTTTCCTCTTCAACATGCGGGTCCTGTGAATATTGAGCGCTGCTAATTGAATAAAGCAACTTTATGTTAGAATAGTAAGTGAGGGTGTCAGTGGGGCTTAGCCTCAGTTTTGTCATACACAAGAGTAGGCACATTCTTTAGAATTCATATTTAGGATCCTACACGTACATTAAGATGTTTCTGTGTGCCACATCAGAAATGTCAATTAGTCTCAAAGATCCCCCTCATCTGTTACAAGACAAAACCTTAGTAAGCAGGACATCTAAATCTTACTCCTAGTTTGTGATTTTTAACCTTAATAAACTTGGCTGCTTGAAAATGAAAATTTTTATTTGCTTGCTTCACAGGAAGCTCAGCAGGTTTGTAATGGGGCACAGGGGACATGGTCCACATTCTGACCTAAAACAGTACAGCACTGTGTACATTTAAGGAACAACCTAAAAAATTACTAACACCACCATGCTGTTTGAATGCACATATGAAATATTAGACCTGTGCTTGTTTTCATCCAGTCACTGAGTTTTGCCTTTGGCTTACTTGAAACAGGATTATGTTTCTGATATGCTGTCTTCACTTTTGTAATAAATCAAGAGTATCATAAAGAAGAGTTCTGTTTAAATTTATTCAATCTTTGTAGAAGGAGCATCTCTAATGTATTAAAGCTAAATATTTTTTAAAAAGTAAATGCTGAGTAAGTTAATGCGAAAAAGAGGTTCCATATTACATATCACTGGAGTCTAGTCTCCAAAAATAGACTAGCCCTGGGTTAGATAGCTGAAGCTGAAGCTAGTTCTGAAACCACTGTTGATTTCCATGGGATTTCAAGAGAATTAAGCCTACATTTGCTAGTTTGTTTGTTTGTTTTAATTTTATTACTCCCTCTTGTGTATACAATGGTGTTTGGAGATTTTAAGTAGAAAAGTATTATTTTATCAAACACAATATGTTGGCCAGCTGTGGCTTTCTTTTTGGAAGATGTGGAGAAATGAGAATTTAGGATTCCACTGAACTGTATGAGCATCTCATGTTTAATATAATTATAACTTTTGTAAATAGTCTAATTGCCTTTAGCTAATTTGTGCACTGTTCTAGGGGTATTTTTTATACCATGATTTATTTTTGTATGTCCTATTTTAAAATGATGTGTGTTTCATTTCTGATGTCATAGCCATGACATGTAACCTACCATCTGTATCACTGCTGAGATTTTTTTTTTTCCTCTTCAAAGTGTGTTAGAAATTTTGCTGTATATAGTACATGACGATCTGGTATGACATTTTTCTTCATGAGGAGGACAGGAAACTAACTTCTGAGTTATTTTATCTCTTGCCATAAGTGAAGATAAATGTCATAACACTGATCAGCCATCATGTGTTCTGAATATGCAGTTATTTGCATTTTCCCTTCACTTTTCTTTGGGACTGAAGTGGCTGAAATGACAGGTGCAGCAAATGAAAAGTGCTGAGAATGTGTGGGGAGAAAAGAAGACTCAATACTGAAAGATATTAATAACTTTTGCACTGCCATGTCATCAGAGAAATAACACTCATGTTAGTTCATAACATTAAACTGGAAATTAAAACTTGTAATGTTTCTGTCTGCATGTGTAATCTTCAGATACATTTAGAAAGAAGAAAAATAATTGATTTGAAAATTTGTTCTTTGCCACTTGCCTTTCTATATGTGTACTCATATCTCTTGGCTCAAGCTCTGTAAGATTTGAATGTCTTTACAGATCTGGTTCTTGTCAAGGAAGAAATAGTGTGGTGCAGAATTTGGATTTTTTTTTTATTGACTTATTTATCCTTGAACAATCCATGATCCTCAGTATTCAGACAACCTCCTTTTCCAGTAGCCTTAGTCAAAATACCAGTGCATGGTTCTCTGATGGTATCTCTGTGCCAAGGGAGATTAAGGGGTATAACAGGCTTTCGAGCAGGTTTCAGCATCAGCAACCAGCCTGAACTAATACTGCAGCATTTCTGTAGATGTGTTGAAAATCAACTTTCAAGATTCCGTGTAACAGTGCTACCAGGTGACATCCAGCAACACACATAAATTTTGCTATAGCTAAATTTTAAACTCTCCTTTAAGAGCCTAAATGCTGGCTTTCATGGAGGCTGACCACCTGCACTGTGTGTGTTTACCTGTGTTCTTTAGCCTACAGTTAACCAGGGAGGCATGGCTATTACTGATGACCAAGAATAACATTCAGAAAATGAAAATCAGATCTAGAGAAAGTGAGATGAGAAAAAGCTAAATGGAGAATCACATAATGATATTCAATTTTCCTCCACGTCTGGAGGTCACTAGGAACTAATGGACTGAATCTGTCCACTAGAATTTCTGCATGTTTTTTAAGGTGATCAGGCTGCCTTGTCCCAGACCAGTTGTTGCACAGTTTTTAGGTTGTAAGGAAGCTTAGGTAAACACTTAGAGGAACATACAAAAGTGTGTCTTGTATTATTCTTATTAGAGATATTCTGGTTAAAATGAATGGTTGCGTTTTTCCTCTTATGCGGGGTTAGGAATGTTTTTTGCTGTAGCTTGTAGATGTCAGTATGTGCAAGTGCATTTCTTCTGAATGGTTGGTCTGATGAGGCTAAGGAAGGATATGCAAAGCAGACTCTCTTGCCCAGGTTCCCCAAATCCAAGAGCTGTACAATCAGGAAATGCATTATAGCATCCATTGTTGCTTCAGCAGGGAAAGCGTGCTTTACATATGCAAATACTGCTCAGAAGTTTAACTTAATAATTATCAGCTGGAGTCTCTATTGATGAGCAGCTGAGGCTAATCATCAGCAACAGACTGTGAATTAACTACTACTAGGCTTTGACTGAGCATGCTTGTCTCTTGCTTGCGGTTACTGTGGCAATTGTAGAAACCTGTAAGTATTTTTATAATCTTTTCTAAGCTTATAGATATTTACTTCTTGTACTTCCTGTACTTTTAAAATATCACTGTAAAATGCTGTAGTTTAGACTTTTTCCCTTCCTCTCTTCCACATTTTATTACTGATCAGGAGCCAACACAGAATAGTTCTAGTCTTTTACATCCCACTGACATGAATGATAGTCACAGTACTGTGTACAGCTGCAGGGACACATTTGGGCACATGCTTTACCTTAGAGAGCTGTAATGGCTGCCTGCTGCTGATTATGTATTCTGCTATATCACGGCCTCAGAAGTTGTCTTAACACAAAACTCACACCTAAACAGAGAGAAATATCTGGGGGTAAGATATCCAAATAGTTAATGAAAAAAAAAAAAAACGACAGAAAAAAAGAGAGGTGCTGCTTCTCCATAGGAAATGTTTAGATTAACAAATCCTATTGTTTTCCCTCCCACTCCTACTGTACACCAGGGAAATTCAAATTGGCTACAAATACTTACCCTGCAGATATCATTCATATGCCTTTTCCTAAGTGTGCTTTATTATTCACATCACACTCCTACAGGCCCTCCACAGCTTCCCTTTTAATTATTCCCTGCTTGCCCATTCCTATGAATAACCAGTGGCATTCACCCACATTCTGCCATTTAAGGCAGTTAGTAGTCTGTCCTACTATGAATTGGATTTCTCATTTTCCAGGAGGTGCCACAGTTTCTTTAAATTCATCCAGATTGAAACTGTGAAGATTTATAATTGAGTTACAGGTTTCAGCTTCAGGGCACAGGCACCCACCAGACCATGATTTGTCTCTACCCCCGTAGTGGAGGTGGTAGACGGGAATGATTCAGGGCAGAGGCAATGGATGCTTTGCACTGCAGGAGGTAAGAAGTGTAGTGTGACCCTTTGGGTCAGCTTAAGCTGTGAGAATGGGAACCTCTAACTGAATGTTGATTATGTCTGCAGCTGATCTAAAAGGGGTCATTTATTTGTGCCCCAAGTGAGTATTACTAATTGGTGGTGAGGTTGTTAATGACAAAAAGTCATTGCTAAGTGATGGCTAATCATCTCTTCTGTAGAGAAGTGTTTTTGCCAAAAATCCTATAAGCAACATCCCAGAGCCTGTGTAGTGTGGTCAAAGGACAGAAGGGACAGTGACCCTCTTCTCCTGTTCCAGGATTCTCTGCAGTGTACTTGCCAAGCATTGTAGAAGTTTTCCCTGCAATACCCGTTCAGTATCTGAACATGTGTGTCTTCCAAGCTGTCACATTGGCAGTCTTCACCTGCATGCAAAGCATTTGAAAAGAAAGAGAATATCCCTCTAGCTTTGTGGAGAAGGAGCTTCCTTTTCTTCTCCTTCTCCCCCGCTTCCCAACTGCTAAAGAAGTGGTTTGCCAAAAAATCAACATCTTTACAGGAGTGGGACTTGGAGAAAATAACAATTCGTCAAGAGCACAGATGGCTTATTTTAGAATCTAATAGGTATTAAGACATTATTTTCCCCAAGCTTTACTCCTGATATTGATAACGTGTTATCTTTGCCAAGTTCCCCTCTTGATAACATGTTATCTTCGTCAAGCCAAGTCCCTGATAAAATCTTATTTTCCCTCAGTGCTTACCGATAAGATATTATTTTCTTACATCTCCACTCCCAGTGGAAAGGAGGGAAATGTTATTTTTAGTCCGTTTCTTGGAGAGGCATATATATTGCCAAGGCAATGCAAAACAGAAAAGAAGAATGAAGAAAAAGAACAAAAAAAAAGTCATTGTATTCAAGACAAGGAAATGAGCAAATAATTTAAGACTTGTGGGCTCTTGTTTTAAGTATGTTAATAAGCTAACATTCATAACTGGCTAATGAGATAATATTTCTTTTTAAAAAGCAAACTGTTAAGAAGAGCCACATCCAGATTCAAGAAAGATGCATATGTTTAGATTTTCTTTCCCTATTTCTTCCTGCATTCTGTTGCTGCATGCTTTCTCTTTATAGAGTCTTTCACTGCTTACCATCCTTATTATCCCTATTAGAAGTATTGGATTCACTAAACCAACACATAAACAGCACTCTGCAACTATGCAGTGTGATGACCCTTTATGAGACACACCCCCTTCCTTATTTTGTGAGCAAATGCGGCAATTCAGTGAGAGTTGTTCTTGAACCTCTCCATTTACTTAATTCAAGAGACTGGAAATCATGTCATGAACAAGGCAGGGGAGTTTATGAAGAAAATGGACAACTTTGTAGTTTATGAAGTCAAATTTGCCCCAGAAAATTTTTTCTGTCTCTACTGCTGAGTTCATTACATGTTGTTCATAAAACAAAGCTATTGCAAGTGACTGCTAACTACTTGTTCTCCCATTTTCTGGGTTTCCAACTTGCAGGCTTTTGCATTACTGTTGCATATGCAGATAATGAGGTCTGTCCTCTGAACAAGTGTAGTGCAAGAAAAGGTGATTATTTGTTGAAAAACTGTATCAGAACCATCTCAGTAGTGCATCCAAAACTGGTATATTCTGGGAGTGTTAATGACTCCAAACCTTCTTTGTCTGACTGTAAAGAGGGACTGATAATACCACCTTTCCCTTAAATAACTTCAAAAAATAAGTCACTGATCCCTGTTCTTCATTGAAGTATTACAGTAATGAACATCATAGGTCAGTGAAGGAATAAATAAGTCTTTTTTCATTGCAGGGTATGTATGTGTGGTCACAAGCAGAATGATGAGCTGAAACAATCTGCTGAATAGCTATGAGCACCATCCATCCTGTGCACAGAGTGATGCCAATATTCTTTGGAAATAAAGTGGTGATCATGCAATTAATGATCCTGTCATCAGGCACAAGGGAATGACAGCAAAGATTGAACAGAGATCATCATTCTTGCATTTCTAAACTTCTAAGTGTTAGATTTCAGTGGCCAGTTGACCCTGGCTGGACACCAAGTGCCCACTAAAGCTGCTCTATCATTTTTCCTCCTCAGCTGCACAGGGGAGAGAAAATAGAATGAAGAGCTCATGGGTCAAGACAAGAACAGAAAGAGGTCACTCACCAATTACTGTCACAGGCAAAACAGACTCAGGAAAATTAATTTAATTTATTACAAATCAAATCACAGAGTAGACTAATGGGAAATAAAACCAAATCCAGAAAAAACACTGTATTTCCCAGCCCTCCCTTCTTCCCAGCTTAACTTCACTCCCAGTTTTCTCTCCCTTCTCCCTCATAATGTTGCAGGGGGATGGGGAACGGGGCTTGTGGTCAGTTTATCATATATTGTCTCTGTGGCTCCTTCTTCCTCTCACTCTTCCCCCGCTCCAGCATGGTGTCCCTCCCACAGGAGACAGTCCTCCACAAACTTCTCCATGACTACAGTTCTTCTCAAATTGCTCCAGCATGTGTCCCTCCTATGGTGCAGTCCTTCGGGAAGAGACTGCTCCAGTGTGGGACCCCTACAAAGGGATCACAAATCCTGCCAGGAAACCTGCTCCAGTGTGGGCTTCCCCACCGGGTCACAGCCTCCCTTGGGCATCCCCCTGCTTTGGGGTAAAGTCCTCCAGGGGCTGCAGGGGGAGCTCTGTTCCACCATGGCCCCCCATGGGCTGCAGGGGTGCAGCTGCTTCACCGTGGTCTTCACCATAGGCTGTAGGGGAATCTCAGCTCTGGCACCTGGAGCACCTCTTCCCCTTCCTTCTCCACTGACTTTGGTGCCTGCAAAATTGTTCCTCTCGTATATGCTCACCTCTCTGCTCTCTGGCTACAATGGCTCCTGTGTAGTAACTTGTTTCCCCTTCTTTATTCTGTTATCCCATAAGTGACTACCATTGCATACGGGCTCAGCCTTGATCAGAATCCATCTTGCAGCCATCTGGCATTGGCTCTCTGGGACATGGGGAAAGGTTATAGCAACCTCACACAGGAGACAACCCTGGAGCCCTTCTGCTGCCAAAACCAGGCCACACAAACCCAATGCATTTTGCAATCCTGGTGTTCTGTGGCTGTAGGGTTTTTGAGTACGGTTGGTTTAATTTCTGAATCCACTGATTGTAGAGGGCTATTTTGTCCAAGGAAAGGACAGTGAGAAGGTTACCTCTGCATATGAGCAGCAGGCAATAATGTGATCCTTTAAGTAAGACTATCCTACAGTGGAATTGAATGGTTCAGGTTTGGGTTCAATAAAACATGTTAATGTGTTCTTAAGTACCATTAACAGCAGTGGAAGTGAAGGCAAATTTAGCACTTAAAGGGCATGCTGAAGTTCCTAAGTGCAATTACTATTGCCTAAGTCCAAGGCTGATAGTTGATTGGCATGTCCTGTGAAAAACAGCCTCTCCTTCGCAAATAACATGTAATTTAACACATATGTTGTCCATATCTGAGAATGGTTTGTGCTTGATACTGATTGGAACAGCTTTTTTGTCAGAGCTGAGGAACCTTCATGGAAAGGCTTGGCTTTTATTTCTTGTGCTATCTCTGTCTAGTGAACATCAGTCTTCAATGTTCTTTCAGTGTTATAAATTTCTACCTCTGACATTTGAAAAGAATAAGCTCATAATTACTTCATGTTGTGTTAGAATGAAGAAGTTCCATGTTCATAGACCTGAAGTAAATTTCTTGGACTATATTCCACTGTTAAGATGGTTGTTTGGGCAAGGTTTTCTACTTCCGGCTAAGATTACACTGCAGTGTTTCACAAAATGTTGTTGGAGAAAATAATGTCTTGGTTAGTGTGAGAATAGGCACTTTGGGGTGCCTTAGCACCTAGTTGTGGAGCCATATATCTAAAAGTACCAAACTGTTAGCAGAAGACTTCATTTATAGCTACCAGGATAGCCAGTACCTACCAGAGCATCCAGCTGAGCAGAAGTGCAAGGTGTTAGATGATTAAAGCTGAGCTAGATCTCCAAAATAAAAGGGATAGTTTATCTGCTTGCACCAGGCTTTTATGTCTCCTTAGTCCTGACAGCAGCCTTCTTATTTTTCTTTTCCCTTAGGGTCCATGGAGTTCTCTACAATGGTCTTTACGGAGAAAAAATAGTCGTGGAATAAACTTGAAACTATTTTACTCATGGCATTAATGGGGCAAAATCATGAGAGTGGTTGCCCTGCTACCCCACTTCTTTCTGTAAAATACTGACTTCTGGGTAAAATTGTTACTCTGCTAGCTAGTTCTCATACTGCGCACAGATAATGTGAACAAATGTGAAATGAAGGAGTGGAATTTTATTGTATCTCTAGTCAGACAGACAGATACACTGTCTGTGGGCAGCATAACTTCCTCTTGTCTAAGAGGCAGCCTAGAGTTCACTGCCATGACTTAATTCATTATAAAGGCATTACACACTATTAGGCAGGGGATGAATAATAGCCAAAACACATAGAAACCTCTAGACCTTGTAAAGAGAGGGAAAAAAAATTAGTTTGGCTTGATAGCAAAAGAAATGTAAAAAATTTTTTAAAACCCTCCAAAATTATGCTACATAAATTTACGTGCCTCAAATATTTCCTAACACAATTGTAAGCATTTTAGTTCAGATTTGTGTGAGAAACTCAGGATCCCTTCTTCTGCACTATTCTTTTCCTCTGAATCAGAGCAAATTTTTCTTTCCTACACTGCTTCTTTCCTCCTTATCCAGTTAACCTTTGGATAAACTCTATTTTCTCTGTGGCTTTTTCCCCAGCAAGCTTCCAATGCCAGTGGGTCCTTTTCAGGACTATCACCTCTCCAACTCTGATACTAGAAAACAAGGAACTTGGTTATAATTCTTATCCTTTAGGGTTTGTATGCAAGAAAGAAAATTCCACTGCTTCAGTCTCTCTCCTTTCAAATAAACTATGCTGGATTGCTTTCTGCAGGCTTTAATTTGTCCAGTGTCCTAAGATGCTCTGCTTAAGTAATTGTTAATGCAATCTTTTGCCTTAAATCCAGGTGACTCCTTATATATGTATACAGAAGCATTCAATAATCCATAGAATTCATAAGTTACATATTGTCAATTTTCCTGAATTGTTGGACCTAGTGTGACGTTAAGTTACTGCTGTCAACCATGAAATAATTGTTCAGGTTTGTATTTGAGTTTTGTTCTGTGGACAGTGGAATTTTGCAGATCTTTTTAGGTACAGTTGTATCAGCACAAAAAGTCTAAAGTAAAAGGCTTGACACAGAAAAAAAAATCTGAAACTGTCAAGGTCCAAAAATAGAGTAGTAACCCAAATAAAGAATGAAAAATAATAGCTGTATTATTATTTATTACACCATTCAAAAGTGTACTGCTTGCTTCAGAGCAGAGCAATGTTCTTTTTAGTGTTCCATGGGAAATCTTGAGTCCCAAATTCGCACAGAGCTCATTATGTGTTGTGTTATTTTATTTTATTTTGATTTAGATGAGATAAAAAGTGCCTAGACATCAGCTCAGAACAGTCTGCCAGCTACTCTAAACTATAAAATTACAGTGCAATCAGTTTAACTCTTCTACCAAGCAACACACAGAGTCCATTAAATATGAGTGGTCCCTAACATGAGCCCACTTACTCCTTCTTCAGAGATGGGGTGAAACACACAAGTCCTTGCATTGCCTTGGAAACTGGTAGGAAGAAAACCAGGATAGCATGTGTTGCTTTTTACCTACTAGACAATAGCTCCCAAGAGGCATTTTGCCCTGTCTGTGTATTCACTGAAGTAAAGATATCTTCACATGTCCAGTATGGTAAGAGAACTAAATCAAATTGTACCTTGCCACCAGCCTTGCCAGCCTCAGAGGTGCACAAATTTGGAGTTACACAATCTCAGAATTTATGGAAAAAAAAAATTTATTGTATTTCTGAATCTTAAGATCAAACTCTGTTTACCTTTGGTTTTATACTGTTCTTTCAGATGGGTCCTGGAACTGTCACATTACTATTAGCAGCGTGGAGTTGGGGTGTATGAGTATATCAAATACATCAAGATACATCTGAAAACAGTGAACAATGTTACTAACAAAACGTTATTTGTCCAACTGTATAAAGCCTGAAGAGATCATTCCAGAAAATATCTTGGATTTAGCACTCTGTAATATGGATTATTTCTATACATTTCAACTAGTTGTATATTTCAGATCAAGAAGTTAGCTAGTTGTTCAATTCCTGACAGGATTGCCTGACTGCCTTCCACATACTGGCAGAAATATTTACTACTGAGAAAACAGTACTGGAGTTTACTGGCATTTAAAGCTAAGGCTGCATAAACACTGAGCTGGTCTCATTAATTGCTGCAACTTCCAGCCTGAGGAAGTGAGGTGATACTTTCTTTCAGTTCCTTTTTCAGACTATGCTGTTTCTTCTAAATATTGTGTAGAAACAGTTCAACTTTCCTGAGGAATATACCTGCAGTTGTTCAGATGTACAAAACTTATAAAGTTTTAATTTTGGCAAAGTAACATTTATGACCTATTAATTTATGTCCGCAGAATAGCTAAAGAGACATTTAATTTTTTTCCATGCTTTGCAAACTTTTTCAAAGTCCTGAGATTTACTTCCATACCTTGCTACCTTCTCTGGTAGGTTATTTGAGAAGGAAGCAGAATTCAGTGGTAAGGACAGGAAGCGATAAGGAACATCTGTGTCATTCTGGATATTCACTAAGGGGGAGTTATGATTGCCGGTGAAGTCTTTGGCTACATTTGCATTATAAATGTGTATCTGATGATAACACAGGTTGGCTGTTGTGTGGGTGAGTAGAGGTGCTGTTTTTATCTAAGTGTCTACACAACACACTCTTGCTGTCCATTAAGAGGAATGCACTATAATCACACCCAGATGAGTTTTAGTCTTTCAGCTGCAGTTCCGTGCCTTCCAAGCTGGATGGAGAAAGATAACTCAGTATTCCATTGCATGTCTAGTTGTAGCATGGCTCTGTCCTTTATGTTGACATTTCTGTATTGTTGCATCCATTATTTTCAGGCTTTTCAAATCTCTCATTTAATTTTTAGTAATTATTTGCTGGAGCATTCAAGTTTCAAAAGCAGTGGTCAGAATTCAGAAGCTGTCTTGAGACACCTTTCAAGCTCAGATTTATCCATAAGCTTTGCTAATAGTAAAAATAAATTAGAAAAATTTTGCAAGAGGTAAACCACTAGAAAATGCAAGATATTCTATCCGAATTATGTATAAAAAACAGGATAGTGACTTATATATGTAATAGGAAGTGTGTATACCTGTATAACTCTGCAATGTAAATTAGAATTGAGATTTTGATTTCTATAGCCATTTTTCTTTTCATGAACTCAGTTTAGAGGACTGCTCACCATTCAGGTAAATGTGAAATAATAGGAGAGAACAAGCAATGAGTGGGTCTTTATAGCAGGGAGTGACTTGCCAGGTGAGAAATGCACTTGTTAGGGATAACTTCTAAACAATAACTGCATGATTCCCATCTTGTAAACCACTCAAACTGGTGTTTACTTGGTAAAATCAAAGAGACTCTGCATTGGAAAAATCATTAAATATCAAACACTCCCCTGTACTCAGCCCTTGTGAGGCCACACCTTGACTCCTGTGTTCATTTCTGGGCATTGAGATGCTGGAATGAGTCCAGAGAGGGGCAACAGAGCTGGCGAAGGGTCTGGAGCACAAGTCCTCTGAGGATCAACTGAGGGGACTGTGGTTGTTTAGCCTGGAGAAATGGAGGTTCAGAGGGGACTTTATTGTTCTCTACAACAACCCAAAAGGAGGTTGTAGTCAGGTGGAGTTCAGTCTTTTTTCTCAGGTAACAAGTGACAGGATGAGATGAAATGACTTAAAGTTGTACCATGGGAGATTTAGATTGGATACTTAGAAAAATGACTTAGTGGAAAAGGTGGTCAGGCATTGGAATAGGCTGTCCAGGGAAGTGGTGAAATCACAATCCCTGGAAGCATTCCCATGTGGATGGGGCAAATGGTGCTGGGTTAACAGTTGGACTCAATATTCTTAGAGGGCTTTTCCAACCTTAACAGTTCCATGATTCTATTATTTAATAGGTGCAAGTAGAAAGTTATATCAGAGAAATACCTTAGTATAAGATGTTCACTGAAAAGGAACATCTTGCTGTGACACTGAGGATAACTGTCATTGCCTTTTGTTTCAATTTGATTTCGATCAGATATTTCTGAACAGTGATTTTGCATGAGGGGTTTCCACACACCTTCTAGATTTGTACTTTCTATGTAGATAGTTATAGTTTTATTAAAGTTATATGAAAATATGCCTCTTGAAAACACATCAGCTGCATCCCTATTTGCTCCTTTGAAATTTGGTAGCAATAATGTACTGAGAAGTGATGGTAGAATGTGTTGTTTTGTTTATGGACCCTGGTTTCAGGTAACTTCTCTTTTTTATACTTTAGCTCATTTTTAATGCTTATTTGAACAAAAAAAATACTAGTTTCATATTTCTGGATTACAACTTTTTAGTTGAAGGTTTTGAATTGAACCATTTTACTTTTTTTCAAAATTCCCTTGTGTCTTTTTCAGCCAAAACACTTTCCAGAATTTGACCCACATGTGTATTCAACATTTCTGTCCTTCTGAACCTCTTATTTCTCAGCAAGCACATAATACCATGTTACTGAATAAAACCCATCTGCTCCTCACATGTGAATCAGCTGGGGCTGCTGTTTGGCACAAAATGGTTGCCAAAATGCTGTCATTTGACTGTGGAGGAAATGGGAAATAGGAAAATTATTTCATCTTGCATACATTTCTAAAATACATTTAACTGTATATTAATTGTCTTTGAATTAAATCCTCATGTTCTTGACTGTCTTCCCAGACTAGAGACTGGCAGGCAGCCCTATGCAGAACAAATGAAACACATGCTTATCTTTTACTGTGGTTTTAAAATTAGTAGGACCTGTAGCTCATAGAACTTTAGTATTTGTCCAAATTTACCACTCACTTAAGCATTACCTTGATGTGACAAGTGACATCCCGGCCTCCCGACGCCAGCATTAAAGGAAAATGCAACTTCAAGTATATTCTGACAGAAGGGGTTTGTTTCCTTCTCTTGCAGATGGGAAGCCAGTGTCGCTGTCTCCACTTGAATCCCAGCCCCACAGTCCTCGGTACACGGCGTCGAGCCAGCGGGAGCGCGAGAGCTTGGAAGTCCGCATGCGGGAGGTGGAGGAGGAGAACCGGGTGCTGCGCAAGCAGCTCAGCCTGGCACAGAGTCGCAGCCCCTCTCAGCACCATGGCAATCACTCCAAAACCTACTCCATGGAAGAGGGGACAGGTGACAGCGAGAGTCTGCGGGCTGGCATTGTGGCAGGGAACAGCTCCGAGTGTGGGCAGCAACCAGTGGTGGAAAAGTGTGAGGTAAATAAACAAAAGGAACTTGCCAGAAACAAAGCTTGATAGATATGATCCTTTAAGGACACTGCAGATCCCCATCTCCTTCACCTTGAAACTTTATTCTTGGCAACCAGCCTCTTAAAGGTCTATTGGCTGCAACGTTTTAGATGATTTTTAATTATTCTTTTTCTTTAAAACTTTAAAACATTTAATCATTGGAATATCTTGTGAGTTATTATTTCCTCACAGTTTTTTGTCTTTTTCATTCTTGTGTCCCCAAACCTGGTATAAAAATCAAAGCCTTCTTCCAGTCTGTGCAGCTGTGCTGATAAAGACCTGTGTCAAACCGACCCCATGCGCTTTTAAGTTAAGTGAAAGCTCCACAGTGCTTAGGAAAGCCTTATTCCTTTGTTTGTGTCTCTGTACTGGAACAGTTCAGGGTTTACGATTAATTAAATTGTGGCTTAAGGAGCCAGCCTATGTTTTTGACTCACTTTCAGGTGTGTATCTGGGTGTTACCTGCTTTGCATGAGCTGTGCACAGTGTGATTGGCTGCAGGGAACAGGAAATCTCTTTCTAAGAAGGTTTTGGAGTGGGTTTTTTTGATTTGGTTTTCCCCATTCTAGGCCAGTAGGTTTGTGGATGTCATCCAGATATTTACTTGTCAGATGTCTGAATGATGACAGGTCCAAATATTGATAGATCCCAAACAAAAAGTCTTGCTTAAAGGCCTTGTGCCAATCTCAGCTGATGAAGGTCTCAAAAGTAGCTTCCTCCATTTATTTCTACAAAGAAGGAAATACTTTATCACCTTTTATCTTGCTTTTTGCCACTCAGGGATAAAAGTTGAAAGAAAATTAGTGGGAGAGGAAAAAGAAGTCCTAATTATGTTATGAATGAGTTACTGCTTCCCAGTTGGTTATCTTTGTCCATCAGTGTGGAAAAAAGGAAGCAACATTATTGTAAGGAGAGGGAAAAAGAGTGGTATGTTTTTCACTTTCCATCCTCCAGGTAATGAGGGTCTGATTTTCGTCGCCGAGAGCATTTTGGCAATTCTTTTAATCAGGGAAGGTTCAGGCCATCAATAAGCAAACCTTACTTCTCCCCTATTATTATGCCAAGGAGTGATGAGCTGAATATCAGTTCTCAGTTGTTCAATGTACCAACCAATTTGGAACACAAAAATAGCAGCTTAAAGTAGGAATAGTTTAAATGGCCTTCCAGTTATAATGTGTTTTGCCAATAAGTTTACTTGCTCAGTGGGGTTTAGCATTGTGCTGGAGGCAGTGGTTATATAAAATACAAAATCTGACATTATTTGCCATCCACCTATCTCACTGCACACTATTTTGATAGCAAAATAGCTTTCTGCTCTTTTTCCTAGGGAATTCACTCAGTAATTCAGTAACAGCAATGGAAGTTAAAATTAAACTTCCTTATTATCAGATTTGCCAAGGGTCTCATAATTTATCCTTTTATTGTAGATTCTGGTTCTATGTTTGTGTGAGGGGTTTTTTGACTCCATTCACTCTCTGTTTTCAGTGTTTCAGATGTACAAACTAGATCTTTTTTTAGCTTCTGACCTTGGAATATATCACAGCAAGAGTCAGCAAGTTGGGTAGTAAAGAACCAGGGTTCTTGAGAAGACTGGCACTCTGTGGGAGAGTAAGAGAGCTAGGAATAGGTTGTTCATTTCATTGAGTCTGTTCTTAGAGATTTACTAAAGATAACATTTCAGAATCTAATTTGAGATGGTCTTTAATGATGATTAAAACATTTGAAAATGCAGTTACAATGAATGAACATTAAATCTCTGATAAAGCATAATCTGTGTGATAGTAATTGTGATCTATATCAAATAGCTGTGGGTTTGTCGCATTCCAGCCACAACTTTCTACTCTGTTGCATCACAGGAGAGCTCTTCTGATATTGTAAAACGGACCATCATTACACTGCAAGAAAAAATCAGAGTCCCAGCCTGCCATGCCTTCCCAGTAGTAGACAATTTAAACACAAACCTTGAAAATAAAAGTACAAGTAGTCCTTACACAGATGTCGGCACACACAACAGGCTTCAGAAAGACAACATAATGCCACTGGAAGCTGACACAGTTATATGCCTTTTTCTTACTATGTTATCCCAGTATCTTTCTAGCTTGTGCCCCAATAAACTGAGCATTAACTTGGAATGAAGTGTGCATTTATAAATATTTTTTAAAGTGATTTTATATCAGGAAGTGGGTAATTAGTAGTATAGCATTTAGTGGGTTAGCAAAATACTTCACATTTGAAGCATTTTTATATGCAAATTTTTATTGTTACTGTCCTCAGCAGTGTTGTTCAATAGGGTTAAGTGTGTAGTGCTCCACAGCCCTCAACAATTTAAAAAGTGTAACATAGGAAAAGCAGATGTTACCTGCTTCTGAAAACTATTTGTAGTATATTTACAAATATGCTACAAATACAAGCATTTTGTAACATACTTTTAATATCTCTTAATCACATTCAACAATTATTTATGAAGGATTAAATGGAAGGCCTAGATATCACTACTGGAAAATTATTGAAGTATGAAATGTTTTACCAAAGATTATTTTTAGCTATAGTAACTAATTAGAGTTTGTAAAAGTCATTATTTCATAATTCCAAAAGTAGCCCAAGGAGCTAAAAAAAACAGCATCTGTTTATCTAGGCACCATATACTCCTCATCAATATGGGATCCAAGGCCTAGTTTTTCGTGTGGTTTTGGGTATCTTCTTCACATTAATATTATCCCAGAATAGCCTTACATGAAATACTGCATTCATAAACAGTTTTTCCTGGTCTGTAGCGGCTGAAGGGTTTCTAAACTATGTTATCATGCACCTTGGTATGACTTAGCTCCCTTTCCTAAAAAAGCTTAACTTCTTTAAGTGCCAAGTATTTCCTCAAGTACTTGGACCTGCGAGCTCCCTGAAGTATTTACAATTAAAAATAGTTGCATTTATGACCCTGATCTTCAACCTATAGGGAGAATTGTGTGATGAACTTCCACAGTGTTTTGATTACCTATTCATATCTATATGTATAAACAGAGGAAGAATTCATTGAGTCTGGAAAGCAAGATGTATCATCATTTCATCTGTTGCTGCAATGAGTTACATTATCCAAATGCACTTCCAGTGAATGGCCTGAATCCAGACTTGCAATAGATGGTGAACATGTCTATCATTCACTTTAAAGAGAGCATTGTAAAGGGATGAACATTTCCAAAGAGCTCACTTTAGACCCACAGTGATTTCTGAATATCCAGGCTAGAATGTGACCAGAATTATCTAGAATTATCATGGAATGTTATCATCAGTAAGGAACATGCAGAGCCTTGGTGTGAGAGGTCTGATGGGCCATGTTGAGGCAGTCAGGCAGGCTGATGCACTTTATGGCAGTTGGAGTGTTCTTTGCTCTTTTGGCTTCACTCCTGGCCATCGGCTGATGCAGTATTGAGTCCAGAGGTTGTGTGAATCACAGTGGCCAGTTCTGGTGGGATGGGGGATACAATCTTCTAGCCATCTGCAGATGGAAAAGAGGACTTTGAGAGAGGTGACAATTTTCAAAATCTGGGAACTGATGCTTACAGTAATAAACTCAGGAGGATGCAACTTCTTCCAGCTACTATTGTCCTATCTTGCTAGAATTTGCCTACAGCCAGCTGCTCGCTATCCAAATGTGCAGTTGGAACAAACGTGGAGAAAACTGGAAATAATTTTTTTTCTCTTAGGATACAAACATCTGCAGACAGTTCAGGTTGATGACTTCATTTTGGCTTATCAGTGGTTTCCCAATGACTTTGCTTAACAGTTAGACAATGAAGGAGAGGAAAGCGAATCAGGAAAAGGAGAGAAACAGACCGAGTCTTGCAGCATGCTGCAGACAGAAACTTGGGGAAAAAAGGTCTAGATTTCTGTTCTCTTTGAGGATTATGGCTCTTTTGTATGACTGATTGCAGGTAGGAGTAGAAGTGATATGTAATAGCAAACACCACAGAGAGGCTGAGCAGAAGGTACATGGATGCCTGTGTCTCTGAACTGGAAAAGAACATTAAGAAGAGTAACGTGCTGCTCTCACTGTGCTCTGGCTGAAACAGCATCCAAGGCAAGAGCAACTACTAGAAGACAGTGAGGAAAGCATGCTTTCAATTCTGAAACAAACTGATTTAGTAAAAGGAGTGCAAATGTGGGAAAGTCCTTGACAGGATAAAGTGATTTTTAGGGGAGTTGTAAGGTGGAGAAACTGTAGGGAGAGTTTTTCTGGCAAGTAGAGGTAGTATAAAATGATGTTGACAGTGATATGACAGTGCTACTCTGTCAAAACCCCTAAAATGTTTGTGTTGGTCCGATGTATTTGGATGAAATGTTTGAAGCAGTCATGAAACTATTCTCAGTTCATTTGGTTTTAAGCACCATTGAAGGAAAGTATCTTAGGTCTTTGAAAAGCCTGAGAAGGGCCATGTGGCAGTCAGAGAGGAGGCAGTGTGTGCAGTATCAGGAATGAATACACCTGTAGGAACCTATGCTCGTGAGTACAGTACAAACTCCTACTGCAACAAAAGTCGTTAATAAGCATCCTCAGTTCTCCCCTCTTATCACAAGAGAGAAACACAGTCAGTGTTTACAAAGTGTTGAGCATGCTCAACTCCCATCGACTTTAACATAAATTTAAAGTGCTAGTACCTCACAGAGCTGTTGCCAAAATATACTGCAATATCTTTTCTTTCTCACACCTCTCTGGACAGACAGTTGTCTTACTAGTTCAAGTCATCTTAAAACCTCAGATCTTAAATGTGCCACAGCTTGTGAAACACACTCTAGGGCTGGAGGCAGCTGCAGTGTTCATGTGGATGTTCCACAGTGGCACAGCCACTTGGCAGTTTTATGATTCAAATTGTGCCCTGTACGAGGTGATGTTAATGGATGGGGCTGTGTACTCTTTAGATGTGCCCAACACGTGTACCTCTTGTGTAAATCTGCTTCTGTTATAAGCCAGGCTTTGGGAATCTATGACTGTGTGAGGAGACAAAATTCCTCATTTGTTCTCAGCATAGTGAGCATTCTGTGGAAAATGACAGATGTGTGTGTGAGAAACCAGCTAACCAAGCTTCAAATGGAAGCCAAATGAGGCTTCCCTGCAGTTTCACAGCTGTGTCCCCAATGGCAACTTTGTGCTGCCAGCATGGTGAACTCTCCTTCATTTCTGTAGCCACTAAGAAACCGAGTATTACAGAACTTGGAGTCAAAACTTGCTAGGATTATTTTTTTTTTTTTGTCCCTAGGGAATAAAAATGGCTAATTTTAAAACCAGAGCAGAGTAATGTAACACATTTTCCTGACTAGTACTTACTGCATAAATAAAAATGACTCTTAGAGCCTTTTCAATATTTCCTTTCCTCCGATAGAGATGAGGAAACCTCTGCCTCATGCTAAAAGGGAGGTAAGAAGGCACAGAATAAGTAATAATTTACCAGTGTCGTGAGGAGGAGAGAATGTGTTTGCGAGGGTTGTATTTAACTTCATATTAACACTGCCAGTGCAGCCCATAATGGTAGTCACAGTCAAGGAGGTGGCTACTTGTGCTTTCACAGCTCGTGTCCCATTGTATCACTGGCATGCATCCAGCCCTGGAAAACCAATTGTCCCAGTCATGCTCATCCATGAGAACTTGCCCACCCCTCTCCTTAGTGGCTGTGCAAAAGGAAGAAATTGTACAAGATTTCTAAGAGCATATCTGCTTCTAGTTATCAGTCATAATTTTAAACTTTAGTTGAGAAGATTAAAAATGTCTGCATGTTTGCATACTGAGAATTGTGTGTACTGCTTACTTGGGGAGGGCATGTACATACACACACACATATGCTCTCAGCTAATAGATGCAATTCTGTTCAAACATCTGATGTAATTTAGGGGTAGTAATGACTTTGGAATGATGATGGTGTTATAAATCAATTAAGATGTTTTTAACAAACTGCCTCAAGTGGGCTGCAAACAGCTGCAAAACACCCACTCAAATCTGTAACAATCGCCAGACTAAATAATAGCACTGTCATGTATGTGCTCTCCTTAGTGAATGGCAGAACACAGGAGCAGGCTTTCATTTTTGTTTTTGTTCCTTTTCTCCCACAGACTATCCACGTTGCCATTGTTTGTGCAGGGTACAATGCCAGTCGGGATGTTGTCACACTTGTCAAGTCTGTCTTATTTCACAGGTAAAGGTAGTTTTCTTTTCTTGTATGTTGTATATCTGATTGCAGCTAAGTAAGCTCTTTTTACATTTAGTCCCTACCTTCAAAAGAAATTTGGATTCCTTTCCCTGATTGCTTTTTCTTTGGAAGGAATGAAGCATGAAATTTGTGATCACCACAAATAGATTCACCTGTGTGAAGATTTCTACAGTGAATTAGAGTGATCAGAGATCCACCTGCTACCCCTGTTGCCTTGTGTGTTTAAGGACGGTATCTATCTTTACTGTAAAGCATCTGCACAGTCCTGAATGCTGTAACACCGTAATAATAATAATAATAGTAATAACAGCATTGTATTCACTTAGCCTATTTCTGGCATCAGTTTGTGGCGCAGGTGTAGATGATAAATTCACACTGGTTACTTGACTATCCCAGCTTCCAATTTAGACATTTGTTTTTGAAGTAAACCTGTTGTTACAGTCAGCATATACTATTTCATTAAAGTCAGGTTGGTTACCTGGCTTTGGAATGGCTACTTGTAGTTGCTCAGAAGGTTTAGCAACCTTGTTTTAGCACATGGAGCACAGATAGATCCCAAAATTATGGGACATAAATGCACAGTGAAGACAAAATAGCCAGTTCCCTTAATAGACAGCAGCTCCAGAAAAAGAGAATTCACATTAAACTGTGTGTGGGCATATGTGTATATCCTTTGTCCAGTTTAGAAATGTCTCTCAGAGATGTTTTCCTATAATGTTGCAGAAAGTGGATTAAAATAGGGAAGTGATCATATTGTTTTACTCAAACAGGACAAATAGTCTAATAAATATGCCCACAGTATAAACAGGAGGTAGTTTCAACATGCTGCTTTATTTGAAAGATAATTTTATGCCAGGGGGATGACTTGTTCATGTCATGTGCTGATGTCTTACACCTAGTATGAGTGGGGCATTCCAGCCCCACATTATGCTCCTTATGTTTGCCTCCAGTCTTCTGCTGGAAGTCTTAGTAATCACTCCTTTACAATGTTTTTAGTACACCGTTTTATACTATTTTTGGTAAGTTTCATAAAATAATATAAATTCTCATCTTGTCCGATATGGAAGAAGACTCAGTAAATATTATTTATCTCCAAAATATGAGAACAACTTCCATTATCAACACATAGCCTTTGCAAGTCTTTTGAGAAGTAGCATATTCATGTTAGATGAGGGTTAGGAGCAGAAAATTAGTGCTGAAATAGGCATAATAAAAGCAAAACAACAGTAAAAATCTGTGTAGTTTTCTGTGCAGAATTTTTCTGAATGTTAAAATTCTGTTACATTTTAAAACTATGTCTATTTTCAATTAGAGGTTTGAATTATTCAGTGTAAACTGGCTTTATATTGCAAGGATGTGGGGAGGTTTTGTCTATTTTGATTGTTGTTTCTAAGCGATTTCATGGAAAATCGTATTTTTATGGTGACATGAGTTATCCCAGTGGTTAGTTTCTCCATGTTTTTCTCTCCTAGTACTTGCATCCATTTTGAGAAGACTTTAATCAGTTTGTTTCCAAATGTTCTGTAAATAATCAGAATCTCACAGCTCAAAGGTTTAAACAGCTTCTCTCTGTGTTACTTAAATGAAATGTCTCTGTTTTACATAAGCCACTCATCTGAGCAATTAGCAAATTTATAAAATATTCTGCTATATAATTAAATCATTAAATAAGAATTAATTAAAATATGAAACCAAAACAAAGGGAATAAGCTTTGGTATTTCTAAGTCTGGATTCTGCCCTTATCAAGAACATATTTGTTGTCTGGCTACCACTACTGCTCATCTCAAAGAATTTGTCTAACTCAGCAGAGGTGATCAAGATAAAGTCCAGTATAGCTAATGAAACTTCGGTACAGTTAGTTACATTCAAGATAACCTATCTCCCTTGTTTGCTCAAGATATACTTAAAGACAAATCTAAGTCCATTCCTGCATAGAACTAGCTTTTCTCACTAGGCATTAAATTGTTTGCTAGAAAAAGAATACTTTCTCAAAGAAGAGACAGAGCTTCTTACAGGCAATTCTTCCTTATCTTCTAGAAGGGCTTTTTAAGCATCAGTTGATGCTATGGCTACATGGCCATGCTTCAGTAGCAGTCCTTTCTTGAATCTTTATCTTTGGAGTGGCAATTGTGAGGAATAATGGAGAATAAACAAAAAAGAAGCAACAACCTCAGCTGAAAATTGATTTAGAACCAATTTTCCTTGTGTTGGTTGCCACGTGCAAACAGTGTTATCTTGGAGACTAGTATGCATGTCAGAAATTATGATGATTGGAAAGAAGGCTTCTTTTGGTTGCTAGGATCTATTTAATTGTAGGAATGAAGGATAGAGACAGGTCATGATACTGCATTAGGAGAATTGAGCTAGGAGAGTTGGAAATGGTTGGTGAGGACAGTGAGTTCTTCATGATGTCAGCAGCAAGTTTGCCATCTGACTTAAGGCCATCTGTGAAAACAGGCATGGGGATGTCTCTTCTTCTAACCTGTAAATGTGCACCAAGGAGTGCATCCTAGCTGGCATTGTCCAATAAGCCAAGCAAAGCAGACATTTTAAAGGACTGTATGTTTCCAATGGAGATGTTTGCTTAACAGGAAGTTTTCTGTCCTAATCTCCCAAGTTAGGCTACTGGTCCTTCGTTAGTAGGATCACCACATTCAATTTCAAATACAGTTTTGCAAGAATAGAATAAACATGCCTGCAAGCATTGCCAAAGAGATTTTGTTTTTCCTTGAATATACCCTGAATACAATCTACTGGTTAAACAACTGACCTGTCAGAGCAACCAGTCTTAATATCCTCACTTGTCCTCCTGCAACTCACTTGGTGTTTGTTGTAAGAGCACTGATTTCAGTGAATCTGTCTGGAATTTGTGGAGATGTTATGTGATGGTTTTAGTTTTTAGTTTTCTTGTTTAGTAATTAAAGCATGTTTTAGCTGTGCATTTTGGTAGCAAATGAGATACCTAAAGACCCTACTCCTGTAGGAAATTTCTACTTTGCTATCAGGAAAGCTCTGAGAAAAGGAGGCCATGTCATTCTACTCCCAGGGTGCATTAACATATTTGTTATACCCCCAACTTTGAACTAGAGTGCTAGATAGAGACACAAAACAGCAGGAGTGCTGGGTCATTAAGGATAAAAGCCGCAGGAGTTTCTATAGATGGAGTGTGCTGTCTCTTCTCTCTTGCATGAATGTACAGCAAAATCTGCATATTGAACATTTCAGCTCTCCACAGGTCTAAAAAAGCAAGTTTCTGATTGTAGTCATACCATATACATCACGAGAGTTAGGCAAGCTGCTTGTTCAGACCATTTGAGAAACCGTATCTGTCTTCAGGTTCCAGAGAGTGGGAAGAGGAGAGGAAAAGGGGCAGTGTAGTTGATTCCACATAAGGACACCATAGTTCAGAAATGTGTTTCGTTCCCACTGGTAAAGGAGCTTGATTCCAGTTTTGTCTTTAGAAAACGTATGCTCCAGCCACAAAATCCCAGCAGCTTTTAACACCCAGTTTGACATAACTGACAGTTTGTTCTCAGGAGGAGACTCAGCAGAGCTGGGATAGTGCAGGGTTTGCAGTCTGATAAATATGCATTGGCAGCGCTGCACAGAGGGAGACTTGTAGAATGAGCACTCAGTCCTAGTCTGCAACTTTCCTGCTTTCCTCTCCTGCACATCTAGTTCCCAATTATGACAGATTTTATAAATCCATTGCAGGCTAAAAAAAAATTATCTCTGAGCCAGTTTAACACGAGCTGAGCTCGTATCACTGTGTGCTAAGTGCAACTTAACTTTAGTTTTCCTAAACCAAAAGACTAAACACTAAAAACTAAATATATTGGGTCAAGTGGGCACAATTAAATGCAAGTCGTTTTGTAAACAGTGCTTATAGTAGTATGCAAAAAACACCTGCATTTCTTTTTAAACACTGAAGCAGTTTCCTGTGGCTGATAACTCTCCTTGAATCTTTTGCAACTATTGATCCAAGTTAATTGGTGATTTGCAGTGTTTTACTCCATTTCTGAAAATTGTAAAGCTTAGAGGGCCACAGAAGTAGCCCACAATTATGTTTCATGTTGCAAAGATCATTTCACTTTCTGCTCAGGTAAGTCTTAACTTCAGTAAGAGGTAAAATGGTTTTTAATGTACTTTTATATTTTCCGAAGACATGCTAAACACTATGTTTCATTTGGGAACAAAGAAAGACCAATATTACACAGTTACAACATGTTGCTGGCTGTTGGGTCCACCTGACAACCTGTGAAAAATTAACTTCTTTTTTGTACCAGCTAATACTGGCTTGGTTTTTTGTGCCTTTTTGTTTGGTTGGTTGGTTTTTTCCCCTGCTACCTTAGTCCCTCTTCTTCAGAGAAGTCATTCTGCTTACTTCTTTAGCAGGGCCTCCATCAATGCTACAGCACTGGTGGCATAGTAATGGGGGGTGGTGGGTGTTTTTGTAAGGTATGTAAACAAAACCAGTCAACTAGACAAAAGCTTTTTAATATGAAGTAGCCTCTTTCCTTTAAGCAAGCTTTTTATAACCTGGAAGTTAAACATATGTCTAAACATTTTTAAGATCAGAATATAAAACTATGTTACAGATTGCTGTGTGAATAATGAACTTTTTTTTTTTTTTAGAAGAAGTAGAATAAGGCAAACCAAATGAAAATCTAAATTAAATGAAATGGATAACATGTAATTTCCAAGTAAGAGTCACAAGTCAACTCTGGCTGGTAATTAAAGCTTATGTAATCTAATGGCTATATTCCACAGAGACCACTTTGCCTTAATGGAATTAATTTGAGAATTTAAAACCTCTGTCATTGTTTCCAATTTTTCTAACATGTCAGTCTATTTTGTGGGAGATTCTTCTGGCAAAAACTATAAAGCATGACCTGGTTTCTCTGATCCATATAAATGCATCGATATGCACACTTCTTTTTGTGTTTTCTAGCTGTCCTAACAATAGAGGCATAAAGGAGGAAAAAAAAAATCTGCCTATGAAATCTCTTATTACTTCCCAGAGAACTTCTTTAAACAAGAAGATCCATAAGTGATGTAGCAAGTGCATATTTAAGATCTCTCCAGTAGTTTGGGGAGCATTTTAGTCAATACTAGATGTGAAGGGGTATGAAAAATCTTAATGATTTTCACATTAAAATTCTCCACATATGAGAGAGGGATTGTCATGTGGGCATTAGGAGAAAAATTTTCCCAAGCTGCCTTTTATAATTTCTGTTTGAAGTTCTTGTAACCATTTGTTACAGATATAAAAGGTATTACCTTGTTGTGCTTCCCTTAATAAAGTATAGGTTTTGAAAATAAAACCCCTGGGCTACTGACTGTTTTATATTCTTAGAAAATAAAATTCCTCTGTTGCAGAGAGAACTGTGCAACCAAGCAGCCAAGCAGCTGCTTTTCAAATTACTAACAATTGAGCTGTGGAATCTTACAGAAGAGAAGAGTGTGTCTTGATTCCCTACTCCCTTTTTCAATTGTAGATTTTTGTATTTAACTCAGTGGCTGTGGCTATCTGAAAAGAAAAGACCATAAATGCTTGAGCAAGCAGATTATAACTCTGATTAGAAACAAGTTTTGAAATGCAAAAATAAGATATCATGCTAAAAAAAGTAGAGAGGAATGGGTACCTTGGAATGGGATCCTAAATTCATGGCCTGACTTTTAAAATTACTGACATCTTTTAATTTTACTGATTTTATAGGACCTCAGCAGTTCTGAAAATGAGAGCATTCATTCAAGCTCCTATATTTAAGTCTAAGAGCCTGTATTTAAGCATCCATGCTTGAAAATCTTGGCCAGAATCTCTATTCATTCACTTTTGAGGAAAGTAATTTAGGAAAATAAATGTGTGCTCTTTACATATGGTTTACTTTGTCAAATAGTGTTCTGATCTTAAGACAAGTGGAAATAATTTAATATATGAAGATTTGCAGTTTTCTAAATAGGGTGCTTAAAACCTAGAGTTTCCACTTGATGGGAAATACCCATATTTTGAAATACTTTACCACATTAAGGCATTAGTGCATCAGCATTTTCCATGTAGCAGAAACTGTGAAAAGTTGTAGTTGGTAAAAATTCATATGTTCAAAATCTTTGAGGTAAATGCGAATAAGTATTTATGGACCTTGTGAGAAATCCTGTGGCTGTTTCACTACCTGCTTCTATAGTGAGGAAACTGGAAGGCTGGGGGCTCAGAGTCCAAGGGCTGCCTGTTCTAAAACCCAGAACACTAGAAACCTTGATTTCCAAACATGCTACTTCACGCGAATACTGGGAATTTTCAAAAACCTTTTAGTTTTGTAGGAGAAGTTTATCACAATTGCCATATATTGACCCATATTACTCCGTAGTTGCATATATTGTCACCATTTCCAGTGTAGTGATTTCTGTCTGTACAAGATATAACTGGCCTCTACCATGTGTGCTGTTTTAGGTCTCTTGATGCGCCCAGTGGAAAGTGAGGCCTGTATGTTAAAAATAAGCAAACCAAACACATGTGCTTTGTGTTAGTTGGAGAAGTTAAAGAAAGACCACCTTCCATTTGGAGTGAGAGAAGAGGTTTATACTGGTCATCACTTTCTTCCAAGACTTGATTCCAGGTTCCCTTCAACCCAACAAGTGGGTTGGACTAGAGTCTTCAGGCTCAGGGAACTGAAAAGAACCTGTTGGGCCATCTCATTAGCCATAGATTTGTCACTGATGTTTCAGGAAACCACAGAATTAAAATCCTTTTCATAACTTGGTCAGCCTTCCCACCAGAAGGGAGTTGGGTTTTTCTTTAACCACAGCATCATGTTTTTTTCAGTTTCATGCCACTCAATTTCCAGTAGCAAACTTCTGTTTCTTCAGCTGCTCGTTGAACTTCAAAGGCCATGTCACCCTTCCTTGTTACACAGGTGAGGTACTCTCAAGCCTACCTCAGAAGACTCAAGTATCTCCCCCTGCCTTACCCAGTCTTTTCTAACTGTACCTGCTAAATGCCTGTGCAGGATAGCTGTCTACATGCCTATCCCTTACTTATCATAGGAGCAATACAGTTTAATTTCAGTTTTATAAAGCTCATATCCCAAAATGTCTCTGTCCTAGAAGAAGAGCAGTCTGAAGAAAGGAGTGGCTTTCACTGATACCAAGTGACACAGCAAAATGTCCAAGTCTGATGAAATACAGCTTTCAGTGGAATCCTTCACAATATCCTGATTGTCACCCATGATTCTAAGAGCCCATGATTCAATCATGTTGGCAAATAATTATGGCATCTCTTTCACCTATCCCTTGAGAAAGATTTTTCATCATATAGAATTTCTGTATCTTTTACAATGGATGTTGGTTGATCTTTAAGCTTCTAAACCTGTTTCATAAATCCTTTGCAACAATCCACAGCTTTTAGGCTTTGCATATTGCAGACACCAGAAGAGGTAAAAGATGTCATCTGTGTGTATGCTAGTACTGTTATCTTCAGAAGGTCTTCCAGCTTTCAGTCTGTGCTTCTAGCACCGTGCTAAACCTCACATTTCACAGAACTAAAAGATCATCTGGAGTAAAATTTTCTGTGGCTGATGCACATTTAGTTGTCGATGTCATCAGGTCACTATACTGTTTAGGGGATATATTTTTGTAAGTGATAATCTTCTGCTTTGCCTCTGACGTACACTTTCCTTCCAGCTGAATCTTTACCATGAGGCTAACAACTTGAAAGAGATTTCTGTGTGGGAGTAGAGCTACTCCTTTTTTCTTTTTCCCAGTAGGAGATGAACTAAAGAAAATGTCACCCACTTGTTCCCATTTAAGTTTCATACACTCTGGGTCATTCAGATAAGTATAAACTGCTACTGAACATCTGAGTGTCTTTGTGTCAGATTTTTTCTTTTCAACTAGTGTGTTTCATCTTGAAATATTTTATATCAATTCCATTTAACTAAATGATGGCTTGACGGAAGACAGAACTTTCTTGTTTTTAACTGATTTTTTAGTCTTCTTATTCTTCTTTGCAATATATAGATAAATAACCCTGGGGGGAAAAAAAAGGAAAAGAAATTACTGAAGAACACCAGCTGGGAAATAGTTCTACCAGAATCCAGGCTCAGCCCCTGCTAAGCAGAGGGACCTATGTGGGATGTGTATGTTGACATTCCACATCTATTTGTCTTGAGATACTGCTTTGCCTACAAAGGCTGCTGGTGTTGTACTTTGTTTCTCTTGGCCTTGTCTCTGCTAATGAGATGTATTTCCTGATCACTGCTATTTCCCGATTTTTTTTTCTTGGCAAGGTGCCTGGTTACTGCGGAATCTGCATGAGCCAGGATGTCCTCTTCTGCTCTCCTGCTGGGCTGGTGAAGCAGATGTAATTGCTGTGATCCCTTTAGCTTGGTAATGGGACACTCAGCAGCTGGCAGCTTATGCCTTTCCCTCTCCCCTCCTCCCTCCAGGGCAAGCTGGAGAATGAAAGACCTTTGTCTTTCTGGAAAGCATGTCGTGGCTTAGTGTTTTGGATATTGTTAAATGCAGATCAGCTGTGGGTTTATTCTGCCATCACGATTATCTCATATATAAGGCTTCTACCCAGCCCTTTTCTGCTTTTCCTGTAAGCTTGTAATGTGATCCACAGTGTCCTTGAAGCCAATACAGCCGCTTCACTGGCAACCCTGGGTGTTGGGTTGGATCTTAGGTGCAGCATTTCTAACACTGCAAAATCCAACCATACATTGCTTCTCACAACAATCTCCTGTTTCTGCTGAGAGGTCTGTTATGATACTATGAACCATTATATGTATTTTTACATTTTCTTGTGGACTTTGTTCAGTGGGAAGCAGTATTACTCATCAAAGAAAGAGGAGAAACATTAAAGAGGAAGGCACATATTGTTCATTAATGTAGGAAATGGAGAAAAAATAACCATCATCTTTTGGGTTAAGCCCAAAAGTGTAATGGAAGTACATTGGCCTGAACTAACATAGATTTCCGCACTTCTTGTTCACACTGAAGAATATAATAGCATCAATCATCTTTCACTTTAATCAACATCTGAAGCATCTTTTTAGATGAAAACTGTCAGTTAACAAGTACATTTAGCTTTATAAATTTCAGAGAAATGAGAGACCACTATTCCACCCTAGAAGTCAAAGAAAGGTTGGGCCAGTGCTAAAGTCTGAACAAACCATCTGTCTTCTTAGTGGCTTTTGCAAACTCTGTGCTTCTCTGCTAACAGGAAAAATTGCTAAGCTAGGGATAAACATAGAAGACTACAAATTCATTACTAACTTCCACTGACAGGTTTTTGTACTGCTACCACAGAAATTAAGATCAAATTTTACTGTTTGCGATCCCTCAAAGAGGGAGCGAGGTTGAGGGTTTTAAACAAGGTATTTGTAATGTCCAAGTTCACAGAAGAATCCATACACTCTGTCAAACGGTGCAAGTCTTGCTGATACTGGCTTCACTCATTTTGTTTTGAAGCTTTTCAATTAGCCCAAGTCCTGTAACTACTGAGGTGAACCCCATTCTGGTGTTTTGAAGTAAAATGTTTTCTTTCTTCCTACCTTTAACCATCTTAGGAAAAGGATATGGGAACATGTGCAATCTCCATTCTATGCACTGTGCCAGCGAATAGCTAGAAGGCACTCACCTGAAACATCTAACAATGGGTTTCTGTAGGGCAGCTGTTGGTTCCCCGGGTTTGCTTTGTAGAAAAGATCTATGTAAACTCAATGGTCCTGGAATATCACCTAATTCAAAATATTATTTTTTAACCTTCCCTTGCACCTCCACTTCTCCACAGACTTCTTACCACAAAGATAAGTTGCCAGATTGACCTAGAACCTGAAAGCAACCACTTTCATAGCTCAAATCCCCAAAGGGAGGTTAACTTAGCCTTCTTTTAAGGAGCCAGTAGAAGGAGCAAGATCCTTAGTTGTTATAAATCGTCACGTTCCACTGAAGTCAAAGGATCTGTATTTGTTTACAACGACCCAGAAACTGATTGAGTATTTCTGTTATTGTCGTATGTGTTCAAATCGTGTCTCAGCATTTTGGCCACAGAGCAGGACTCCACTGCACGTGCTGTACACTTTCAACTTGACATCTTAGTCACAGATAAAGTTTTGTATGTTCTTATATTGTCCTTTAACAACACCAGTTAGGAACCTTTGAACTAATGGTTTTCTCTCCCTTCTCATATTAGGCGAAACCCACTCCACTTTCACCTCATCGCAGATGCAATTGCCAAACAGATCCTGGCAACTCTCTTCCAGACATGGATGGTCCCTGCTGTGCGCATAGACTTCTATGATGCAGATGAGCTCAAGGTAAAGACAGACATACACAGGTGTTAAGGTGTTAGTCATATACTTCTGATTTCATGTCATCCCTTTTTTAATCATCTCTTTTGGCTGGTGACTTGCAGGAGAGCAATTGGCTAAAACATTCTCCCTGACTGCGACTAATTCCAACTCACATGACTGTAACCTCAGTTACGCTTAACTAGAAGATACTAAGTGGCTGAAATCAGTGCAGTTTCTCTGCTAATGGACTATGTTGTTTAGCAGCTTAGAATTTTATCTGCTGTCTAGAGGGATTCTGGCTGTCCATCTAATCACATTCTGTTTTGCTAAGGAGACTTTTTGCCAGAAGTCTCTTGCCAGAAGACTCCTTGCCAGTAGCAATGGTGGAATCTTAAGTATCTTATTCAATAAGCCCAAGTCTTTACTGAAAACACTCAACTGCCTTGCATTCCTTAAGCACGGATGTGTAACACCATAAGTACATATACTCATATCCAAGGTGTCAATACTACAGTTTGAAATAGCTACCTTTTTTTATCTGGATGCCCTTTCAAAAGGAACGAACATGAAAAGAGTTCCAAGGGGGGGAAAAGAAATCACTTACTCAAAACATAGAGTAATTATCTTTTCATAGCTACAAAGTTTAAATTAGAACATAGAGGCACAGCATTGATTTTGAGATGCTTGTTTTTGAGCTGTGGAGGTAGAATGAAGTATTCAGATTTTAGCATTTGGAGTTGATGGCAATAATTTGTATGACTTACCAGACTGTTCTGAACAGCACCCTGAAACAAGGAAAAAACAAAATTTAGCAAATTGCTCTACTAATTAAGGGGAAAACTCCATATTGTAGAATCTTGAATACGAAAAGGTTTTGAAAGAAATGGAAAAGGGAAATAATGATCCTCGAGAAAAATACTTTCTTTCTAACTGGTTTTATTTTTTTATTGGTTCTTCTACATGAAGCCATAAGCTGATATTAACCTAATTAGCCATAGATCTCCCTTCTGTTCTTTGTAGCTTCATAGTAAGGAGGTTTGTTCTTATAAATCTTGTACATGTCTATGTTACATGTGCTTTTCTGCAAATTGTAGGGCTTTTAATTAGCCTCTCAGTTGGGGAAGACAGACCTCTTAGTGTTTTCCTTCTGGTCACTTGGGTACAGTCCAGTCTAGTTCAGTAAATAATAACCAAGAGAGCTTACTTCAGTTATCCCCAACTTGCTGATTTACAGGCAAAGCGCTGTGCAGATAGGAGGCTGCAGAGCAAACTCTTTATTTTATCCCTCTGTCTTCACTCAACCTTAATTTTTATATGATTGATGACCTAAGTCAGCACATGGCTGTCTTGCATATAACCTATAGGCTTTAGGTTGAGGACCATTTTTACACTGGATGGAGATATTGGTGGATATACGGATGTATATATGGAGGCATATATACACCTTTCCAGGTTTGCCACTCTTGTTCAGAGCTCGTACTACATACCAAGCAATATCCCTTACTTCAGTAGCCAAAAAACACAGTATGTGGTGCTCAGCATAGGTGAATGTGACAGACACTGCCAAAGGAGAGCAAAGAGTTGTAAATATAAATGGAGTTTTAAAAAGCCGGGTATGATGCTGGCTCATATCCAGCTCATTCCGCAAGTTTTTGCAAAGAAGACAGAGGAGCTGTTTACAGACAGCTGTAGGAGCTCGTCTCATTTGTTTCCTACATAGCCTCTAGAGAGGATTTAATGATTGGTTTGGGTTCATGTATTTCACCTGTACTCTTGGGAGCTATATTGTGCTGCCTGGTGTTAAGAAAACATAGAGCTGATGTTCGAATGTTTACTAGAAAGTCTGTCTTTCTCTAAAGTCACCTATGGATCCACTGTTACAGTATATGTTTCAGTTTAAATGACCCTTCATAGTTCTTTTTTAAACATGTAATCAGCACCATTTCCTAACATTTAAAAGGATTTAAACTGAACAATAGCATGAGAATTTTCTGCTTAGCTTTGTTCACCAATGTTCAGTTGTTTTGGAATACATTTTATTTGCTACAGAAAACATTTTATTTCATGTTTGTTTTGTTCCCATTGGATATGTATGAGCTTCCAGCTTCTTCCTTCTAATGCACCAGGAGCTGGTATGTTAGCTTAAGGCCTTAAGTCCTGGGAAAAATCCTGCTTCTACTCCTGTTCCCACTCTAACAGTGAAAGGGAGCACCTAATATTAGATCCTCCAGAAATAGTATGGATGCTTTTTTGTTTTCAAGTGGCTATTTAGAATTCAGGCAACAGTTTCCACTAGTGTATTAGTTTTTTAAAAGGCAGAATTTGGAGGCTAAAATATTTGGCAATGTTTCTTAAAATATCCTGCAGTTCTTAAAAATGCATACTGTTTATCTTAGACTTAGAGCAACCAGTGTCCTGAAGGAAGGTGTAGAAAACTAGGCTCGTCTGTGGCTGCTGTTTTCTCTCAGGTTTTAGAGGAAAACTGGGTGCTTCATTGCAAGAAAGGGAAGACAAGGTACCACTGATTATATCAGAATTTCTAGGGCCAGCAAACCAAGACACCTACTTTGCTGCTGTGAATTAAGCATGTCAGATGTTCCTTTCAAAATGTAGAGAATACTTATTTTTCCTTTTGCAAGATGACACAGCCATTCATGTTCATGTTGCACCAAGAAGAGCCAGTGTTCATTCTCTCCCTAAAAGCAGGTGCTGCTGAACTAACATCAGCCTGCTTGGAAGAGGAATGGAGCACAGGAAAGAATGGCTGGGGAAAGGTGCATCTTTGTTTGAGGCATGTGATAAGGGATGGGGAGAGAGAGACTTGACTGTGGAGTTAACCAAGATAACATCTCCAGGAAAAGGGTCAGACACAATTGAGACGTGAGGTTGCTGGATATATTTCTTTAAACCAGTTACTTTGAGGATTTTAACAGCCAGTTCTACTAAGATGGTTGTTAACCTTCCCCAACATAACTTGGCCTGTCTCCTTGCCAATAAGCACAAAGGAGATAGATGGTGCTTAAAAGCTCTCCCTCAACTTACAGGCTGTTCAGATTGTGAACTCTCTCGCATTAACTAAACTTGCTACATGCAGTTAGTAATCAGCATTAAGCATCCTTGAAGTGTGGGCAGCTGATAATGGTGCCAGTAATCGAGCTATTCCATAGCTACAGATTTCATTCTTGTTGTACTAGTATGGCCCACACATAACTCTTCCAAATTTATGTGGTCACATATGGCTGTGACTACAAACTAGAAGGTTACTTAGTCATGTTATTCAGCTTGGATCCTAATGCAGTAGATGTATCTATTACAGCAATGCATCCCAAAAAATAACTGGAAACTGAAAATTGCCTTCTTTGAACATTAAAAGAAGAAAACATACCTGTGAAACACTGATCTAAAAGACACATTACAGCTGTGACTTGCACATATCAGGCTGCAGGATATTGTGATTTTTTCAGTTCAGTCTTACGTGAAGGAACTCTACAACAAACTATGAAGATGTGCAGCATGAGCACTGGCTTCTGCACGTCATTATTCAACATGGAATCTCCTGTCAGTTCACTCACAAGGAGGTATAAGCATTAAACCCATTGTGATCCACACTGTCCCAGAGCAGAAGGAACAGCTGATAAAGCTGATAAAGCACTGTATGTGTGATGGGTGGAATACAGATGAGGTGAGTTTGCTTTCCCAGATGTTGCCTGACAGACTGATGACAACATGACGTGGGCTGAAGAAAACAGAAGGGAGAATGAGCAGTTGCCTGCTCTGCTGTGAGTAAATCTTGATGGCCCAGATAAGCATAGTCTCTTCATCACTGATAATGCAGAAAAGCCATCTCCTTTAAATAGTTTAGCCCGCAAATGTGCTGCATTTTTTGATTTATGAACTTAAAGGGATGGTGAATGGGTTTTTGTAGTAGATGAGCATTTGACCTGAAGATGAAGTGTGAAAAGCTCCATACTTTGCTGCATATATGGACAGTATTCTAGCTTTTACTGTCCCTGGAAACAGTAGTCCACAAATCTGACTACCAGTGCTGCATTAGGTGATTTCATATCAGAAATGTTGTAGTCTGCACAGTCAGTCAAAAACAGTGGTCATATCCAGAGAACAAAACCGAGCTGGGACAATGTATGGCGTAAGGATCACCTAACTTTAGGCCTTTATTTAATTATGAGATAAGTAATTTCTTAACCACTTCCATCTGAACTGTGAAAGCAGTTCACTAGGTCAGTGGTTGACATCATTTGAACAGATAGATGGGCAAGGGCTGTGAGATCTAAGCAGAAAAATGAAATTTAATTCCTTATTTATAATCATAGTGTAGCTGGGTCTCAGAACTGTGCTTATGTGCACTCCCAATGTGCTTAAATTCCCAGAGCGGTCTGGAAACTCCCAGGCTTGTCATCTGCATAGGTGAGAGAAAAGGCTGGTTTGAGACAGCAGACCAAGTTGAAACTAGGTGATTGATTGAACTGCTGGCCATCTGCACAAGAAATATTTGACAGCTTGTTACAGGGGATATCCCGGTGGGAATTTCAGACAGTTCTTGAGATTTCCCAGGCAGACCCTGCGGTGCCTAGACCAATTTGTATGCTGAAGCATGTCGATTAACATCCTGGGTGAAGAATCTGCTTGTCCCAAGATATTCACAGACAGTTCCTGCAGCGAAGTTAATCAATTGTATAAGGGTAAGACAATCAATAGAAACAGTTCCTACCTGTGTAGAAATGATCATGTAGGACAATCTTTTGTATATGCTTAAGATAGTTAGGAAATGTTTTGTGTATAGGTTAAGGTAATCTATATCAATGCATTATGCATGTCTTGCAGTGGTCATGTAGGAGCACAGGCCAGCTGGATTACAAAACTTAGACAGAAACATGTTTTAGGGAGTCTCACCCAATCCAACTAAGATGACCCTGCAAGGACCAGTACTACACAGACTTTCTTTACCATCCAGACAGCAACCAAGTCCTTTCTGGCACACTGTATTGTCCATACAAGAATTATTCTAAGTCAATATCCTGTTAGCTGTTTTAAAATATGTTCTGTTTGTAAATATCTTTGCAGCAAATTACACTAAAAGCATCTCAAATGCCATGAAATCATTGGCTACCAGTAGAAACTTTTCCAATGAATGATAGCGTGGATAGGGCTGTATGTATTGTACATTGCCATAGACCAATTTTGGAACTATGGTCAAGCAAATACTTCCAACAGCATGGCAGATACCACCTGCTGAACATGGGAGACAGGGACCTGATTGGCAATTGGGAAGATGTGAGAGTGTATCTGGTGAACTGATTATTAGTTTAGTGTTTCTCACACCAACTGCAGAGGGTGACAATGATAGCAGTGTTGATAAAGCCTCGAACAACAAAACTGACCAGCATTCTCCTGCATTCCACCATCTTCCTGGTCAAGCAGTTGAACTGAATATTGCAGAAGTAGCCATCCATAACAATTTATTTCAGGGTAATGGTGACTAACCCCTAACTATCACGGATTGTAACGGTTAGACTGCATTTGCGTTGCACTGCATGCAGATTATATATTGCTTAAGGGCAGTGCATGTTTATTTATCTGTTAAGTAGTTCACTGTATGCCTCAGAGGCAAACACACAAAGTTATAAAGCAGAAGTACATTACTTTCCTTCCTTTCTTTTCCACTTCATATGCAAGATCTAATTGCTATTAATGCAATACAGAATGAGAAACACGGCATCTGTTTATGTTTACATTCATTTACACAGTGGTAAGTAGTCAATTAAAGTGTTTCTACAGCACTGAGGTTTTGATCAAATACTGTTACCAGTTATGGTGGGCTTGCAATGCTCCTGTATTTCATCGGTCTTTCTGTAAACTGGCCTGCTTCACATCAGTGAAGTAATAGGCATAGATTGCTGTTTCTTCCTGCCCTTTTCCCTTCTCTTTAAATTTTTTTTAAGATGCAAATTTAAGATTTTGAAAACTAAAGTCTATGATCAAAACATTGTACAGATTTTTATAACTTCCATGGCTTAGTTTCAGATTTTAATTTCTACATTAGAATTGAGACTTCATGTATTTGTTAATGAACATACTGAATACCAGAAACATGAAGTTTCAGGTGATAAAATATGCTTGTGGTTGTTAAGAACAGGGTCTTTTATCCATGGTTTTTAATACAGATGACTGGACGTTAACAGACCAGGTTTTGTAAGCCAAGATATTTTCCTTCAGACTGTTTGGGAGGAAATGAATATCGACCAAGAAACAGATAGCAATTCAAACTCCCCAGCACAGTGGAACCTTTGTGAACTGGTCAGAATCTATCCATGCAGACTGAGTAGCCTAAGCCATACTTCCTCTGCCCTCCCAGTCCCTCTTCTGCACAAAAAAGAAAAAAAGCCATGCAACATTAACAGACTATTATTTAAATGTGTTTTCTGTTATTATTCAGAACTAGAATATGAAGAAAGTAATTTTATTTACATAAAATCAAACTGGGTCTTAGAATTCTGCCTGTTCTTAACAGTTAGTCATGAAATAATGCTGTGGAAACTGGTGGGGCTGGTCAGAAATTGGTCATAGTGCCATTTCTGACTTCCAGCAGTTGTCATCTGCTTAGTGACATTAAGCTTTCATGAGCAGCCTCACCTCTAACTTTGTGGAAGGAGGCAAGATAGCAAATGTGGAATAGCTTTTTGTGGATTTTTATGTAATTTCTCCTTGGATTTACAAATGTTGTCAGTTAATTTAAAATTTGAAACTGTGAGAGTTTGGTATACTGGGATGAAGCCCAATGTGATGCAAGAAGGCGCAGTACTGCCTGGGCCTCTTTCAGAGGTCCCAGTCTGCCTACTGTGTTGTGCAGTGCTTCTGCTATTCCAAAAGAAAGTCTCATGCCTGCCTTTGTAAACCCCTTATACTTTCCTGCTGTTGCTGGAGCTTTGAAAAAACGTTTAATTTCTTGGTTAGTTTTATAACTTATTTCCAATTGTTGTAGGCTTCTCTGTAGCTCCACCTTTTTCTTGCTTCTAGGGAAAAGCAGTATAGTTGTTCTGTACTACCTCCACCAGGAAGTCAGCGTAGCTGCTCTTTGTAACATATGTGAAGTGACAAATAAGGAGCCAGCTCCCTTCCACTTGCATCACCCACATTTGTATCATAGTAGTTGACTGTGACATTTTGATAGCAAGGATTTCTGTTTGGCATTCAGCTTCTTAAACATTGCTCATTGCAGCAACATGTGCTGCACCTCCAGGGAAGGCAATTTTAGCAGAGAATGAGAAAAAGATGAATAACTGAACATGAGATTTTGCAAAAATTATTCAGTTTGACAAAAATTGAAAAAGGTGCTCTGGAAAAAAATCAAAAAAGACACAGTGTCTCTAACCAACTGCTGCAACTATTATTGATGCTGTGTATCCCCATTACATGAATATCCCCATTTTCTTAGAACGTTATCATCCATCCATGAGAAATGAAAACACCTTGCTGTCCTAACCTTGGACATACAGAAATTGTTTTGACACTTTGATCTGCATGAGGGGTATGGGTTGTATGTCCCCTGTACTTGCTGGATAGAGTTTATGGTCATCCTGTGCTCCATCACAATTTGCTATCTTGGTACTAGCAGATAAAAAGCTGGGAAGACATGTAATGACTTGATCTTAGATGGTCTTAGATCTTAATGGCCTTTCACTGGCTCACAGGGACACCTCCCTGTCAAAGGGCATTCGATTACTGATAGAAGAATAGCAGTGACTGTTCAGGGCATTCCTAGTCAGGTTCAGTATTGGTGTGAGAATCTTACCAGAACATTAGTGATTCTTTAGTGATTTACAAAGAACAAACCTATATGTATTTTTATGTCTGATTGATAAGCCGTAAAAAAATATCAGGCTAAAAGGACTCCAAAGAATATCCTTGATTCACCACCAGGGAGTTGAAATTATTAGAATTCATAATTCATAAAGTACTTAGTGTTGGCTTGTTTCTGACAAACAACTGAGATTCAGGGAAGTGTTGCACAGCAGTTCAGACATGAGCTAGTTCCCATGGAGCGGTTCAGCAGGCAGTGTAGGCACAAAGTATTCTGAAAAACTAGGGCTGAAATAGCCATTCTTGTGTTGAAAAATTATGTTCATCTTATCTGGGCACATCTTCTTGTATGACACTTTTTGTTAGCACTGGATGGAAATGACAAATCGTACTGTGTGCCTGACATAGCACAAGAACACGTTGAAGTCACTCTTCTCATAGGTTTTCTCTTAGTGAAGATACTATTTTGCAGATCAAACTGACTTAATCCTGCAAAAGTTTCATTCTTTGAGCTTAATTTGATGGTGTCTGGGTCTCGTCCTTTCAGAAACAACGATGAAAACTGAATATTGTTTTGATCACTGATAATTTTTCCAAATACTCCTCCATTACTTCAGGTTTGGCTGCTTTCACAGCTGAGTGGATTCCACAGTTTTTAGCTGACACAGATGAAAGCCTATAAAATAGCTCCATCTGTATTGTTTTAATCAAGCATTTAGGATCTGTGTTCATCTGGAATTAGGGTGACACAGATGGTCTTAGCCCTTACATCAGATGTTTCAAGAAGTGTGAGATACATGCCTGCTACACTTCCTTAAACACTGCTCATGCAAATTCACAGTTCTCTGACAATATTTAACGAGAACCAAGGCAATAAGCTAGACAGATGTCATGATCTTAAAGTTCCGTATTTCTTGCTTTGAAGGAGCCCAGTTTACCCAATAATGTCTTTATTTTCTTCTGTTTGTTTCTCTAGTTAGTGCTGCATTGTTTGAGAGACATCTTAGCTCTTTTTAATAACAAAGGAAAAGAACATTTCCCCCCCTGCCCCGTCACATTCACTGCTTCTTATACTAGTTTATTGTTAGTTTTCCTTGTTTGTAATTGTAATACATTTTATCCTTTATTATCCTTTTTATTCCAGATGTATTCCTGGAGCTTTTTAGTCCCCAAGAGTTTTGATCTATTGTAATACTTACCATTGGAGAAAAGAACACTGTTTCATGTAATTTTTTGTTCTCTTGAAGAAATAATTGTGATATAAGAAGTTCCATTCACCTGGCCTCCAACCCTGCAGGATGGAGGATGATTTGTTTTCCTGCAAATTCTTTGTTTTTTCTGAAAATAAGAGAACTAATATTTTTTTATGGGGTATAGCATTTATTCTACTAGCTGGATGTGTGTTACACCCACTAATGGCCTCTCTTTTGGTGCAGCATTTTCAGCCGTTGAAGTTTTACCATTCCTTCTTACTTTTAAGACAGAAAAAGTAAAAGCTTATGTCTGGAGAGATTTTACTGGTGAGATGGCAGATTGTGAGTAGAGATTTTCTTCAGAATAGAAGAATTAATCCTTTTTCTCATATGTATTTGCTGTGTTTTGACTTCCTATTAGTATGTCAGAAATCTAATGGAATCTACATTGTCCACATAGTTTCCACAAATCATCCTAGGACATCAGGAAAAGGTTCTTCACTGAGAGGGTATTTGGTCACTGGAACAGGCTCCCCAGGGTCACTGCACCAAGCTCTTGAACTCAGGTCATGAGTCCAAGCCTGACAGAGTTCAAGAAACATCTGGATGACCCTCTTAGTCATATGACTTAGTGTTAGACCATCCTCTACGGAGCAGGGAGTTGGACTCAATGATCCTTATGGGTCCTTCCAACTTGAGATATTCTATGGTTCTTTCTTGTGCAACTCTGGCTGTTGCAATGAAATGCATATGGTTTTGTATGGATGCAAACAGGACAAGGTGTTCCAGTCTTAAACGGGTGAGAAGTCATTCCCTCAGTATTTTTGGGGTTTGTTTTGTGCACATGATAACTGATATTTTAGACCTTCAGGCTCCTGCCAGGTGTAACATGGTTAGCAATAATCACCATAACTGTTCTGCAACCTTCTTTCATCATCCTTAAAAAAAGGACTCTTGCACAAATTTTCCAGTAGGGAAAAAAATCCCACTTCGGATAAATTTTTGTCACCGAGCAGAGGCTGTTTTCTATCCAACATAACATATTTATGCAGGATATGGTGTTGCTTTTTATTCTGAACAATACGTCTTGATGACACCTGTTTGATATCCTGACATCATGCAAAATACAGATTGGATACCTCTCGAGTTTGATCCCAAGAGCTGCATGGAAATTTGCTAGAACATATAATGGCTGCAGCTAACGTGCATGTATTTGCATAGTTAATAAAGTTAAAAAGCTGACAGTGATAGTATTTTCATGGATTTGTATCTTCCCTGATGGATTAGTACAAAGAGCTTGTTGATTGAGTTCACTAGCAATTAAAGTGGGCAATTGATCTTTCTTATCTTTCCAAACAGATGAAGTGAGAAGGGCAGCCATGAGTTGTTTTTCACTACTGGGCAAATTCTAGCCGTATCTACCTGTCAGTCATCTTTTAGCAGAAAGCTCTGGCTTCCTGCCATTTTATCTAGTCCAGCCTGTGTGCCTCTTTTCACTCATTCACTGACAGGAAATAAAAAAAAAAAAAAAAAAAGAAGGCTTTATTTTACCTTCTAGGGAAGGCTTGAGCTTCTGCCTCTTCTGGAGAGGTAGGACTGGGAGGCTGGTGTCCATCTGGTTCTCACTGCCCTGTCTTAGGATGGTCTGACTCTTGTAGGTCCTCCACCCTTGACTGCCGCTCTGAAAACAGCTGTAGTTGAGGCCAAAGACCCCAAAGGAACAGGAAACAGCACTAACTGAGAGTGGCCGCACTCTTCTGTTCTACAGTCTCATCTTGCAAAAATGAATAGAGAAAAACAAAGAGGGCATTCAGCATTTTGGAGATAGCAAGAAACAGTGGAGAAAATTTAGAATATCTCAAATGAGAGTAAAGAAAAATACTCAGATGGGAACTGGATGTTTGAGTTGATGGGGCTAAGCAAGGTGGGAGGAAAGCCAGCCAAATACCTAAGGGGAGGGAGATAATCCTGAAAGATCCTAGGAAGTGAATTATTTTTTTGCCATTTCTTTTCTGAAAAAGAGGTTTGGCTGAATGTCTTGTTAACTAAATGGCAGAGACAAAAAAAACCAATCAATTTTACTTTATATAACAGTCTGCAGTTTCATCCATATAAAGCACATTGGTTCCAAACATGGAGCATGGATTAGCTCTTGGCACCCTCAGTTAATTTTGTTATTAAGGAAGTTGTTTTGAAGAAGTGTCCTTAAATCAGGTTTTTCCCACTTGTCTGCCCTTTTTGTGCATGTGTGTATTGGTGAGAGATTTGGAAAGAAAGAAAAAAAAAAGAAGAAAAACAATGCTCACCATCAGTCAAATTGTGTTACGGACTTTGCTACGGAGATGAGAATTAATTTGCAGTTATTCTCCTTTGCTGTATGCTGATGCTGATTTGGGAGGTTTTGTTTGTTCTGCCTGTTTAATATCTAATCTTCCTTTCCAGTTGTGGCTTGCTCCATGGTTTCTGCATTTGCTCTACATTATCGAGAAACCAGAGGTTCAGATAATCATCCATTTCTATCTCAACCTTTTTGCTCACTGGTATTTGTATCCAGACTTGTTGCATGTATCTGTGGAAGATACCATCTGTTTCTTAAAGTGAAAGATGAGACAGAATTCTATTAAAGTCACCAGTGCTTCTGTGATGAGTAAGAACAACAGCAGCAAAGGCCAGCAGAAATAGAAAAATAATTTTAGCAAAAATGTATAAGTTCCCATCTCCTTACAGTTGTTTCTTAGAGTGAGTTATTATTATTTCTTAAAATACTCAGGCACCAGAAATTCTGAATCTAGAAAACTTACCCAGCTTTGCTGGATTTCTGGTTTCCTTGACAACCATTCATATAAATAGTAAGGACTTGTTATGGGGGGGAATGTCAGTATAATTGAAACCTGTGAATCACCCGGGAAAAAGCTAAATTCAATGTTGAAGTTACAAGTTATGCAGCAAACATTAACAGAAGAGACTGTTTTCATTTAAATAAGGCTCTTCTGTTATGGTTGCTGGATACCTGATAGGATGGAGCAAAGGCAGTGATTTTCCAAAGGTGAGATGCCAGAAGATTCCTTTTGGCTTTCCTTCTGAGGAAACTATTACAGGTGACAGTCACCTTCTTTTTCTCCAGTTCTTTGATGACTTGGAATTTCTCTTTCTCTCACTTCAGATTTTTCTTTTAGTATTATCATCTGTGAAAAAAGCAATAGGGTGTGCTGGAGACAAGCATGAATGTTATACCCATATTTAAATGTTAACCTGCTATTCTTCTCCTTTCTCAATGGTTCAGTTAACTCAGTCTCATCAACAAGACATTGATATTCCTCTCCTGGAAGCAAGACAGTGAGAAAGGGGATCAGACACATATCCCTGCAAAGAGTTTAGACAGGGGGAGGAGGTATAGTAAATGTAAAATGGAGAGGACTATCCTAGAACTAATCCTGATCTGTGCTAGTGCTGCTGGAATTCTGACTCAAGTTTCAGGAATATGGGAAAAGGTGTGGCAAATATTTACAGCAGATGAAGATTCACACAGATGAATCTGTGAAAAACAGTGTTGAGAAAAACTGTCCATCAAGAAAATTGCCCTGTGCCAGCAAATCGATATTGTTTGTTTACCCCCTCTTTTTGGGCTTTGTGTTGCAAAAAACCCCTTAGTTATATGATTGTCGTTAAAATGGTGGCAGTATTTTCCTCCAGTTTAGAAACAAAATGAAAGACTTAAGTAAAGGTCATATGATTTAAAAAAATGGTATCTTGCTACTTCTGGTATTTGCGGTAGCAGCAAAGCACTAAGCAAGTAATGAAAAAGCTGTGAAAACAAGTTATCAACTGTGTCTAGAAAGTTATTTATCCAATCTGAGGAAATAACAATCTTTATTGTAATCCGATTCACCCATCAAAATTTCCAGGGTTGTTTCCCAAGCCTGGGACATGAATTTGGCTGGTTTTCTTTCACAGAGATGCCTCCTGCTCTAAGTTCTCTCATCATGTAGATTGCACTGGTTTTCAGATCAAGGTCAGATATAATTCAGAACAATTCAGCTACAATTTGTGCAGATTTACAACACTCTTCATGATTTTGCTGTGACCGGGAAGTTTTGCTTTGTTTGCCTTTTTTTAAGATTTTGAAGTTGGTTTATCACCTGACTAATATGATCTTCAGGAAGGTAGTGCCTATGTTGAAGTAAGTAGATGATAAATACTTTTGGATACTCACATTTCCATCAAGTCATTCATTACAAAGCCTAATTCACATTTTTGTCTATTTTAATCAATATTTTCTAGATGCCAGATTCTTTTAATGGCAAAACCTGGCATGTCAGCTCTGAGGAGGCAAAATCTATAGACTGCCTTTTCAGCTTCCTCCAAGCTTTTTTGTTTTCTGACTTCTATTTGCTGCTGGCTGTTTCATTCCCCAGGACAGGGAATCTGCAGTCTGGGTGGTGGTGGTTTGCTTCTGTTTGATCCCATCTCTGAGAGGGGTGAGGGTGCATGCAAGTGGCACGTTCTGCCTCCAGGCTTGCTGTTTCTCACCCTAGTGCATCCACCCAGCCATCTGACCTACAGGCTCGTGCAAGATACTGGCCTTAGTGGTGCTTTTGAGCAACAAGGCTGCCTTTTATTTGGAGTGGAGATGGGGACACTATGTCATAGCTGTGGATTATTTTGATTGATTTTTTTTTTCCCAAGCGTATCTAGGAAGATGCAGTGAATGTAGTGACAAAATCAATATATTATTGAAGGTTGCATATTTCCCGAGTAAAGTGTTTAAGGACATGCTGCCAGGCAAGATGTTTCATCAGCCAAAATTCCATCATACCACACTAAACTAATGTGACCCAAATTAAACTGATAGTTAGCCGGGTCCAAAGAAACAGGAGTCATAAAGATGCTGTGACATTCTGCAGCAGGATGTTGCTAAAAACTTATAGGACTTCAAAAACCAACCGAATTCACGAATGAAAAATCCACCAAAAGTTATTAATCAAAAAAATACCACCTCTCGCTTCAAAAGCTGGTGCAAATTGCTGCAGGGTGAGAGTATATATGGGGGCAGTACTGGTGTGGAATTTCCCTGGGTTTTTATTCTTTAGTAGGCACCTGCCACCAGCCTCTATCAGATGCCAGCTGCTGAGCTCAATGGACTCTTGATCTGATAGGATACAGGCACTCTAAGTTGTTTGTCCTTCCCTGTTGGTCACTGTCATTCTGCTCATGTTGGTACCAAATTTGCTTTTTGCTAAGTCTACGAGTCTCTATCCCTTTTAAAAAGGCTCAAGTGACCTGTCCTTGTATAGTTATTTAACTTACAGCTACGGAGCAGTCAGGACTCACCTGGGAAGCCTGGACAGGTTTCCTCATAAGTTGTTTGTGGGGGGAAAATAGCATATTAAAATAAAAAATAAAAAAATCACACAATTCCCTAAAGAAGTACAGTATAACAGTCAAACTCTGGCTGAGTAGATTTGTGATGACAGTATAGGAGTTGTGCTTTGTGATCAAAATGTGGAGGTGGCCAGACTCAAGTGTTTTTAAAAACATAACTACCTAAATACTTGGGAACGTAACAGTCACCAAACAGTTTGTTCACAAAGAGGGAAAGAGCCACTGTTTTCCCCTCTCTCAGTCACAGAAACAGGGAAATTTGATTTAAAGCTATATCAGACCTCTCTTAAAAATGGCACTTGTGCTAATTCTAATGAAAATGTGTATAATGGTAACAACTGTGAGAAAGCTGAGTTAAGTTGTGTACAAGTGTGCTTTAGTCAGCTTTTCCTAGTGATAGAGCCCAGTGAGGGAAGACAACTTGCTGGTAAAGTATCCCCAGCTGTTGCTCCCACTTCTCTGGCATTTACCAGAGTGATCAGTTATGTACTGCATGCAGACTCGTGGGCATGTAATTTTTATATTAAAATAGATTAGATAATTTAGTGTATTTTCAAGCTTCAATTAGAGAAGAATAAGGATGGTTCTGATGGAAGACCTTTAGTGAGTAGATGCTATTTCACTTATCTTACTTAAAAGAATCACTGTCAGCACCAGCTAAATGCCATTCTTTACTCTTGTCTCATGAACAAAAATCCAGATCTTGAGAGCTAGAGATCCAAGGTGTGCTGTTTCTGCTGAACTGGGAATTATACAAATGGCAAAGTATGTCACACTATTTTGTTTCTCTTTCTTCTTTTACTAACTCCATTTTTTTCTGTTCCTGATGTCTCTTCTAGGAATATTTGTTCTCTGAAGGCAACTCTGATCTAGCTTGTAAAGCAGATGATTCACAAACATGGCATATATGGGCCATTTTAACTATGTTAGAGAAAAAAATATGCATTAAGACTTACAGAAAATATTTATACAGTATTTAGAAAAGAGGCTAAATGTTACCAATTACACCAAAGTGGACAGCTTAAAGGTTGCATAATTTTCCAAGAGTTTTGCAATTATTTTTTTAAGAGTTAGGCCACCATAATTATCTTAAACTGGCACTTCTTAACAACTGTCGTGGTTTAGGAACAGTGCTCCCCGATTTAGTGTCCCCACCGAGACTCTACCAAACCACCTGTTGCTTGGTCACTCCCCTCTTCCCTCTCCCTTCCCGCTCTGGCGGGATGGAGTTGAGACTTGGAGGCACTAAAGGTAAGGATCATGGATTAATGTAAAAACAGTTTACTGGAAACAGCAATGAGATAAGGAAATTAATAGTAACAGTAACAATACTAATAACAAAAGTATACAAAAGAGAGAGTGATTTGTGTGCAAAAACCCCAGACCCTGAGACAATGAACGGTGGCCAACAATGCCTCCATGTTTTTCGACTGGAAGCCACGCCCTTCTTCTCAGAAGCAGGAAAGTCCCTTTCCACTACCCCTGGCAATGACATGAGGTGGTACAGAATAAACTCCAGGTCCTGGCCTAAACTAGGACAATGACCAATTCAAACACTGTGCCCTTGTATTTATTCTGTCCTGTGTGTACAGAAGACTGTATGTAGAACCCAGAGAGAGTGAGCCTTCACAGTGCTGTTGTGTAGTGTAAGGAGTTTTCCTTACAATGAATTTGGAACTGTTACATTATTCATGAATAACAAAGCCATGAAGAAATTATGCTGGGGACTAATTAGGATCTCTGTTTGTGTCTTAGTCAACTCTGCATCACAGGAGAGAAAACTTTAGATAAATTGAACTAATTGACAATCCAAGCTTCAATATATGCTCAAATCAAGCACATGCTATCCAGCTGTGCTAGACCATGTGGAATAGGGACTGCTTTTTTCATTTTTAAAAGTGATCCTTTCAGACATCAGGCTTCAGGATGGCAGGCCTTTGGTTTCTGTGTGCCAGATCAGAAGGAACTGCCTGGCAAGGATCTCTTCCGTTTGGTGATACGTGGCAGTGGTATTGGAAATCCTGAGAGCAAAGAAGGTAACTGCACCTTGAAGGTGACTTACTTTTCCAGCCACCCTTTACCTTCCCTGCTTGTCTCAGGCTATTTATACAATGTCTGAACCCCTGCCTTATTAGGCTTATTTGCATAAGCATATTAAGTGGTTTTTTTGAGAAATATTGCATTTGGAGTAACAAAATGAAGGGTGTGCCACCCAAAATAAATAACATAGGGATGGGTAAAAGCAAGCACAAGTCTGTAAAATGACTAGCTCTTTTAACATGTGCAGTATGACTGGTCTAGCACAAGGATGTCAAGTGGCAGATTCAAAGCAATCTAATTTGTGAAAGCAAGGTAGATACTGCTTTCTGACACCTTGATGTGATGGTCCATTCCTGAAGCCCCCCTGTGGGAGAGCGAAGACCACAAATAACTAGAGTTTTGAGGGTGTGGATTTGAAATTATCTCTGTTGCACACATAGAAGACATTTCTGTGGACCATTGTGGTTTCAAAAAACCAAAGCATTCAGTTTGCACTTTCTGGTTTTGCTTTGTTTTATTATAATCTTCTTATTCTTCCTTTCCCCTTAAAATGTTGTCTTTCTCCTTGAAGGTTTGCTCTACTTCCCTCAGTCTTTTTAATGAACTTGGTGGTGGGGAAAAGCTCTTCCCTGGTACAGGAATCCTGAGAATACAGAGGAAAGTAGTGTGCCATTTTAAAGGGGACAGAGCAGGTCAGCTTACATCATCAGAGGCCTTGTTACTTTATATTCAAAAAGAAATGCACTTTAAGCAGTATTATTAGTCTTTCTTGAACTACACTTCCAACTTCAAATAAATTTTAAGAACTCATTCTTTTACAGGAAGGTTTTCTTTAAGGATTTTGGAGGCAATGAGTTCTTCTGTGCAAATGCTGTTTCATATAATAAACTTTACAATGCCAATGAATAGATATGAGATAGTTAAATAACAGAATAAATCTCCTCAGTTTTATGAATGCAGTTTCTGCCTACTTTCTCTGAAGTATTACATGCTAGGACAACTCCTAAAATCTGTCTCACTCAGGTCCTCTCTAGACAAAATACTAATTGAAATTAATGAGAGCATGACTCAAGGGAAAACTTAAAATCTGGGAATTGTAATGTATGCCCTTTAAAACATTAAACAATAGGAGTTTCAGGCAGGGAAATAGGAACTTTCCCAAAACTTCTATATCACACTTTCAGAAATGACTTTTGATATTTGAGAACTTGAGTCCCACAGAAAGAAAATTAAATATAGCTCGTGAAACACCCTAGTGCCAGTTATGGAATTTGGTCTCCCAACTTATTTTAGAAGCTATAGAAATGTTTTGTTTAGCCTGTACTGAAGAAATAAAAATGTTTGAGTTTGCCAATTCAATATGTAACAAACAAAAAATATGGCTAAAAATGTTCTGTCACTTCCTCTACTTTTAAGCATGTGTGTATATATGTATATATATGTATATATGTATATATGTGTATACATATATGTATATATGTATATATCACATATGTCTGTGTGATCTCAGTAGTTTAAAGTTAAAGATGTAAGGCTCAAGGAACATTTGAGTGTGTAAGAAACATTCTTCTTGCAATTTTCTGGCCCATTATACCAAACAACTGGCCTTTTGAAATGTTGACCTCCGAATCTATAAAAAATATAAGGAAAAAAATTATGTTTGTTACTTCTACCTCAAGAGTCAGAAAATTCTGGGAATGGCAAACACAAAATTTTTTGTTTAGGTTGGAAATGAAAGCAAGGTACAATATGCCTGCTGTTTTAGATTAAAAATATATTTCAATTTTATCAGGATGCAGGAATGTCTCAGAACAAGTTGTACCAGACTAGAAAGGCTTAAGTAATTTTAATTATATTTTGTAAGTTGCATCAGAGAAGTTTTCTTTTCCCAAGCTTTCAGAAACTTATGCATGTTTCAGAGCTTCTGAAGTAAATTTGAAAGCAAGATTTTAGATGACTTTCCGCCTCAGAGATCTTCCACTATTACAAGAAACTAGTGTCAGGAGCAGTTTCTCTCTCTAATGAAGATTATTTTTTCTTCTTCTTTCCCACTTCCCATTTCCTGTCAAGTCGGAAGTGTCTTGGATCCCCAACAAACACTACTCTGGGATTTACGGGCTGATGAAGTTGGTTCTGACTAAGACTCTACCTTCTAATCTTGAGCGAGTCATTGTCCTCGACACAGACATTACATTTGCCACTGACATTGCTGAGCTATGGGCCATCTTTCACAAGTTCAAAGGTATTTTAATGGTTTTTTTTACTGTCCTTGTTTGAGGGGGGAGGGAGAATGTTAAACCAAACAATACAGTGGGGGTGAAAGGGCTATCTGAGATTCGTTAAATGTTTTCACTCTTTTAGTTTTTGGTGTTTCAATATAATTGTTCTCTGTGTGAGCTTTTTCTCAATGATGTTCTGTATAGAATGACTGACAGCACTGATTATCTATGTAGTTGGTTTTATTGGTCTGATTATTTGAGGCAGGTAAGAGCTTGACAATACAGTAGGTGATAAAGAATTATGAGCATACTCTAGTGATGTACCATTCAAGTACCTCTTGGTATTCTATACTTGGAAGAACTTGGTTTTTTCAATTATTTTTATTAATTAAAAAAATTTATTACGTTCAGTAGAACTTTTCCATGTTACATCTGAGAGTGAATAAAGTTCTGATCCTTCTTGAACCAGGGAGGAGAATGAAGGGAGCAGAGTTACACATGTGAATAGAAATGAGTTCCAGTCCTGCTTGCTCCTCTTAATGAGTTGGTAAAGGGTCCTGGACTCTAAGTATCCACCTAAAATAGTTTTCTTTACCTATCTCCATTTCTCTTAGCTCCTTGGAAATGCACTTCACAGTTTTACCAAGAAAGGAGAACTTTCAGAGTAACTCTGTAAGGAGATGATCACAAAAAAGTTCCCCACTACCCTATCAAAACCAAAGCACTTTCCTAGGTAGCACACTGCTGAAACCATATAATTCTCTCAGGTTCCAGTGTTGCGAGCTGTTCAGAGTCAGAGAGATACCCTATTATTTATTTCTTGCCCTCAGAACATGTACTGCATGGTAAGCACAGCGGCATTCCAGCATGCTGGTTTGAAAGTTTACAGCCCTGTAAAATTTTAACCTTGATGCATTTCATCAGCTCTCTCAAAATCCTCTCAAGCAAAGTCAGCCTAAGCAAATGGGAGTATTTATTTACGGAAGCCAAAATACACCACTCCATTAGGAGAGCAACAGAAAAGAGAGCACATTTACTGTACTTATCCCCTGCTAAAATCCACAAGGGCTCTTTGCCTTTCCCAGTACCCAACCAAGGGGCAGGACCTATTATCTTCAGCTCTACAGTCAAGGACAGGGTTCTAGTGCTTAATCATCCATGCGTTTGTTTCCTTTCCCTTCTGTGGATACACTGAAGTCCTTTCAGCTGGCCAGAAGCAATCACCTTTTTACTTCACTGAATTATTCACAAGCTTTCTTCATTAAGGAGTGTAAGGTTTTTCCTGCTCTTCGGTTACTGTTCAGATCTCTTCACCAAACCTATCCCTCCGCTGAACCTTGAGTCTCATATGTAAACATACACCTTAACAACCATAAGTAACAGAAATTTATGCTTAAGGAGTAATGCTGTGCTATTTTACTGTCTCACTGTGTGCTGCTGTTCCTTTAATAGCAATATTTTACTGAATATAGTGTATAAGCATAATGCATCATGTAAAGAAATGTGTATGAGCTAAACTTGGGCATAGAGGACTGCATGGTCAAAGCGAGCAAAATTGTAATTGAGACAGTGATTGGGATCATATTGCTTATGTTTTCTGCCATAATTTCAATTAAGATCCCTTGCTTTTTTACTGGAGGAATGAAGCTAAGCATAAAGTCCGCTTGTAAGGGCAGTAGCACAGAGCAGAAGCAGACATAAGATTTAAAGAAAATACAGACAGAAAATATGGAAACGTGGAGAAGAATAGTTAATAGAAGTAAAAAGGCGGGTGTAAGTCAGTCTCCATAGAGCTAGGCAAGAATGGTCATCTAATTAGCACTATGAAAAGCTTTAACTTACACACAGAAACAGAATTCCTGTGCTACTGCCAGCCCTCATAACATACATAGCACAACTCCCAAACGTATGATTTTGTAAGTTGTCCAGTGTGTCCTTTTAATTCCAGCTGACTACCTGCTTCTCCACAATTTTCTAATCCTAGCAATAAATTGGTCAGTGTCTGCATCTGCTCATCTCCCGGGCAGTCAAGCACAAAAAAAAGAATTGATGGGACAATCGCATAGCACTAGGTGTTGAGCCAGGATGGGAAAGGACTTTGGATCCTAAATGCTGGAGAGGAGAGAGAAATTAAAGTGTCCAAGCACAGGCTTGTTCTCCAGCCTGTGTGATAGGCTGCAGTTCTATTACCAAAGATGACCTCGATTACGGTGACAGTGGAGTTCAGTGTTTAAAGGTAAGAATCAGAGGGAAAGCCAAAAACAGAGATATCATGGTGGAAGTCTGTTATAGATCACCCAGCCAGGATGAAGAGGCAGAACAAATATTGTAGAAGCAGCTGAGAGAAGTCTCACAATCACTAGCTCTTGTTCTCGTGGGGGACTTGAACTTACTGGATGTCCGCTAGAAATACAACACAGGGGATAGGAAACAGTCCAGAGAGCTCCTGGAGTGTGTGGTAGATAATTTCTTGACACAGATGGTGAGGGAGGCAACCAGGGGAGATGCCCCTTTGAATCAGTCAGCAGTCCTGGCTAACCAGGAAGGTCCTAGTTGACTGGAGGTTAACAAATGTGATGCCCATCTACAAGAAGGGCCAGATGGAGGATCCAGGGAATTACAGGCCTCTCAGCCTGACCTCGGTGCCAGGGAAGGTCATGGAGAAGCTCACCTTGAGTGCTGCTGTGGCATATGCAGGACAACCAGGAGATTAGCCCCCTCAGCATGAGTTTGTGAAAAGCAGGTCTTGCTTGACCAACCTGATTTCCTCCTATGACCTGTTTAGTGGATGAGGGAAAGACTGTGGTTGTTGTCTACCTAAACTGTAGTAAAGTCTTTGACATTGTCTCCCAGCAATCTCCTGGAGAGACTGGCTGCTCATGGCTTGGAGAGGTGCACTGTTCTCTGGGTAAAAAACAGTCTGGGCCCAGTGAGAGGTGGGGAGTCGAGCTAAATACATCTGGCAGCCAATGACAGTGGTGTCTCTCGGGGCTCAGTATTGGGCCAGTTTGGTTTACTATCTTTATCAATTATCTGGATGAAAGAATCAAGTGTACACTCAGTCAGTTTGCAGAGGACATCAAGATGAGTGGGAGTATTGATCTACTGGAGAGCAGGAGAGCTCTGCAGAAGGATCTAGACAGTCTGTATCCCTGAGCAGAGACCAGTTCTGTGAGTTTCAACAAGGCAAAGTGCCGAGTCCTTCACTTGAGTCACAACAACTCCTTGCAACGCTACAGGATTGGGGCAGAGTGGTTGGAAAACTAGCAAGTGTAAAAGGACCTGGGGGTGCTTGTTGACAGCAGCTGGACCGGAGCCAGTAGTGGAGCCAGGTGGCCAAGAAGGGCAATGGCATCCTGACTTGTGCCAGAAATAGTGTGGCTAGAAATAGTGTGCCGACGCCTAAACCTATTCTGACACAGCTAGCAAGACTAGGGAAGTGATTCTCCAACTCCAGTCTGCATTGGTGAGGCTGCAACTCAAGTGCTTTGTTCAGTTCTGGGCACCTCATTACAAGAAGGACCTTGAGGTGCTGGAGTGTGTCCACAGAAGGGCAACAGAGTTTATGAAGGGTCTAGAGCCCATGTCCTATGAGGAGCAGCTGAGGAAGCTGGAGTTGTTTAACCTGGAGAAAAGGAGACTCAGGGGAGTCCTTATCACTGTCCACAACTCCCTGAAAGGAGGCTGTAGCCAGGTAGAGGTCAGTCTCTTCTCCCAAGTAACAAGCAATAGGATAAGAATGGTCTCAACTTGCACCAGGGGAGGTTTAGATTGAGTATTAGGAAAAATTTCTTCATGGAAAGGGCTGTCAAGCATTGGAAGAGGCTGCCCAGGAAGTGATGGTGTCACACCCCTGGGGGTATTTGAAAGTTGTTAGATATGTTATTTGGGTATAGTGGTATAGCTGATAGTGTAAGTTTAACAGTTAGACATAAAGGTCCTTTCCAGTCTAAATGATTGTATCATTCTGTGATTCAATGGAAATGAAAGGAAGGGCAAGTAGGCTGGATGGATACTGATACCTTTTGCTGCTTTGTAGAAGTTTGGTGTAAATTATGTGGTGATTCTCAATTTTTCCTTGGGTCTTTTTATTTCTTCTTCCAGCATTATGCAAGATTCAAAAATTTTCTCATGTTTTTCATAATTAGCTCCAATTATTCTTCACAAGGATTTTTTTTCTAAACTAATGTTTTAATCTCTTCCTTCTTTCTCTCTTAGAAGTCCTAGGTAAGTTAATGAAAATTTCTTTGGGACAATCTAATATGTTTGTTGAAATATTGCATAAACAGAAGAGTAATAAGACTCCTGTGAAGGAAAAGGCTACTTTCCAAAGGAACCTGACATTGTGCCCAACCCCAGCTTGGAGGGCAGCTTTAGACTCACTGGGTCTCCTTTTAGAAATGTTTAAAAACCCAATTGATGGCTAGAAGCTGCCATGATAAACCTGCTTACACACCAGGATGCTTTTTGATCAAACAGAAGAATTTTTCACATCAGTGCAGAAAAGCAAGACCTTCTGTCTGCAGGTTGCTGCAGCATAACTGATGAGGCAGTTCAGCACAGCCTTTTCCAAATTGCAGCCACACATATAGAGAAGGTCCTAGAGTCTTTGATTCTTTTTGTCACCAGGAAGACTTTTCTTCCCAACAAAAATAGTGACAAAGGGAGACCAGGAGCTCAGATTCCTTTTTTCTAGGACACCATGCTTGGAAGAAACTCAGATTCAGGACTGTCTTGCAATTTAACCAGCTCCAATTTGCTGTGTAGAAAGCCCTACAATATGTTTTAAATAGCACCTGCAATGCCCAGAATCCTTGTTTTGCAAAGGTTCTTCTTCCAGTCATTTTAAGAGTTGCTGTAGTAACATAGTAACTTAATGTTTTTGCTGGTAAAGGTATTAGTACCTTTGCTCTGTAGATGGAAAAAAGGAAGTAGGCTTTCTTTGTAAATTTTTGCTCTTCTGCCCTTTTCTGATAGGCTCTTTGCATACATCCTTACAATATATGATCCAACTGTTCTGTAGCTGAGAGCAGAAATTTGAAAATCTCTTCTTTGAAGTGGCAACCTTAGGCTTTGGGAGAAATTCACACCTCTCTTTGGTAGCCTGAAACAGTGTCTCAAACAATATAACATTTAACAATTTCTCTTAGCAGTCAACGGGAATTGTATAATTATTATTCCTTTCATATGCAAGTTTCAATCTCTATGCATAAATATGTCTTTGGGAACCAGTAACTTAAATTTCAATAATCATATCCAGCTTTTCAGCTGGGATTTAAGTAAGGGTGCTTTAACCTCATTCTCTCCTGCACTATAGATAGGTAGCCTGTTTCTCTAGGACTGATACAGATCTCCAAAATATTGACTTCAAAGGTTGAGTGTGCAGCCAGTCTGGTGAAGATAACCTGTCATGCATGTTTTCTCTGACTTAGTTGACACTGATTATGTTTTCTATTCATCTTTCACTGGATTTTGACAGTTCTAAACTTGAGTAACCACCTAGCCTGAGGGCAAAAGAATGGGACTGTAGATCATAGTACATTCTTGGATGAAGTGCTGCAAAGGGTTTCAGACAGCAAGGATTAGTGTAACTGATATGCTTTTATTGCAGAAATCGGGCAAATTCTTCTGAGAAAACAATGGGTCCAAAGCTATGTTCTGTGCTATCAATCTAAAAATTCTTTTAAAGGCCACATCTGCTAAATATTTTATTATTCTTGCTCACCCACACTCATGGTACTGGAATGTGTGTTCTTGTTTCTAAACATCTGATTTTTAATCTAACTCTATGTTAGATATGCATACTCAAGAGTATTCATTGTAGATGGTATTGTGAATTTATTTGGGACCTGACTATAACAGTCATCAGAATTATTTGTGTTACAGATTGCAGTTTCAGTCAGGATCACAACCTCTTTGTGCTGGATGCTGTACATATAAATAGAAAGGGACTGTCTTTGTGCTTTATCTAGTGTCAGGTGACAATTCTTGTGTCTGCCTGGTCCCTTTAGGCCATTGCTATGTATGAGTCAGAGCTGAGACTCACAAATGAGACCTGAATAATCCCTGTAGAGATCAGTGGTGAGGAGCTCTGTGTTAAATTGAATGTTACATCAAAGGGCATTATAGTATTTCTAAGTACATGTCAAAACTCAGAGGCTATACTGAACAGTGATGTCTTACTACTACAACATGTTATTCTCACAATCCAGCTAGATGATATGATAAATATTTTAAGTACTTCTAAACAATAGAGACTGGATAGTACATAACTAGTGCATTTCAAATAATTCTACTTGTATACTAAGTTACCCAGAGTATATAAGGTACAATTAGTGTTCAAGTAAGTCTTGTCTGGAAAGCTGATGAAGGGAATAGGGAAGAGTCACCTACCTCCGTGAACAGAGCATACAAGAAGGAGAAATGGCTAGCTTGAGAGGAAGAATGATATTCACAGCTTCATACTTTGCATGAATAAAAACATGCTATAGAAGCTGTTTGCTTTGTGTCAGGAGCTCAAACAATGATAAAAATCCATACTGACATCATAAATACCAGAAAAGGTCAACAGAGATTTTGGTGCAGGATCAAGTGCCCACAGCTGAAGAGGGACTGGCACATAGTCAATCCCAAACTTAAAATTTGCAAACACTCAGTATGTGGGTGCTTTGGCATATTGCTCTGCAGAATGCCTGAGGTAACAATCTAGGTTCATACTATTTTTTCAGCTTCTTCAGGAAAAAGAACAAAAAAAAAAGTGGGGAGGAAAATCACAACTATCACAAAATGAAGCGTCTTTTTTAGGGGGTTTAGTAATTATATTCCTACAAGAACTACTAAGGTTGTAATGTCAGATGTATGCATAACTTTCGTTTGCCTGTGAATTTAGTGTGCCAGAAAGTGAGATGTTGATGGCACTGGTGAGAGTCAGGCAGAGTCAGCAGGTGCTGTATAAATTTCCTTGAATTTGGCTCTATCAGTGAAGCCCCATTTTAATAAACTATACCTATCATAGCTTTTGACTCTCCTTCTGCAAAGACTGTGCTTTTTATAGGTGTACTCTTCTTGTGATGATGTAAAATATTCAGTTGTTGCCAGGATTAAAATTTAAAATTCATTGCCATCTATGGCTCAAGCCAGGATTTGATCCACAGAATTGATTCTGGACAGGTTCTGTAGTTCGGTCTGTCAGTTTACACTGAGTAAATCATTAAAGCTGCCAGATGATTTTGAGACAGGATCTCTGCAGGCTGACACACTGCTTGTGTTAAATCCTACAGAGATCTTTCTGTTTCTTCTGGCCAGTACTGTAGGTTTTCTTTTCTTACTAATCAAGAGGAAGGCATTAGCAACATGCACCTTAGTGTGTATAAAAATCCATGGTATGAGTCTTTTCATGAAGGAAGCAGGATCACATTATAGCAGAGAACATAAATAAAATTGTCAGGCTGCTATTAAAATAGCTTAAAATTATCTGAATTTGTATAAATGTCTCAAAAGGCCGAATGGCACTTGTCTTTCCTCATAAAAGAAACATCTGTTAGTTTCTGAAAGATTTGTGTAAGTGTTTAGTGGTTAGACTACAGTATATAGCTCATCCTAGGGTTATTACACAAATGAAATACATTTTCCCTTTGAAAAGGTCCCTGTGGAGACTCTATCTGCTTAAGATTTTCTGTTCCTGATTGTTATATCATGGTGTTTTCTTCTTTTCTGCTACAGAATCTTTGAAGCTTCACTGATAAAGAATCCTATTTCTTTAGCTATAACTGATAGGAATGTTGTGGGGGTGTCATGCTCTCTCGTCTCATGATGCTGTTGTGTGTGAAAGTACAGGAGAACATTGGTGTAGAAAGTAAGGGTTTAGGATATTTGGGGTAAAACCAGACAAGTTTCTAACTGTGATTAGGGGTTAATTTTACTGACTTTCATTAGGAGGGGATCAAACAGAGATGGGACCTGCTGATTCTCTGGGTCTAGGGAAAAACATTTCTGTTTCTCCATACTTGTTGGATAAGCTCACTGGCTAGAAGTTCTTTTTTTTTTTCTTTTTTTTTTCCTAATTGCAGTTTGCTTTGCTGTGATATTCCTTTATTGAGAAGGCAGTATGTGAGAAGGTTGACCTCAGTAAATGAGCTCCAAGGGAGAGAGTTTATTATATGGATCAGCATGTGCACATTCTAGTTTATGGATTTTAATGTGACAAGGGACATAATCAGAAAATTCTGATTATGAATTGCTGCCAAAATAGAATGGCTGCAGTTTCTGAAACATCTGTAGTTCTATTTTAGCTGAATGGCCCTTTGTCTGTTTCTGCCATCAGGCAGAAATATTTAGAGGTGAAAGGCCAAGACTGTATAGAAATTGGGTATAAGTCATGGTGGGGTAAATTCTAAAATAAAATAAAAGATTTGGATTCTTTATTTGGATTTCCAAGGGATACCCTTTGGTCATGTTTTCAGGCTTTTTCCTGTTGGGGGCTAGGGATGTTTTAATTATAAATGAAAGCTGATATTCTTTTGTTATCTTTTGATACCACAACCGGAGTTTTTAGAATAAAAACCCACCACATACTACAAGATTTGTAATAAAATCTTGTTACCAACACTGAAATTTTGAGGACTTTTTTCTACCTTCTGAACGTCAATCTAGTGCTTTTTCTATGTTATTGTTCTCCAGTCTTTGTTAAACTGCCACTCATTCTGCAGCTGTCTTTTTGGCTTAGATGCTATGATGTATCCAACACCCAAACTAAACATTGTATGACTCACACAGCGTTACAGCAAAAAAACAGTTTCTCTCTCCTTTGAGCTCTTTCTTCAGAATGTAAAGATACTTCAATTCTATTAATCTCCAGTACTCCAGACGTGGAGAACGGACCTAGAGCTTTTTGAATTGCCTTGCAAATATTTAGTGAGAGAAATCCAGGCAGAGCACAGCATCAAAGGACCAAAGTGCATATCCCTATCTCCCTTGACTAGCAAAAGCTGTGCCTTTTCAGAAGCTAGAAAATCCAGCTCCCACGGGGTGCACACTAGGAGAAGAAGCATTTCTGCTTTGCCTGTTTGCTATTGGCAAAGGAAAAATATATTTCTGGGAATGAGATGCCAGCAGTCTGTGCTAAAATGAAAGCATATGAGAACTGGGTGGGAAGAAACCAAGGAGAAAAATAATAACACCTACCCATCCAAATGAAATAGGGGAAATCAGTCAGGAGTTGCTGTCCACCAATAAATGTTTTAGGCTGATCATTTTCTTCTATAATGTGTTCCCCTTCTTATGCAATTGTAGACATGCTTCCTCTCAGATACATTCAGTAGCCTTGCCCTGTCAACTTACAACTTGTTTTATTATGTTTTGTTTAGAGGGCTATTAAAAAAACCCCAAGCCCAAATGTCTGCCAGTCTTCTTGGGTGGAATACACAAATTAAGCCCATGTACTAATCCCTCTGGCCAGTCACTCTGCATTTCCTAGGTGACAGTAAAGCAGAGCAACCGCATGAGCAGGCAGTGAATATGGAGGGAGTGGCAACCTGTTCACCAATTAATAATGTGTAATGATAAGTAACCTCTGCATGTGTAAAAAAGCCAAGCAAAAGGGACACATGGGTCATTCACGTAACAAATGAAGTTTACTCTAAGGGTTGATAGTTATATTAATAGGACTAAAGAAATAATGATATTTAATACCTAGGTTTCCATGCCTAAGGCCCTCATTCTAATCACATGCAATCTATCAAGCACATACACTTCTCACAGTTCTCTGTGACATGCATTGTAATAACTTGATATTCTGTTTTTATCTTCTATGAACCAGATTTATTTTCTAAATCTACCTTGTTCTGCATTAACAATCCATATTTTTAAGGACCTAAGGCCCCATTTCCAATTACAAGGCTCTCATTCGAGCTTTCACCTTTTTGGTTTTATGCTGCAAATTGTCCTTGGCAGCACATGGATTTGCATAGGGTAAAGTGGCGTAGGGAATATCTGTCTCACAGGTTCAAGCTGTAAGGTAGAACATATGGTCCAGAGGTCAATGGTATGATTATCCCATCAGCAGAGTGAGTGCATGGTGTTGCTCTCCGTACAACCATGTAAGAGGGAAATGTGTTTACAAAATTAAACCAATTTATTACATAGCAGCACTAAGACTGTGTACAAATGCACCATGAGCAAAACCCAGGGACAGTTAGATGAACTTAAAGTTAGACACTGAAGTGAAATCAGTAATCTATCCAATTTTGTGGAAATAGTAGAACCCTCACAGGTTTCCATTTCCACTTAACCTAGAGAATCAGGGATGTTTGAACCTCTTATTTTAATGCTAATAAGCTAAAAGAAAGAATTAGCTGTGTCTGTAATGGCCACTTCACTCTGCATCTCCCAAGTGATTTTGTTTTACTTTATTTGACTTTAACTTCAAGCTGATTCCACTCCATGTTCCTTGCATTCAGCATGGGCCAAGCAGTTCAATTAAACAAAGAATTTCTCCCTCTGACTCCTCAAAGTAAATATTTTTTGCCCTTTGAGACACTGCTAACAACAAAAAGAATATTGTCCTACTCCTTCTAGATACATACCAAAAGGTGATTGATGAACTTATAGTACAACTCAGGGACTAAATATGTCCACAACATTTCTGTAAGGTGTGAATATTTCCTGCATTTAGTCACAGTGATATTCATAGTCCTGAAAAGAATTTGGACTTGAAGTGCGAAATCCATAGGTGCAATAAATTGTGAGTTCATGTCAATAGAAATCTGCATATTAGACATTTCCTGGTGAAAAGCCAGGTCAATTTATGTTTCTTCTGTGCTGCCTAAATACTTAAAAGGGTCTCAAGATCTAAGCTGGTGGTGGTCTTGCTTTGGTGTAACACAAACCCTGTGTCAGCTGCTTCTGGTCTGTGTGGTTCTGGGATTCATTTTGGAGCTGGTACCGAACATGTCAGCAGAACAGATTCTTGAAAGCCATTAACTACTAGCACAACTAAGTGAAATCCTGAAGATGCTTATGTCTGCATTTGGGGATGTGGTGTTTTTTACCTTTCTCCTTAGGGACTGGGGGAGCTCTCAAGTAAGTGCTATTTTGAAACAAAAAGAGAATTTGCCCAGTGGGAACAAAAGTGGAGATGTATAGCAAAGAAGGTGTTATAGCATTCAGTGGTGCTTTTGACGAATAGGCAGGACCATGAACCATCTGAGAATTTAGCACATGCTTACTGGTTCTATCCTTCTGAGGTATGTAACTTTGGGCAGGACCAAAGCTCTACAGCAAAGTTAGCCATCATACTTTTAGTTATTTAAAATTGTCGTTGGCTGACTCAATGCTACCACTATTCTGTCATCAACACTAAATGTCTGCCAGTTTATGCTCACAGCAGCTTACTGAAATGCACATCACCTCTGAAATTGGCACAGGATCTCCTGAACTTCATTAATTCATTGCATTGCCATGTCTTCCTGCACGTGCTATGCTTAATAGACAGTAATAATATTTCATTTCTGTATGCTTCAGGATATCATTATTGCAGGTGTGAAGTAACATTCTGTAGAGCTTCACCAACCTACTTCAGAGTCATATGGGCACCAAGTGTTTGGAAGTTGATGCACATTCCAATACTAAGAAGTGATGACCTGAATGTTGTTACACTGGTTTCCTAAAATCCTGAAAGAGTACATCTCAGCTGGTATAAACTATAAAGCATTGGAGTGAACAGGATGGTGCTGACTTACTTCAGTAAAGAAGTCTAGCTCCTGTACTCCTTTATTTACATAAACATTCCTACTTTGAACTTACACCTTCTCTTTTAGGCTAATGAAAAAAAAGGTGTGAATAGTTGGAGGAGCAATCTTTAAATATGCTCTCCTTTCAACTCTAGACCCCTGTTATGGGTCATGAGTAAAAAGAGTTGGATGACCTCAGCCAGGTCTGACGTGCACAAAGGCTGAAATGCGTAAGCAGGACAGCAAAGAGATGCACTTCTGGAGTATAAGTTTTGAGGCACCTCAGCAGAATTAGAAGAGAATGCCAGTTTCACTGTCATGATCATGTAATTCTTTCAAACGTAATAATAGGAAGTGGACGTAACTGTTAGATGAATGAAAAAAACAATGTGGAGATGAAATGTGTGAGCGAATAGACAAGATACTGAGCAGAAAAGAAAGAAAAGAAAAAGAGAGAAGTGACAATGCATCCTCAGTCAGTTGAGATGGTTTATCTTGAAATCGGGGATTATCTTAAAACACCATATATTGCAGTAAATTTCAGTGAAGCTATATAGAGGCAAGTGCATGTGTCTAGGAATTTTCTGCATTTTCTTGGCAGTGATATCTGAGTACAAGAAAAAACTTGTCAAGGAAGTAATGAAGTACAAATAGAATTAAGGAGCTAACCCAACATTTAATTTAATGGAGTTTTGGCCTGTCCCTCCTACGAGGTCGGTAGTGCAGACACCATCCCCACTTAGCTGCAGTCAGCAATTAGTCCTACCGTCGCTGTTATCACCTTCTTATTTGTTTTGCTCTATGGTGCAAGAGCTCTGCTTATGGCCAAGCACTTCTGGTCGCTGTTTCTAAGAGAGTGGTAAGAGGCTCTACACACCCATTGCCATGAAGCCAGGTGCTTTTCTTTCTCTTCCTAAAGAGTTTTGATCACTGTAACACCCAATCTAGTCTTTGTGTGGGATAGGAGGACTGGGAATTATTTATAAAATTGAGAAGAACAGTGATGAAGCTCCATTTTTGTGGGGTTTTTTTTTGCTTTGGTTTTATACTATTGCTTTTAAAGGTTTAGTTGCCATAACAACCCAAAGCAGTCCTGTATTACCATAGAAACGTGCTGTTGTGGGTGACAGTTTTTATGAAAATCCTTTTTTTATTTTTTCCTCTTCACATAGTATCTTTAACACTGGCCTTTTTGCAGGTATATCACAATACACTATGGAGGTTCCATAAAGTGTCAGAATGACATAATAAGCAACAAAAATGAAGCATATACTTAAATCCAGGAAGAAAATCTGGTGTCATGGTTGACTGAGAACAGAAAAGAGTAAAAATAAATTCCTGTTGCTTAATGTGGAGGTCAGAAGTATTGAGCTTAAAGCAGGGCTGGCTAATCAGTCTGTGTGAGCAAATACTCAAACAAAGCCGCAGCAAAATGGGAGTTAGGGCTTAGATTATATACCAGGGAGTTAGTATAAAAACAACTTGTCATAATAGTTGTAGTTATCAAAAGACAGGACTACTTTAAAGTTCTCTGTATGGGGCTGCTCCTTGAGACTGTTCCCAGGCTGAAGTGAGAATTGTGGAATGAGGCACCCTTCTCACAATACTGAGAGGGCTTCATGCTGAGACCTGGTTCCAGCTGCATATTGATCGCCTGCAAGCTTCAGGGTGTTGGTCACGACCTGGCAAACCCTAAATTGTTTGTGATCTGTCTATACTGAGGACTTTCCCTCCTCCTGGGTGATATCTTTAAAAGCTGTGCTCTGCAAGCACAGAGTAGTAATAGAGCTTTTTCTTCCACAAATCTGCATCTCCATCTACTCATTACATAACTGTCCTGCTGCAGTGGACCACTGGAGCATATCAGCTCTCCTAATGCCTGATAGATTACTGTGCATCTTCACTATCAAACTTCAAATTGAAGTTATGACCTGTCACAGACCATTTACTCTGTCCCAGCAAACCACTGTAGTACAGAGTACACTGTTACAGGTTCATAATTATATGACAAGTTGCACAACTTATTTGGAAAGAGGATAGACAAGCACAGCCAGACAGCTGTGGAGATTGTTATTGATCAGCATTTTTGTGGAGAGGCACAGGTCTATCACTTTCCTATAATCAGTTACATCAATGGTGAAAAAACTTTGCATTCCTGATGTGCATGTTTTAAAAAACATAAAAGCTTCCAGCTAGGATCTTGCAAGATTTTCCCTTGCCAAGATCAAGCAGGCAGCAGGAAATGCCTTCGAGTTATGCTATATGATTACTGACCCCTTTGCAAGCCTGGACAAGTCTGCTATTACTTCCTCTCATATGGCCCTCAGTTCTCCATGTTCCATTCTGGATTTCTAAGCCCTACCTGGGAGTCATAATTAGTGGGAAAAAGGATATCCTTCCTGCTTTCTGAATGTCTCCCTCTAACATATTCAGAGAAATTACATCCTTATACTTCATTATCATGGTATTGGAAATCCCTATGTGATCGTGAAGTTTCCAGGTGAGACCTGTTTCATCTCATCTAATCAGGATTTTCTGGACATGACTTCCTCCTTGCTCTTCTTCAACTCCTTTTTCCAGTCAAGAAGTTTCAAATTAATAAGTCAAAGATTAAAATTAAGTATTGTAAATACTTGGTTCTCCTTTACCTCCTGATAACATTGATGTTGACTTCTACTCCAGGAAAAAAAAAGGTAGTCAAACTTCAGAGGGACTTTTGCATCACCTTGAAATTAGTTCCTGTTTCAATTAAATTACTGAAGACTGACCACCATGCAATATGATTTCTACTCATTAATCTTACTAACTAGCTGCATTCAGTACAAACCCATTCTCTGAACAGTCTTCCATCCCAAATGCAGAACAGGCTGCCATAGCCTCGTCTTTTTGCCAGTCATACTGTAAGCTCTGTGGTTCTTAGTTTGGATTTATGGCTGGATTAGAACCAAATAATAGACATACACTAAACTTTTTAAAGCTGCTTCCACCTTACCCACTGCTAATGCTAAGGCAGCTGTTACCCCTTGTATGAACTTCATTTTTAATGGAGCTCTCTATATCAGCAAATAATCCTTCCTTCAGATTCATGGCTGATTTTTTTTTTTTTTCCTGTCTCACTTGACTGAGATTGCTGTATGAGATAAGCTCAGGTAAAGAAGCAAGATTTTAGTGCCAGGGACCACGTCAGGGGAGGATCCAGATCTGGGATATGTCCCTGTGCAGTGAGAATTTGTGAAGATTTCCTTTTAAAGTGAGACAAAGGTAAGGAAGAGCTGCAGGTCACAATACACTCTTTGAGAACCCTGTAACAAAACAGAAGTTACCCTGACCCTGGGAGTGTCAGGATGTTGGCAATACAGAACATATAATCAGCATTACCATGACCTAGACAATGCAGACAATACCATGTGAGCGTGGGCAGCAGAAATGAGATTTGAATATCAGTGTGTTTCAGTGACGATAGTTCTTCATGTGCTTCAGAGCTATTTTGTCATTGAAGATGTGACACCAATGCTTGAGCTGCCTTGTTTTTCATCTTTCTCATGGTTTAAAGCAACCCTCTGCTGATCTTGCATCACCATGTGTTTTCAATGGAGCACTGAAAACACTACCAGCCTACACCTGAGGTCCATCTGCAATTTCTTGATGGAACACACTTGCTCTGAAATGACAAGGCACATGTCACCAGACAACCAGTCCTGTACTTAACCTTCCTCTAAAGGCAGAAAACTATGGGGTGAAGATTTATTGATGAAGGCCATTGTTTAGTGATACAGTAAATAAAAAACTACAGATAGAAATGTCATAACCACCTAGCACGAAGTGGTAATCTGGTATAAATTCACTGATTCATTTCTGTTCTAAAATATTAACAGATTAACTATTCTGAGAAACCTCAGCCTGGATCAGATACCATCTGTCTTTCCATAGTAAGCTTAAAGTCAGCACAAACTCCAAATCATGTGTTCTGGTTAATGCAATAGAAATGCCATTTTGAGCCCACGGTTGACTATGTATCAGGTTTGCTTCGCTGGGTGATTCAGTCATGGACAGCTCCTGTGTACTAATGAACATAGAGCCATTGCTGGAGTGAGGCTTGGACTAACTTGGCTGAAATATATTGCTCTAGGGTACCTTGCTATGTAACTCTGACTTTTACATTGAAGGCAGATGGGAATGCTAATTTCTTAGCATGAAGATTGGAAGGCAAAATCTAAAGTAGAAGGAATTTGATTTCCATGATCCCGAGCTGTGATTAGTCTTAATTTATCCCTTGGTAGAAGAGGAAGACATTTAATCATTTCTCTAACAATATGTAAGTTCTCCAGGTTGTCAAAATTAAGAACTAAAGATTAGGTTAGTAATCTCTGGAAAGTGCGTTGAGACCTAGAGATCACCTTTCATTATATTTGTCCCCTTGTGACCAGTGTTTGAAAAAGCAATGATAAACTCTGAAGGAAATTGCAACTAGAGTTGAAAGCAGAGCTAGGAGAGCTGTAATTTAAGGTTGAGGGCTTTGTTGAGGGGGGGTGTCATGCTTACTTGTCCACCTCTGCAAAAATTTACTGAGGATATGTTTCTTAAGAAATCCAAAATAGCTGGTACTTTTTGTTCTCTCCAAAGACTGCCTCTGTCTGGCATAGGTGTCAGCTAAGCTTGTTCCTCAGAACTTTGTAGCTCTGGTGTCTTGTTCATAGTAGGTCCATTGTCAAAGGATGAAAAGGAGGTAAACTATTCCAGATGAATCAAGATAAAGTGTTACCACAACTGTTTTATTAGCCTGAAAGCTTGAATCACCTTTACCAATTCCAATATCCATTTCCTGCCTTGCAAGTGGGATTACTATCTCTTAGCAATATATTGAAAGCAATCAAATACATCCAGTGAATGCCATGAGTGAAATTGTGAGCAATTAGTACTAATGATACTAAGGAAGGAAAACAGGTGTGGTTGAATCACGGTTTTCCCTTATAGGCTTAAAATATATACAAACTGCAACTAGTTATTTAATTATATGTTATGGCTGTTGCAGAGTTTCTTTATGTATTTCTAGTGCTGTTGGTGAGGAGGTATATTGAGAAAGCAGAGTGTTGTAACCATTTCCCCTTAGATGTCACCAAAATTTTACAGTAGCTGTGTACAATTAATGTGCTCAAAAGTACCATTTTCCCCCACCAAGGAATCTTGCAAGAACGTAGTTCATTTTTCTCTGAAGATACAGTGTTACTAATGGAGACCTCAAGGGGGACATTGATGACATAAGGCCAAGAGCCTTGTCTCATTTACCATAGGCTGAATCCAGAGCAATTTCATTACTTTCATTTAAGCTGTCCTTTATATTGGTGACAATTAGATGAGAATCCAGCTTTTAATTAGAAAACAGGGCATATGTGAGATGTTGATTCAGTTGATCCAGGTTATTTTTTTTTTTTGAAAAATAAAACTGGAAATTTTAACAGAAACTGTTAAAATTCAAGAAAAAAATTAAGGAACCAAAATTTTGGAATCTGCGAAATGTGGATAATTTTGGTCATCATGAAAGAGAAATTGCAATAGCTTTCACTTAGCTTGGAATAGCTTAGGGTTTGTTTGCTTATGTCTGAGCTGTAGTTTAAGGGTCTCCTTTATTTATTGCATATACTATAGCCCATGTTATGGTGGCACAGTCCTGTTCCTAAAATGCCATTGTAATATCAGTGGCAGGTTGATAATTGCTCTCTTGCCAAACTGATGTGATTTCTTGTGAAGAATCACAAGAAGATTTAGCAATGGAGTGCAAGAGAAACAGCTAAATTTTTCTGACTGTACAGTGCTCTTACAAGGGCATTTTAGAAATCTGGTGCTGCACAGATGCCATGTATTATTTCCACATTGCTTAAAGTTCAGGCAAGACTCAGCATTAGAGGCAGGAGGATCTAACTCAACCAGGGGCTGAGTGCCAGGGAGCCTCACAAGTGAGACAAGAAATAAGCAGTTCCCGTCTTTCAGTTCCTGTGAAAAGCACAACAGATCATAGCTCTCTCTCTTTATTGTCTAATATACTGCTTTTCACCAATTTTCACCCCATTCACTGTTTCTCTCTGCTTGCATTTCTATTTCCCAAGCTCAGCAACTTGTATCTTTTTGATGGTGATTTTTTTTTTTCTTTTTCCTCATCCTCACTGTTATCCCTCTGGATCTCTCTGTAACATTTCTGGTGGTGATGTCTGCCATAGCTCTCAATTTAATGACACAATGGTAATCAGAGTGATTTTTACCCTACTTTCAGTACTGTTAACATTTAATTGGGCAATCTCAGCTGAAGAGAGTAGAGGCATTTTAACAGCCTAGTGTGTCACAGGTCAGGTTTTATGGACCTGGCCAGAGGTCAAAATGAGGAGTGTGTTTGGCATCAGCACACACTTTTTGTAGCTGTGAAATAACTACAGGATTCTCTTTTTATTTAATATGCCGTTCCCCCCTTCCCTCTCTTACTATTTTTGCATTTAATCCTCTCTTTAAAATTTTCCGAAGTCATGGTTTATTATTTTCGTAGCCAGTTCATCCATTCCATTATGAATGCTTCTCCTTTTATGCTGAGTGTCAGTGGAAAGGATGTGTCTGACCCACCTCCACTGATCACTTCAGCTGCCTTTGAAGTACATGTAATAAACTTTCTCTGATGGTAAAAAGAAAAGCCTCATTAGTTCCAGCCCATATTTGGGATGCACCTCTAATCCACACTTGTTCAGCTTCATTCTTTTTAGTGTTTAATTATTGATACACCTTACATGACTCATGCAGTCTTAGAATGGTAAGATATTTTCCTGCATTTTTGCACCCCCTTTAACATTTTCACTCCCTCACTCAAAACTTGGATCACATTTACCTGAGCGTCTGTGAAATGTCTGGTAAAAGACCACAGTGAAAGAAACCGATGTGCAGTAGGTTGGGATGGCTGAACAGGGCAGTAATCTCTCCTTTTCTCTAGTAGATTCTGCAGACAGAAAAAGGTGACAGAGCTTCAAAGAAGGATAGCTGCTTGCAGGAGGTGTTGTGTCCATGTAACACTGACAGGTCTCCTGAAGAGGTCATACTGCAGCAAGACTCACATAGAGACACGATGTCCAGGAGACGGTAGCTCTGCTGCTCTCACCTGTTTTCCCTTTGGATGCTCTCCCATCTAAAATGTTTAGCATAGTTGGGACCCCTATACCAGCCTCACTTGTTCTGATCTGTGTATGTAAGTAACAGGGAAGTTAAGTAAACATCTGGTCATCAATACTTGATACCTGTCTGTAGTCTAAATAAGGTGAACTACAACTTGCATTTGCATGAAGCCAGAGAGCTGTTTCAAACGATGCCAGGCTACCTTTGTGTAGTGGAGCATTTCACATTGGTACAGCTACACTGGTGGCTGGAATTTGGGGGAATCCTTAGAGTATGCAAGTACTTTTAATGGAGAAAACAAAAATGGTATTTACAGGTATTTATCCTATCCTCTTGCAGCATTTGATACTTCCACTTTTTATTAGACAGAAGGTAACAGAATTGATTTGAGTTGTGAGGTGCTAGGGTTTTTTATGTATCAGGTTGTACTGGACCTGGCTGGAATAATTTTCTTCATAGCAGCTCATGTGGTGTGGGGAGTTCATATTTTGTGACAGAAGCAGTACTGATAGTACACCCATGTTCTGGCTTTTGCTGAGCAGTGGTTGCACAGCATCAAGGCCTTACCTGTTTCTCACTCAGGGAATAGATCAGTGGGTGCACCATAGGCTAAGAAGGGACACAAGGCAGATGGCCTGCACTAACAAAAGAGTTATTCCATGCCATATAGAATTATGCTCAGCAGTTAAAGGCAAAGGAGGGAGCTTTAGGGGACTATCCATCTTTTGTTTGGGAACTGGCTTGGCATCACTCTGCCCACAGGAGGGGCCTTGACATCACTTGTTTGGTTTTGTTGTCTTCCCTTCCCTCTTCTTCGACTTCACTTATTACAGTTGCTTGGTTGTTTTTTGGTTTTTTAATCTGGATCCCCAAGTTTTCTTGCTTTTATTGTTCCTGTCCTCTTCCTCAGTCCCACTGAGGGAGAGGGGATGTGAGTGCTGGACAGTGTAGTGCTTATTTGCCCACTGGAGTAAACACACAACACAGGTATAAGAAGTGCTGACAGTTAACAATCAGTATGGGACCAGTATCTGTTCGTCTCTATTGTATCCTGGTTGGCTGCTTGAGTGTTTGATGGCTACCAAGGTAATACCACTTCTGTCACAAAACCCTGGCGTTGAAAAATATACATATAGCTGTGTCAGAGAAACTAAAGGTACCATCATAGCCTTCTGCACACAGGAGAAAAAAAATCCTATATAAGAAGGAATACATGGGCCTGAGTTACTGACTTTGAGAGGTTAGTGCTTGAGACCTGCCTTAAAGGGCATAGCCAACCATAGTAAAATCCTCAAAGATCAGGAGACCTACTTAAAGGTGAGGATGTCAAGAAAAAAGAAAGTGTATCATTCTAGTTTGTTGTCTGGCTCAGCAATGTTACATTTCCTTGCTTTTCATAGCAATCATAAAAGCAAAAAGCTTACTCTTTAAAAAGAGCAGAAAAAAAAGCAACTTTATCCTGTTATTAGATACTTCCAGAATATGTAATACTAATAAAAAGGCCCAGGATATTTGTGGGGCTCCTGCTGCCTAGCCCCATAGAGGAAGGAAGATTCTATAGTCCAGTAACAGTTAACTGTCAGGAGTTTAATTCTTCAAATGCTTAGGAGTGTTTCCAACCCCTACCATAAAGCACAGTGTGTTGAAGAAATTTCACAGTAGGGTCAAAATTCTTTGGCATATATTACAGGGATGTTTTGAATCCTCTAAACTCATCTCCATTTAGCAGGGCACAGGTAGGAACAGTAGATACTGCAGATCTTAAAATATTAAGCAAGATTAAATGACAAAAGCAGCAGTAATATTATAATACCAGCCTTTCTCCAACAAATAACAGGAATCAGGGGATTATTAACATATGAAAGTATGTTGGCCTTTTAGTTGTTAGTGATCCAGAATCCTACCCTAAACACACATTATTGGAATAGGAGCTGTGTCATTTTACTATATGGGAATTATGCAATACCATATGAAATACATACCTCTGAAACAGAATGAGCTCCAAAGTAGAGTAATGAATATCTGGTGTAGTCAAGCCTCTGCTACTGTTTTAGAAAGCTCTTGTTCTGCCTTCAACACTTCTTTCCCATTTTTTAACATTGCATACATCCAACAATGTCAGCAACGGATCTCTACGCATTTGAAAGAGTTTCTTTTAAGGCTAAACCACAGAGTTTAGCATGACCACAATGAGGTGAAACTGAGGTAAAGAACCTTGTCTCCTCACAAGGCAAGTTGATTAATGAAGTTGGTTGATTCAAATCCTCCTGTAGGATTAAACTCGAGACACATTAGGTCCCTTTAGTTCTGGCATGTTTTCTCTTCCCAACTAATTACTAAAGTCTTTTATTGATAGTGTCCCACCTTGAAGCTAATATGCAGAGGCATGTGGCATCACTGGGGTTAAACAGCCAGATGTGCTTGGCAGGTAGCTCTTGTTGATCTGGCAGTTGCCTAGCAGGAAATGAATAACCTACTGATTTTCCCTGGAAAAGCCTTGGGAAGCTACTGAGAAAAGCCAGAGATGTACCGATAAGAAGTGGTGCAAAGGGGGCAAATACTTTTTTACAGTATTTCCTTAAAAATTTACCTGCTGTGATTTTGTGCTGGTAGATTCAGCAATGGTGTGGTCCCCTAAGAAGAAAAATCTGCTTTCTGATATCCTGTAAAATCCCTAAATAAAGACCCCATGCCAGGGAGAGGGAGCCAGTTTGGCCAGTTTTTCTGAAGCACTGTTACTAAAATTTGTGTGAGTTGTGGGTGTTTTGGCTCCTCTGAGAATCCCCGCACTCTGAACAGCATTCAAACACTTTCTTCTTAGCAGGTCTCTTATTTTTATTCTTTATCCTCTCACTCTTTTCCCAGCAACGTAACCCTCACAGGTCATGTGCACCAGTAGAAGGTTTAAGGCAACCAGCCCAGGAGCCATTCTCCCTTTCCCAGTTGCTAAAAATGGGTAGAAAGAAGCCTTCCATTAGTGACCTGCTAAATCTGTAGCTCCTGGTTCAAGACTAGATTGTACTATGATTAATGGAACATGTTTAGTAGTCTCATTTGAGCTTTTAATGGTCTGTTATCTGCATTATGGCTTTAGCATACACTTCATGATGATTGATAGCCTGGTTGGGAGTAGGAAGCAGGGTAGAAGTAAGGCTGCTTTGAAGTGTGCGCACTGAACAGAGCGAAGTGAAAATAGCTTGATAGTACTAGTCTGGAAGTGCTGTGTGAATCCTTTAGGAATCCTTTAGGATATGTCTCCACGAGGGCCAACATATGCACATATAACTGAGCTAGCTAACTGCACTGGCAAAGCACTGTGTTGTGCTGATTATTTCTGCTGAGAAATGGCAAAAATACATAGTGGCAAAATGGTGCAATAACACAGTCATAAGGGTTCTGCTACTTAAATATCTTTGCCAGACACTGCAGTATACCAGGTTCATTCACCTTTCCTTTTCTGTGTGTCTCATCCTTTTCTGAAAGCGGTAACATGCTACTGTTCTTCCTTACATCAGCAGTAGGGTAAACACAGCTCCCTGATGAATTAATCAATTTCCCATGTCTTAAGTTTAGTGGGAGGATTGCTGACATGCAGATTTGGGTGTTATTTAGCCACTTGTTTTGCCAGCCATGATCCTGAAGGGATTATGTTGCAGGTAAGAGAACAACCTTCAGGAGTACCTAGCAAGCATCTACAATTTAAATTTAATGACCTTATTTAGTGAAGTACTTAATCATAGGCTGAAGTATAAAAGCTCATGAGTAGTCTCATTGACTTCAGCGAGATTGAAAATGATGGTGCACTGAGATACAGCATTGAGTTAGGGCTGATAACATCAGAGCCTGTCCTGGCTAATAGATTCAGGGCCAAGTGTTGCTCTCCACCAGCATCCTCTATTATCCCCCTCATTGAACAGTATCTGCCCAATGTGGTCTTTCCAAATGCAGAGGATATGTAATGTACTAACTTCCTGTTAGACCTTTGATGCTGAAATTTAAGCTGAAGCTTAAGATCATTGAGTTTAGCATTGGGAAAAAGATGGAGCAGTCAGCAAAATGTCACAGTTGACCATGATGAACTGCTGCTGCTCCCCACTGGCACGTGCTATGGCAGATGATGCATGCCTGAGGCTACAGATCTCAATGATCCCTAGAAATAAAAGCTCTTGTCCACAACTCATAAATTCCTAACTCTAAAATAGTTTTGTAACTAAACTTCAGCAGGTTAAAAGTGTTTGTAGCAAGTGAGGGAAGCTAACTGGAAATCTCCAGCTTCTGTAGAAAATGAGTTTTAATCTGGTCTCTTTTGCTCCAGTTTCTGAGCTCTCACATGTCATACACTGTTAGTATAATCATTTTGATCAATTTTTTATGAATGTCAGGAATACTTGGTTCTGTGAATATGTCACCTCTGTGTCCACCTGAACACGCACCTATCAGTTTGCTTGTCACTGGCCTTGTTGTTGTATCGTGTAGAAGATGTGAGTTTTGTCATCCATTTCTTCATCTTCCTGGGAATGTTCATGAATTATTCTGGTCATTTAATGCATCCTAGCTCTGCATTTTGTGGGTATCCGTTCTTGGTAACAGCAAATCTGTCAATTTAATTGCTTTCTCTTTAGCCTCAAACTTTTTCTTATTAAGTTGGTGAGTAATCATCCTGTGTTATTGAGGATACTGGGGTGGAAAAGTTGTTACTGGTTCTCTTTGAATTCTTTTATTTAATAAAATGAACTATCTAAATAAAAATCCCTCCCCACTGTTTCCTAAATGCTATTACTTCCTGTTAGGCACATGGGAGCTTCAACCTGCTTGCTTTTTAATTAAAAGTAAGTTTTCAGCCACATCTTTCATCATCAGAATTTTCTGTCACCTTGAAATGAAGGCTCTGGCATTGTCTTTTAAATTATTGAGCACTGGCCGACTAGGGGAGTTCAGTTTAGAGTATAATTAATCTTCTTAACTACTCTCATCAACCTGACTGTCCAGTCTGCTATGGTTTCAGCACTCCTGTTTGCTGTTCCTCCTTTGTTTTTCTACCCACCAATACATGTAAAACACGAACATAATCTCTCGGCATGCTTGCTAATTACTGAATTCTGTATTCTTTGTGTTCTGACGTGTTAAAAAACATTTCCCAAGGTCGTGTCTGACATGAATAAGTTGGTGTAGAGAGCTTCTCCTTTGTCTTTTTTTAGCAGAACTTGGAGTTGAAAGCAGCTTTGCTGAGGGAGTGACTTTAGACCCTCTGGGAAAACGTTATGTTTCTTTTTTTTTTTCTTTCAATTTCACTGATTTACAAAAGATCTAAAAAATTAATCCTCTAAGCAGAGTTGAACTAATTTGAAATCCTAACAACTATTTAGGCTCTTCTGTTGAAATGGGAAAAAAGGTTAGTGATTTATACAAATTAATGTTGTCACAGTGTATTGGCAAACTTTGTTGCTCATGAAATAATTTGTTAAAAAATCCATAACGGGATTGAGAATGAGAAGAGCAGTTCCACTGAGTGAAACATCAGGGATCTGAGCTCTGCTTCCGAGCTCTGCCGCAGACATACGCGAGCACTTTACTGCCTCTGCAGTCCTGGGTCCTGTTTGTGGTTTCCTTTCTCCTTCCCATTTTGTCTTGCCTAGTCATTACGAGTTGTGTGTTTGTACAGCCCCTTATACTGGGTAAGCTCCCCATGTACAAATAAATTGTCCACATAAATAAATATTTTCTTCCCTGAGCCCTTTTTGCGCTGGGAATTCACAGTTCCCTCTGATTTATCTCACGTTTAGTCTCCATGGAATAATTGTGCAAGATTTACTGTGAATACGTGAAGTTGCAGCTGTCTGTTTTCATTGTGGCATCTTGAATGCTATTGTCTGTACACCTGAATCATAGCTGTCAGACACTTTAGAGGGCAAGCACCATTTTCTGTGAATTTTAACAACTAGGGCCACACATGATTCTGGTACTTTCTACCTTCAGAGTTTCTCCCCATGAAAGCATCAGATTAGATGTACTCTCACAGCGATCAAGCAGCCATTTACACATCCTGCTATGCCATTCTGGTATAATTTCAAAAATAGTGGTTGGATTCTTTTCACTTGGGAAAGTTGCTAGTTTTAATTTAGCTTGTTCTTCTAAGGAACGAAACTTTGACAGTTATGGATTAGAATTCATGAAGCCCAGTCTCCCAAATGGTGAATCCTCTGCTACACAGCCCTGTGCTCCAAGGAGCATGCCTTGGCCAGCAATTCTGTTCTTGGTCTGACAACTTTCCTCACCAACTTGCCCAGAATGGGAAAGTAGAAGGTTAGTAATCAGCAGCAAAGCCAACAGTCAGTGTTTTTATGAGTAAATGTATGAAAAACAGAAAATATATGAAAAGTACTTAATTCTTCTGTAGTATAAATTTATTGAGCCAAATTCTAACCTGCTACAAGTTGGAGTGGCTCCATTTGATATAAAAGAAGTCATACCTGCTTGCTGTATCTCAATATTGACTCCTTCAAGTCAATGTGTGTAAATGGAGGGTGTTCGTTCCGCTACATGGTCTCACATCGCTGAATCCACTTGATCAGGAATCACAGCAGCTGCTATTGCTGTCATCTAAGACCACCATGTTTGGTTATTTTAGTCAACTTTCAAAGCCAGAAGTGCTGGCCAATTTCAAGGACTTGATAGTGATAGTGTTCACTGGAGCACACTTGAGAGGTATTCATCCAAGGACACACATGCCCATGCAGCAGAACACATGAAATTTTAATCCAGACCCAGAGACAAGTTTCATTGCTCAAGTATGGTCCACAGTACAAATTGAAGTTAATAAATGGAAAGAAATCTGAGAAGAGATCAAATTCCTTGTGCAAAGGGACAGGTACCAGGGATTTTCTAATGTCAAATCTAGAGTGAACTTAATGTTCAAAGCTGCTGCTGTGGCATATTCTACAAAACAGTCCACTAAAAAAAACTTTAAAAAAACCTTGAACTAAGTGATGCACTGAACTAAGTCTTAAGTTATGCATCAAAGTTAGTCTTCAAAAAAGTGATTGACATATTCTGAAAATCTCCATTACCTACAATAACCTTAAAAACTTTTTCACAAGCCTCTGTGGCTATCAGCTCCCCAGCAAATTCACTATACCACATTCTTGTCTTCCTGTAGTTATCAATTAGCCTAATCAAAGCAGGCCAATATAAAGGAGGGTTGGATTTTTTTCTCCCCTTTCCGGTCAAATATGACCCACTTACCAGTCTTATTCAGGAATGTGTCTCAATCTGTCACCATGGAAATTATTTGATCTCACAAATGTGAGATTGTTGAATCAGTTAATATGTCAGGCAGGTAGACCAAGACTAATTACAAAGGAGAAAAATTAAATTTAACACACACGCATTTATTGACAGTAAGTAATGATGGGAAAGGAAATTAACCAGCAGCTCATGATTGTTAAGTGGTCCAGAAGAAATACATCGAACTTCTTATGAAAGCTGCTGTGTTTAAATTACTTTCTGATTATACTGTGGAAACATTTTAGTATGTAGAGTATCATACACCTTATAGCTTAGTATGAACCTCCACTCTGTAATTCTTATATAGAATTCATTTCTAGTAGCAGTTCCATATGCTTATTTCAGGTTTTTTCCCTCACTGGTACATTTTACAGTTACAGGCATATTTGCTGTGTTAGTTTCTCTCTCATTCACAATGACTTACTTATAGAGTATATCCAGAAATTATTAGAATTATTGAGGTAAATTCTTTATTATATTGTTTGGCAGTGTTAACCTACTTTCTGCTACATATGCATCTGTGCAAGTGAATAGTTGTGTGAACAAAAACTCACTGAAATTACTGAATGTCATGTCTTGGTTTTCGTTGCACATATATTCACACAGACTCTTCATTTAATGACTGTTCACACAGCACATTTGTTACCTGGTTTTGCTATTTTTGAGGAGAAAGAATACATATGCTGTTTCTCAAACAGTACCACTGGAAAGAAGTTATAGTAAAAATTTATTAATATTTGTCTTATCTAACTTTCATTCTTTTTCCCTTCAGAAAATTATTTACTTTACCTTCCATACAGCAGAGGGAATAATAAATTTTAACTGGAGCTAGATTTTTCATCTTGGTCGTCATTTAAAGGGATTCTGACAAGGTTTGTTAGATCTAAAAATCAATTCACAGTACTTTGTTCTTTGATGCATCTGTAATGGTTTTGTACAAATGATTATTTTTTCCTTTTTTGTTATGGCTTGCAATTAATACAAAAAAAAAACAAAAAATCCCCAAAGGATTGATTTGCTTTCTACAATGAGAAGTAGACATCCACTATGAAACATGGCAACACCCTTATCTTCTGAAGGGAGATAGTAAGGATTTGCATTAATAAGCAACACAGTTCTTCCCCACTGGGCTTTCTTCCAGCCAAGATACTAGTCCAAATAAAAAGAAGTAGCTTGAAGTCATTCCATCCTAGTTGACAGTGGCTAGAGAATTAAGTCCAAATCCTTGTGTTTTATCCACCAGTAGATTATTTCATTCAATTCTGCAGCCAAATGGAGTCAAACCAAGCTCAGATGTTCTTTTCTCAGAACAGTTTGCTAAATGTGACTTTAAAAAAACATTTTCAGGGAAGCAACAAAATTTCACTCTGCTGCAGCTCAGCCACAGCTTCAGATGTTCTTCAGTGCAGTCCTTAAAAACTCTGGGCACATGTCTCTCAGTTCTCCTTTCCTAGGTTAGCTCTGTCTCATAGTTGCTGATGTGGGCAGTGAGAGGCAGAGAATGTTTGGGACCTTAACTCAGCAAGTCTCTGCAATGTTGGTTCTGCCTTCTGGTACTGCAGAAAAAAAATCTCAGGTGGAAGAGCTGTGTCTTAAATGTGGGTTTTGCCCTTGATGTTCTCAGGGGTCAAAAAATCCTTTGTTTTACACACACTATTATTTTCTTAAGTAGCAAGGTTTTCCTTACTTCCACCATTGTTTTTGTAAAACAAAAATGTGACAATCCCTTTTCTGCCTCTGAGTCCTCTAGCAGACTGCTAATGTTTAGTAAGAGTTCACTGAAGTGACTGTCAGCTTTACGTTAAGAAGAATCCCTGTATGTAAATGACTCAGACCATGGCAGGACACTACCTTTCCATCCTGGAAGCTGTCCTTTTTCTGGTAATGCATTTGCATAATATTACAGTCATCTTGGTTGGAGGAGAAAAGTATGCAAGGAAATAACTTTCAAGGTACTTCGATTTTTCCTAATGCTCTTGTGAGTCACTGCTGTTTTGATCATTTTGTTTTTTGAACTACAGACTCAATAGATTGTAAGAAGCAAACGAGAGGAAGTGTTCTTCTCTCTTGCAGCAATTTAGAAAATGATTTTCATGTTTCATCTCCACAAAGATGATTTAATTAAACACTTTAATCCTGACCACAAATAATTTATGTAGGGGTTCAGTGAGAGAAGCCCAGCATTGTCTCGTCATAGAGCATTTACCTAATCCTGTCATACCTGCTTGATAATTACTCCCTCAGATCTCTCCTTGCATTAGCTGCAAAATTAGCTTAGAGGACTTGGAGGAAAAGAGGAGGGGAAAAGTCCTTCAAATTAGTTAATAATTTATGATTGCTCGAGTCAGCCCTCATTCAGTCTTTCTGAGGGTGAACCTTCCCATCTGTTATGAAATGAAATAACATTAGTACTTTTCAGTTTCTAGAGCTGCTCAAAATCTGATAATGATATATGGAAGGTCTTTTCTCCACCTTCAAAACAGATAATGATCTCTTTTTAATGCCTTTGTGTCTTAAGTCACAATCTCACATAAATCTTCCTTTCCTTCAGTGCAGGCATACTCACACATTTCTCTTCTTGCAGGATTGATCTTATAAGCTTAAATGGGAGATTGTTTATTTTCTTTTCATGGAAAGACAGGAGCTGAGTTCCTCTTCATGTGGCCATAACAAATGGAAGGCTGTCCCAGAATTTGATCTATGCCTTGGACTTTGTTTCCTCGTGCAATTAGTCTGCTGAGCCTAAGTGACAGAATAAGAGCTTTAAATTTAGTCAAAAGGTCAAATCCTATTCTAGAAGGAATAAAACTAGCATCTCACATGTTGTAGAGGAGATCTTGTGTTCTTTTACTCTTTTATGTTGTTTCGAGTATGTAAGTACCGTTGAAAATGGTACATATAACACACTTCTTATGCCAGTTTACAATCCACAATTGACAATCCATATCTTGCAGCATTGAACAGAGAGAGAAAATCATACAAACTAGAAAGATGATAGTCTTGTGAAGAAGAAGTTCATTTCTGAAAACCCTTAGGGCATGATAGGGAACAAGCGTAGGACCAAGCTGAAAGTAGTGCTAATGAAGTGGGGAATTAAGAAATTCCCCAAGGGGGGACGCTTATGTCACTGTAATAGAAGGAGGCTGAAACTGGATGGATTAAAATAAGAGTTAATTAGGATACATTTGAAAAAAGATATGTGCACAGATGATTTTGCCAGAGTTATTCCGAGCCACCTACATTACCTTTGCTTAGTGAAGAGTAAATCCTAGGCAGGTCTGTCTGGGACTATACAGTTGGATTTTATGAGTGCAATGTTTGTGTATCTCCAGGAAAAAATCATGGAGAAAGAAGATCAGTTTTGCCTTTTAAAAGGGCCGAAGTGGAAGCTAAAGTGAGGTACTGAAGGGAGACTTTCACGAATCTATTGGGTTATTGAATCTGTCCTCAGTGCTAACAAAGGATTTACTTTTTCTAGAGATTAGAACAGATTAACTGTAAATGTCGCATTTACTGGATGCTTTTGAAGCCATAAACTGATGTCCTGACAATTTTGCTTGGAGTGATTTAAGAAATTACTGCCATCATCTCTTCAGTACTTTTCCATGAGCTGTATTAATAGATTTTATGGGGACTCATTGTCCCTCTCACTCTCCATACAGCCATTTTAGAGGGCCAGTGAAGAGGGCTGCAGCTAACTGATGACTGTACATGGAGATGAACTGGGTAGGCAATAACTCCTGCCATGGAGTGCTAATTTCTCAAATTAGAGTGCTTGCTTCTGCAGCACTTACATGACTGAGGTCTGAATTAATTCTCACAGTGTTAAATCAAATGGAATCTAAGATTTCATCACTAGATTTAGCTGGGTCTTACTGATCTTCCCAATACACATCACCCTTTTTTTGACTTAGAGCCTTTCTGATCTGCACATACATACTAATTTGTTGCTATTTTTCAGTACCTGAAAGGCAATCCATTTTTAATTTGCCAAAGTATTAAATGTGTTTCTGTTATAATTTATATTTATTACAGTGCTTAATGGATCTGCAGCATGACTGACAAAAAAGGAACATCAGTTTCCACCACATGGAACCTACCAGCCAGTGAAGGGTCTGGTCTGTCATGTGATTATCTAGTGGATGAGGGATTTCTTTTTTAATTCCCCAAGGAAGACAGAGAGGGAAGCCCACTGTTTTGGTTTTTGGGTTTGTTTTTTTTTTGATGCAGAAGAAGCTTATGGTACAGATAGGTTGTGGATAATTATCTTGCTAGTACATTTTTCCCTTTTTAAGAACAAGCAGAATGTGTCATCTAACATTTGTGGTTATGAGGGAGTTAGCCAAGTCCATTTTAGAGATTTCAGTTTTTATATTGTTTTCCATCTTGTCCTTAAACAGATGAAGAGGAAAATAACGAAAGAGAAATTTACTCATATTTGACTTCCTGTTCTTACCCTTTTGATTACAGAATTCACTGAGATGCAAGATAGATTTAAAATTCATAACAGCATTTTACTATTTCATAAAAGAAATGTTGCTTACACTCCATGCAGTGGTAGGGATTAAGGGAGGATTAACAGATACCATAACTTCCTACCCTTTGCATGCTTTCCTGCAGTGGTTACACAGCTGGTTTCCTGCTTCTCGATGTCTTCAGAATTCTTAAAACTTTTATGCCTCTCTCTCATTTTATTGTGGAAATACGGTTTATCATATCTAGACATTTTCAGTATTTGAGCTGATTATTCTGATTCTTTAGTATTTTTGAATGAAAGCTTGTATGCTAAACTGTTCTATAAAAACCACTTTAAAAAAACAGATTAGGCTCAGATTAACAAAGGGACATTGTTGTTTAAATTTGAATCTAAGTTCATACACGCAATTCATAAAGCAGTTCACAAAAGTTTGTCCAAGCTGCTGATAGGCACCTTGTTTTTAACCATGGCCCACAGGCATTTTAAGTTCTGCTGCTGTGCCTGCCTACAGATGCTGTTGTTTTGGTGAAGCCAGACAAACACTAGCTATTTTCAGCCTAAAGCCATTTTACATCTTGCCTCTCCTGTACATGACCTTTCAGAAGGTCCAAACCAGTTGACCTCATTACAGGGGAAGAGTTTGTGGGGTGCTAGTGTGACATTTTACATACTAATGTAGGGGAAGGAGCACATGGCCAGAAAAGGGGAGGGCCTGTGTGAGAAGTTTTGAGTGATGCTTTTTCACAGATGCAGATGACATGTGAGGCAGTCTGCAGTCTGACCAGATATAAAGCCCTTCACCTTCCAGGAAGAGAACCAAAAAGACTTTTCTAAACATTAGAACTGGTAGACTTCTGCACTCTTATTGCTTTTTATCTATATAATGTCAACCTTATCCAGCGAGTGAACTCCCAGTAATGAACTCTGGGTCTCTCCCCATCTGTCTCACTAAATGCCACTTGGAACAAGCACCTTTTCATTTGACAATAAAATCAATGAATGAAATATTAGAGGCTTGAGCGATATGATGTGCAGAATGCATTATGGGAGTTGTTGTGTTTCAGTAGACAGCAAGTCTTGCCCTTTCTTCTCGTTATCATCAAGAGATCTACTTAATGAAACTGACACCTTCTGCAAATCTCTCACCTCTTCGGTTTTGGACTTTAACTCCTTTGTTACACTTTAAAGATTCTCTGACTCAAGAGTTGTGAGGTAAAATTCTGTACTTCCTGTGTACTCTTTGGCTTATATTTTTCAGCTGTTTTTCTCAATTAAAGCCAGCCCTGCACTAACTAAATAATTAAACAACAGAGAGGGAGAGGGAGCTTAAGCTGATTTTCATAACGCTTGTTTTTATCCCTTTACTTAGATGAGACAGCCTTCTTCCTCTTTGCTTAGAGATTCTTCAGAACAGCAGGAATCACTCAGTACTAAGCCAATAAGCAGAGAAAAAAGGGAAATGTCAGTGCTGAGGTGGACTTATGTTAAACATTCTAAACTTCTGGAACTATCCACAAAGACTGGTCTGCAAAAGACTAAAATATGGGGAGGGGGGAGGGTATTACTTTTTCCAAACCTTCTTGAATTCTCCATCAGGAATATAAACTGCTTCATTGTCATACTAGCAAAATGAGTCATACATGTAGTAAACAGACGTAAACTAAGAAAGTTAACAAACTAAAGCTTGCTAGCAATCCCTAAGAATCCATACTGTACTATTTAATTGTGGAGCTCAAGGTACTGAGCTCAACTTGACCTCAAGGTGACTTCATAATTGTATCTTTGTGCCAGTCTTGACTCTGTAGTATTGGACAGGGTTATTACATGATGGCAAAACTAAGTCAATGCTATATATGATTTCAAGTTGAGTTTACAAGTAGACACATATTCAGCAAGAGAACATCTCATCCACTTTACCCTGTAAATCTAGATGTCTCCAGGGTACAAGTTAAAAGTTAAAAGACAGAGAAGGACATAGAGAAAGAATGGTTGTGTTCAAATTTAAGAGCAATTCTCTGCACCTTTATTAGGTATTTGCGGTGCTTTGACAAAACAACTTGCAACACTGTCAGGATAAAATTTTCCATTTTGTTCTCCAGCTTCTCTGGCTTTGTTTAGCCTGACTGCAGAATTGTACGGGCAGAAGTATCTCTTATTCTGTAGGCTCAAAATGCAAAACAGTAGGTTGTTTGGTATCAGAGCTCTATCATATTTCCTGATACAGGTTTAATTGTGCTTAATCATTAGGTGTGAACAAATGTTTGCTGTGCCATCTTACTATCTGATACTGCTAATGCATTAACAATTCTTAGTGGTAGTGTTTGTGAGCTCTAACCTGTCTTGAAGCCCATAATTAAAAGGATAAAGTGAGCTGTTTACACAAGCCAATTGTCAGTATAGTAAGTGCCATTAATAACATTGGCAAGAAGTGCTAGGTAGGTAGCAGCATCTTACTGCAATCTGTGTCTACTGAAGAGACAGCTCCTGAATTTTCATCTGGAAAAATTTGCAGAGGCTGGTAAAACCACATAGCCAAAGGGAAATGCAGAGCTTGTTTATTTTTTTTAACAGAACTGAACTCAAAAGGGGAAAAATAATGTCAACATAGTTGGATTTCAACACCACATACAATAACTTGGCAACCTTTTTCACATTAAGTGAAAGAGCCCTTTCCTACTAAATATGGCCCTGGTTTTTTTCTGTTTTGGTTTGGGTTTTTTAAACTTTAATAGCTTGTATGTTCCTGAATCCCTGGGCCCTTTCTCTCAGACCAATACCCGAATATTAGAAGTAGTGGATTTGAATTGACTTTGTTCACAAGGATGTTTTGCTATCTTCAAAGAAAGAAGTTTTTGATTTTATAAGAGTGTGGGGTTTTATACTTTAATAGATTAAAAGGACACCACAATAAGGGAAAAGGACTGTTGTTGCACATGATCTTTACACTGCCATTGGTGTTGAATGAAAAAGTGAGGTGTGTAGTCAGAGCCGTGAGTACATCTTGCTGACCTCCTGCAGCCTCTTTAGAAAGAACACTTACCAGGTAGGAAGGGTTCATGTCAAGTCCCCTGTTGGTGTTAATTAGATGCCAATTCTTCTGCTGGGACAATTTGTGCTATAAACAGTGACATAAAAACTGAGGTGAGGATGGACTGGCTCAGCAACGTGAAGCTGGTGAAGCCTCTCTTCTGGTCCAGCTTAAAGTTCCACAACCCTTTCAGTGGTCAGGCTCATTCTTTCCCAGACCCCATGCTAGAGCACATTCCATAGCAATTTGTTGGGTATATCACAGAATGAGTCAGGTTGGGAGGGACCACAGTGGGTCATCTGGTCCAACCTCTCTACCGAAGCAGGATCATCCTAGAGCACACTGCACAAAATTGCATCCAGACAATCCTTGAAATATCTCCAGTGAGGAAGACTCCACAACCTCTCTGGGCAACCTGTTCCAGTGTGCAGTCACCCACAGAATGAAGTCTTTCCTCATCTTATATAAAGTGATGATTTTTTTCTCAGTTGTCTCTTCTTGAGGCTGAAAAAGCCCAACTCTCTCAGCCTGGCCTCATAGACTGCAAAGTGGAAAACAAACAGAAATTTCTCTGTGTGTCCAAACCATAATATCTCTGAATTCTTCTCAAGTTGCTGGCAACACAGGAATCCTGTCATCATGGGTGCACAAAGCCTTGCCATTGTCACAGAAAACCTCAACAAGTTTTGTTCCAAAGTAAAAGGTTTTTTCTACACTTACTCTTGTGCTCAGCTGCTAAGAGTCTATTTCCCTGAAATTCTGCAGATGAAAGTGCTGCAAATATTAATGATAGGTTTATTAGCTTTGCTGTGGTTTGCCTGACTCCGCACCGTCCTCTTAATTTTTCTAACAAGCTCCTTGGAGGACACTGGAAGATGCGTGGAAACCAATATATTTTCTTCTCTTGATTGATTTAATTTTTTCATCTTCCCTTATGAAGATGAATCAGATTTAGGTCTTTAGCCCAACCTTTTTCGATCCAGTTCTGTATACTTCATCCTTGTGATCACCTTTTATGTATGCCTTTTGAATCCTCCCTCCTACCACATACAAAACACTTGTCGCATTTCTCTCTGTACAGACTCTTGATGAGTTACTCTGTTGTCTGGTCCGTTGCTGTAACTTCTTTTGCCCTTGCCCCATCTCTGAGTACATACAGAAGTCAGCTGATCCCATTGCTTTACATCCTTGTTTCAGAATTGCCAGTCTTCCTTTATTCATTTCACTAGCTCCTTTCTGTTTCACTGAGTCAACCTGACTCATCTTGACTGTCTCTACTTGAAATACTGTATTTACTTCTGCTTTATTTGTCTACCATCCTTTCTTATCAGGTATTCACTTCTGGTATCTTTTCTGTTTCTCCTGGCACCAATGTGCTATCCAACACGATGCTCCTGTGGAGCCATCCTCTCCTCTTCCAAGACAATCCTGCAGTACCTTCAGTGAGCTACTCTTTGGCTTCCTCATCCAAGCTGCTCTTTAATAACTGTCCATGCAGCTTCTCTCCATGAGTATTTAGTCCACTAAGAAGGAATAGTGGTTACTGGGAAACAGCAATGTACTTAATGCAAATGAGATATCAAATAAAAAACTTTAACTTGTGTGGGAGGCATTTTCCCCCAAAACCTTTCATTTCCACATGAAAAGAGAAGTCTTTCACATCAGAGACTGCCTTTTCCTATACTTGACTATATATATTTACACACACATATCTGTATATATTTATGCATGTATATATGTACATGCATGTGAATGTGTGCCTACAAATATAATACATATATTTGATACAAGTATGCAAACCTGTGAAATAAATGCACAGTAGAGGTTAAAGTTATCAATTCTGTTGAACACAGTGTGTCCTATACTGTACAGGCGTGAGAGAAGATGTCATCATCTGTTTCTGGGTCCTGGCACACTTGTGTTACAGTGCACACACAAGGTTTCATGTATGTATTTTACATTGGATTAATGGTAAAATTTCTAGAAAATGTATAGAGGAAATAAACTGCTGAGGAGTTTCGTGCTTGAAACATATATTCAGGGGTATTTGTTGCATGGGAAGACAGAGTCTCTTTTAGGAATGAGAGAGGATGTGGCAGTAGAAGAGAGGAATAAGCTTGGGAGCAGGAAGAAACATGAATTTATATAGACAGTGCGAGAATTGCAACGGGCAAAAATAGTGAGGATGAAAAGGTTGAACTTGACAGTGATCTGAAGAGGTGGATGAGAGATGTGGCAGGAGAAGTGAAAGATTTTAGAAGCCACATGTTTTGTATGAACCAATATACAATCAGGGACACGAAGGCCATTGAGAAAGGGTCAGTCACTCAGGCAAGACTTAACATGACATGCAGTACATTCAGCTGGTATCAGTCAGCTAAGAACACTAATTTCACTGAAGATATGCAGATTTATACCAATTAAGGATGTGGCCTCACACATTTCAGAAAGGAAAGGTGTCTTTTACAGGTGTTTAAAGGCTAAAGAAAAAGAAATCAGGAGAAACAGAAAAGAGGGGAAGGGCATAAATCAAAGATTTTAATTCTGACCAGAGTTCAAGAAATGTTTGGATGATACTCTCAGGCACATGGTATGAATCTTAGGAGTAGTCTTGTACAGGACTAAGAGTTGGACTTCCCATCCAACTCAGCATATTCTGTGGAAATAATCTTATTCCATTGCATCAGTATAGATTCAAGTTCTACTGACCATGTTCATCAAACTTGATACTGGCCAATTTAGAATTTTTCCAACATTCAGAATATTTACCTTTTCCCCTCTTCCCTCGTGTCACCTTTTTATTTTCTGTTTCTGTGTCTCATTTTGGGAGCAGAACACCGTAGTTCTGAATCCTGCCAAGTTTGAGTCTTAAATTCTTGTTGAGTCCTTCTTAACTCTTTCAGCTTACACTGAAGACATGCATATTGCTCTGGCAGTACTGGACTGCAGCTGCAGCATTTGTGTCTGTTAAATTCCTAATAGTTAGAATTAGCAAGACAGAGTTCTGTTCTGTTCTTTTTTAATAATCTTTGCTTACTTTTTATGTTTTTAAAGTCTGAAAACTACTTTGCACTTGCCTTTCACTTTGAAGGCCTCTACCAAATGCAACTAAACCTTGCAAATCCAACAAGCACAAGAACTCTGCTGAAATGGATCTTTCCAGAGGTACCATGGGCGATCTTTAGCCATGGACGATCAGAAGGCAGCAGCCGAGCCCTTCCTTCCCCTATGCCTTTTTATCTTCCCTTTCCTGGGAACGGTCTGATGTACTGAGAAAATGCACAAAGTGCTTGTAGTCGGTCCATTGCTGTTACTGTGGTTGTCACTGGAGTTGTGTAAAAGCCACTATAGGTTTAAAAAACAAACAAACAAACAAAAATTAACAAAAAAAAAGAAACAAGAAAAAATACTTTCATCTAAGAAGAAGTTGAAAGTTCTAATAACTTGTAATAATTTGTCTTATCCTTTATTAGTTTGTATAAGCAAAGTAAGTCAAGGCAAGAGCTGAGGTTAAGGACCTTTGTACCATAGACTAGACAAGATAAAATACTCTAAAACTGGGAAAAAATCAGGGCAAAATAGGAAAGCATTGTTCACAGGCGCCAAGATTGGTACCAGATGAAACTAGCAGATTTCAGACTCAACATAAATAAAACCTGATACTTCTTCAGATGTGTCATGTGTCGCTGGAAGCCAGAGAACCACTATTAAGAAGTACCACCATACAGCTGCACTGTTGTGCTCCATGTTGTGCAGCTGCTACTTCCTGTGCTCGATGGAGCTTCAGCCTGGCTACATGCTGCTACTCTTATGCTTTCAGTAGAAACTAGCCCACACTTACTAACTCAGAGGACTTACATTTGCAATATGTGAGACAGGCAAAATGGAAGAGGGATAAAATTTTATTAAGGGAGAATTGAGCAAGAGGCTGTTCTGTGACCTGTTCAATGTCACCCAAGAAATCAGTATCGCAGCTGGGAGCTGTAGTCCCCTTTAATGCCTGAATTACAGGATAATGCTTTCCCCCCCATTAGCCACCAAAAGTCTGTGAAGGGAAAACAGAATTGAAGGCATTGAGTTATCAGATTCAGAAGTATTTGTTTTTCCATGGAAACCTCCTCCCAGCAGCAGCCAAGCTTTTGCAAGGAGAGAAGCACCTCTCATGTAGCAAGAGCTGTCAGGGAGCTGTTCTGTGCAAAATGCTGTAGCTGCAGCTGCCTTCTGAAGAAGTCTCATCCCACAGCCAGCCAGCATACGGCCCCATCTCTGACAATCCAGCTGTAATTCTGCCTGTTCAATAATTTTTCACCACGCTCATGCCAGAATCATAGCCCTGTTTTCTGTTGTCTGGCTGTTAGTGGTGATGTATGAAGAAGTAAGAAAGAAGCTTAATTTTCATAAGCTAACTTGTGCCTGGAGTAACAGAGAATGAGAGGAGTGCACTTAATCATAACTGCAGGGCAAGAACATAAAATGATAGAGTTTTTTCTGTTAGTTGTGGTATTTTATTATAATAACTCTTAGGAAGAAGAAACCAGCAGCTGAAAATGCTGAACAGTTCAAATTCACTGTAGCCACCATGTTCTCATCTGCTGGAAGAAGAGCTCACAGAACTCTTTATGCCTGCCTTTTCCAAAAGTCCATGGTGGGGAGGAACTCTAGTCTTTCTCCCCAGAAAATCTAAATTCAGATTGTGATATGAGGTGAAATGAACCTGGCGATGGTTTCCACAGAACTACAGGCACCTTGCAGGGAAGGCATGACAGGTGGCAGAGGGACAGGTTGGGGCTGGTGGATGGTCAAAGAGCTGTGGGCTGCTCACCATCGCTTTTGCCTTGTTTCTGTAACTTCATAATGCATTTGAAAAAGTAAATAACTGAATGAATTAACTAGTAGTGGTCAGATACACTGGATAGATATTCTCACAATGATTCATTAATATTGAAAAAATTAATTAAAACTTTGAGTGAAGCATTTTTTGTTGGTCACAAACTGAAGGACAAATCTTATGATTTTATTTTGTTTGAACTTTTAGATGTGTAAAATAATGTCTTCTATGTGTTATATATTATGCATCTCTATTATGTGTCACATTGTTTTATATGATTTAAAGTGATGAAGGTTGTGAATTTTTTATTTTGATATTTTCAGATCAAAATATTTGGGGAATTTCATCGAAAAAATATTTCTGGTTTTCTTTTTTCCATACTGATCCAGAAAGAAAACACTTTTTGGAAACATTAATATTTGCTATGCAGCTGAAGTTCTGCTTTCCTGTTTACTTCTGATTTAAGTCAAGATCACAGAGACAATGTAAAGAGGAACAAAAATATATTCTTCTTTGGCAGAGACAGCAACACTATCCCAGCCTAGAGAAAACAGAAATATAACTAGAGAAGATGCAAAGCATATCTCCATAATTTTCTCCAAGGTGGCTTGGGAGACAAGTCATCACATCTGCCTGGTAGGCTTTTATGCACCAGTAAGAGTTACAACAGCCTGACGAGTTGCATAATGCTGTACCCTAGGACACTACATGAACATGTATGCATTTCCAGGCCATTGCAAAGGCAAACTAAAGCATGTTACCTAACAAACCATAAATTACTTTGTATTTGTGACAAGATAAAAGGACATGTACAGGCAGTTATTCCAGCTCAGCTGATATGCAGTAAGCCACATTATCTGATCCATGTATCTAAGCCCTAAAGCGTATATGATGTTAATTTCTGCCCTCATCCATGTCCCATATCAGACCTTAAGGAATACTGGTGAAAGCATGATTTGTTCTGGTGTCTTTGAAAATAAAGGGAAAAGGGGAAAGGAAATTATACAGCTACAGTAAATACATGCAAACATAATTTTCTGAGCCTTTTCAGTTTATCTTGGCATGAGAAATAATAACTGAGAAATAAGTGTTTCAGAGGTACATTATTAGAACTGAGATTTTGCACTGATAGGTGGGAAAGGAAAACCATTAACAAGTAGCAAGTTTTGTTCTTTTTTATTATTCATCAATTTAAAGTCTGAACTCTGTGGCATGATGGGCAATTCATGGAGCTAAAATAATGAAAGCAAATTGATGCTCCATGGTAAGGAAGTTCACTATCTGCTTCTTGCAAATGGAATTCTAACATTTTGTTTGATGTTAGCAGTACTATCCTGAGAAGGGTCTGTGGACTGCTGAGTTGTGAAATGTGCTGTTAGATTATGGGCAGGGACACTCACTTCCTACCAGCTGTGCCAGTCCCTTCCAGCCCAGCTGCACCTGCACTTTTTATTGGTTTGTTGTTTTTTTTTTTTCTTATCCTTTACTAGCCATGGTAGTTTCTTAATTTGATTTATTCTACCTCAGCTGTAAAAGAGTGGTTATAAAGAACAGGCATACTTCCAGGATGGAGTCAATAAGTGTTGGTTTAAATTGTGTCCTTCAGCATCTTTTTGCCTAAGACTTCTTTCATCCAGTTGAGATCCCTTTCGTATTTCCTCACAATATAGCTTGTGGTGTCTCGTGCTCTCTGGTGTGTTCCATGTGTCTCACAGCTTGAGAGATGCTATAGTTCATTTGTATGAACAAAGAATCAGTTGCTTAGGATACATTTGCCTCTAACTTGTAATTTCCTTCATTTGCTTGTGCATTGCACTCTGTTAATATTACCAGTTTTCAGTAGCACCCATGGGAACATAAATCTGTGGTGGTCTTTTATATGATCCTTTTGCTCTCCCCCAGATTTTCCACCTTCTTGAAAGATGACTCATGGAGTATAATGTGAAAAATTAAATATATATACAAATATCTATATAAAAATGTATATATGTATATATATAAAATACGTAATAACAAAGAAGAGACAACATTAGAAAATTAGGTCTGATGAGGAGTGCCATGTTGTTATGAGGATAGAGTAGGATGATCCTGAAGTAGCATGGAGTGGACTTGGTAATCTCTCAAGGTTATTTTTAGATTGATTTCCATTCACTCCTTGAATGCTCTCATAGTGTTCTGATTTATTTGTTGTATGCATTGGCCAATCGCTGCTGCTTACACTCTTTGAAACAACATTTGAGACATGCGAGTGTTACTGACATTCCCCTGAATTACAAATACCACAGGGGAGTATCACAATCACTTTTCAAGCCAATTATAAAATTGAATCATTCACCTCTGTCTTTATGTCTTGCTTCTCAGCCCAGTCTTCTTGTGGGCCGTACTGAAATTTTAGTAATACAGCTGTGGTCTTATGTGAGCAACATATAATAATCATTTAATGCTTTCAGTGCCCTGCTGTAACCATACACCCAATTTTATGAGCATAGCTGGGATTTTTAAATGGCCTTCAAAGCATGCTTTCTCAAAAGGTTGCAAAATAATTTCCAATACCAGTCTCAGTACCCTCACTGAGCATGTTCCTCTGTCAAAGCACCATTCCCTTTCCTTTCTCTGACTATATCCAAATGCAGTTTTCCCTCCATCCTGTGTCACCAGAGCATCATTTCAGTCACTTCTCTTATTTACATTTTATACACATTTCAGGATAGATAATTAAGTCCTTATCTATACAAACATTCACTTTTCAGTTGATTTTTTAAGCAGTGCAAACCTTCTAGACACATTTGATTTAAAACACATTTTACTCTAGCTGAAGCCAGCTGCTAATCAGTGTAAGATAAACTGAAATAAAACTGAAATCATAATTTCCATGCAGCATTCTACGCAGGCTTACCTAAATGACTTTTAAATTGCTCTCTTAAATTAAAACAGTGCCACATTCTTATGTAGGTAAACTCACAGAATCAAATATTTTTCTGAGCAAAAGGGATTTCCTTCATGACTGAGAAAAAAATCCCTGAAACTAGTAGCAGGGAGCATGGGAAGAGAATAATTTGTTATACTGAGCCTTGTTCTTCAATTATATTATCTCCATCAGAGTTTGAACATATCTTCATATTAGATGATCATTTTACCAACACTTACTTCTCACTGGGAGGATTCTCCATCATTGTATTCCAAAATCAAGCAGCATTCAGATTTGTCTGGGTGATATATTTCTGTCAGCATGACAAGGGTTCCCACAGTGTTTAATTACCCAGACTAGCCAGGGGACAAGGAAGAAATGAGCTGTGCTAGGCTTGCTTTCTGTTACATAAGCAGCCTTCTTCCCAGTGCATGGAAGGAGGCAGCACCTGACCTTGTGTCTTCTCTTTCCACTGGTTGTCCCTCTCCAGATTTCTCTTTTGTTTTCCATTGACTGACTGTCTTCTGTCTCATGATCTGCTTGCAATTTGCTCATTTCCAGGGCAGCAAGTTCTTGGCTTAGTAGAGAACCAGAGTGATTGGTATTTGGGCAACCTTTGGAAGAATCATCGGCCCTGGCCAGCGCTTGGGAGGGGCTACAACACAGGTAGGACCTGAGGATTTTCTTCAAATTAATTTTTGCATTGAGCATGCAATCAGTTTCCTGGTATAGAGAGTATGAGATGTGGTAATTTACACCTCCCTCCCTAAGATATGGCTAAATTTATCTTTTAAACCAGCAGAAATTATGCAGTGTCATGCATTTTGGAGTTTCCTGTCTTCTTTAAATGGTGTTAGAAAAGATTGTGTAGTGTCCTTTGGGGAAGAACAGATCCTCAGCACATCTCCTTTGAGATTTCTGTCCGTGATGACACGTATGTAGGCCCAACAAGTGGGAATGAATAGGAATTCAGGCTCATTTTCTGTAGAAGGTAAATGGTATCACAAAATGTCAGCCCAATAAAGATATAACTCCTGCAGGACAGCAACAGGGTCATAATTGTCCTAATAAAATGCAAGCTACTGGTGATCAATTTCTGCTGCCATGAGAAAGGAATAAAGGCACTAGATCTGAGAATTTATTAGGTTACAAAAGACAGGTCTTCCCACTGATTTGTGTTTGGTGTGTGAGAAAACATACCAGGTGCATAAAAAACATACACATACATCTAAATCATTTCGGTGGTAGGCTTTACATGCTGATGCGGTGAGTTAAGTTCCCTCTCTATTTGTAATAAAAGGACAGAACAGATGGTGAAGCCTCCATTTGGAACAGATGAGTCCATTTAAATATCCCTGCACTATCAGAAAATTATTCACCATAATAGTGGTTTTGCTTCACAGAAATATATTGGATTGAATTAAACAGACTAACTCAAAAAAGAATTGCACAGGTTGTGATTGGGTCATCTGTATTTCTATATTCCTTTGTATATTTGCAGGAATCCCACTAATTTTTGTGAATTTGCATTTCAGTCCCTGTTCTGTGAAAAGGGTCAAAAGAATAACCTAACAGAGCATGGATATGGATACAAGATTTTGGCAGAATAGGTTTGTTTCATGGTTCTCCACTGCCAGAATTGCAAATAGAAGGGCTAGGTCTGCTCACTGCTGTTCCTAGCCCTGCAAAAACATGAGACAGAGATAAGTTTCATGAATTTGTCCTGAAGCCTGAAAGCTTACGTTAGACACGACTGAACTTGTTGATGTCAATTCTGTTCACTGTTGTGCCACAAAATAGTATCTTTTGTTCTACTGAGAGATGACCACCTCATATAGTTACCTTCTTTCTGCTACCTTTTTGCCTTTTCCTTTCTGCCAATTTAATGCTGATAGAAATGTGGCACAACCACATAACGTTAGAAAAACCCTGAAATGTACGGTGGGTAATATCTAAAATGCAATTATGTTAAAAAAGGTGCCATAAGGATTTAATTTATATCATCTTAACTTACTGTTCCAAATGCTTTATAGGGATACCACATGCCAGTATATCACATAAATCTTCCACTGAAAACAAAAATAACTGAATATCTGCAGTCCTTCACATAGATTGCATGTGTTAATTCTTGTACTAATACATACCTGCCAGGCCATGCATAATCCCATAATCCTGCCCATGATTTTAGTCTCCTCACAATTGCTTGCTTCACACAACTCACCTGTAGTTATAAAAACTTTTTTTTAGAAGGGAAACCAGAAGGTGGATAAACTGGGGGAGATTGACAAGTGATCATAAGAAGTGGAATGTTGATTTTTCAAGTACGTGGAACAAGAGGTCACTGAGTGAAACAGTGCAACCTCTGAGAAGTAGGAAATGATGTTATTGACAGAATCAGCACCCTTTACTATAATTTCTTGATTGAATTCATTGTTTGCCTCAGTAATCTAGGAGAGATTTGGAGGTATAAATTTCTCAAGGAAGAAGAAACTGGAGTTTGTTTGATGCATTCACTAAATTGAAATAATTGACACTGAACGCAACACTGTGGCTGAGGAGGATTCAGGAAACTAAAAGGCAGGGGTGGCAGGGAGCACGGAAAAGAAAGGCAATATCTCTACGCAAAACACTCATGAAAGACAGTGGGCCAGAAATGGGAAGACATAGAAATTGAGGTGCCTAGAGCTGTACTTAAGAAGAGTAAAAGGGCCCCCAAACCCCTAAAACTTTAATGAGCTAAACAGAATTGAATCAGGGAGAAGCTCTCAGACAGACTTTGCTTTTGCTCTTGGGAGACTGTTTGCTACAGACCTAGGATACAACCCTAAGAAAAGAGATTTTTATTTGAGCTTCTTCAGCCAGACCTAACCCTGGCAGACTTGATGCAGAAGCACCCCTCAAAGTCCAAATTCCTCCACTGCTTCCTCCCAGTTTCTGAAGGAAATAATTTCTGTTTCATTCCTGTCTTTCTGTGTCTAGAGAACATATATGTTGGGGGAGTCTCAGAAGGCAGATATATTAAAGGCAAAGGTGTGTTTATTCCTTCTCTGCTAGTTCTTTAAACCCAGTAAGCATGTGTATTCCTGTGAGCCCAAGCCAAATCTCCCAACAGCCAATTAATATTTTCAAGAAAATATTTTGTTTCTTTTTTATTCTTCTTCCTCATTTGCACAGGCAAATAATCCAAGTCTTACTTTAGTTCATGATAGTGTAATTGTAGGAAAACCAGACCAAACTCAAAGTCAGTTAAGTGACAATTTAATTAGTGTTTAAAATGTTCTTAGTTAGAACCATTCTTTATTTGCAATAACACTCTCTTTCTCAAGCCATTTTAATCACAGTTCCTTGTGTACCACAAAAGTAACCAAGTTTTTTCTGTACTTCATTTGCCAACACTCAGTAAGCTGCTTAGTCAAATACTCTTTTTATGTATTATTTACTCCATGTTGCTTGTCTGCACTGAGTTTAACTCTTACTGATTCCTTATACTGTGGTTAAAACACACTTTTCTTGCTATACAACCTATATTATCTTTCACTGACTAAACTGTGCTTTTGAAAGTATTGCGTGAGCCACACTATGATTTTTCTCTGTAAAGATGTTAAACTGACAGGTCCAGAATTGCACCGTATGGTTTGATGTTCATTTGTGGAGTAACAGGCATCTTAGTCCTCAGAAAAGTACATTGTCAAAGAAATTCTGAACATAAAAGCTTTTAGTACTTTGTCTGCCTTATACTTTCCATCAGGTGGAAGAACAGCTTTTAAAAGCAGTTTCTGGTGACTGTTAGGACTTCAGGCCACTTCTTCACCTGGTGTGAATCACCCCTGGCTTCTCTGGCTTTAGGGCAGCAGAGCCAACTCCCACCAGCTGAGAAGGGACTCCATGCCTGTCAAATGGAGCTTTAGGATGAATATGTTACTGCAGTTTGGGTGCCAGGGAAACATTTCCAAAAGCTTTGACCCCAGGGATTTCAGAATCCTTGACTACAGAAGCCCATCCTAAGGATTTGAGGCTCATCTGAAATGCACTGGCTCAGTGCAACTACCAGATACCAGTAAGGAGGCGTTTCAACAGCTTGAGCTGAGGATTCATACTCCCACACTGAGAAATGTGACATTACCAGACTTCTGGATTGAGAACAGAAGGGAATGGCTAGCACCTAACAATTACTAGGCTACATGTATACCATGCCTTATTGCTCCCATGTTTAATGACTGGAACAACGCTAGAATGAACCTCTTTCCTGTATTGTTTCCCTGAAAAAAAGGACACGTGGAAGTCGATCACATTGTCTCAGTTATGTCCTTTTCACATAATATTTAACAATTTTCAATTATAAAAGACAAGCATAGAGCAGGCTTTATATGAAGTAAGTCTGGATCAAATCTTGTGCTTCAACATGATGGTACTGTGCATCTTCGGTGCAGAAAATAAATGACTAGTGAAGCAGTGCAAAATTAGGTGATGGTAGATATGAAACTGCTTGTGGTCCAGCTCCAGAAGCCTGATAACAGCTTTCAGCTGAGCTCTACAGGTTTCTGCTCATGATATTATGATAAATGTTCTCATGTATATTGGTTGCTTGAGAGTGTAGATTTTTTTTCACATTGTCTCAGTGAATGAAGAAGTCAGAAAAGTCATGGTTTATAGAACCTTTAAATAACCACCACAGGGGCCTGACCAAACTTAGCCATGCCCTTTCTAAAAGACATTGCAATATTCCTCTCTCCCGTAATATAAAACTTTAGTCATATTTGGTACATGAACTGGTATCACTAAGTTTGGTTGAAAGTTCAGGAGCCACTGCAAACAGATCAAAAATGCATTTTAATGATTAAAATAACATGTCCTACACCAATGTCAAGTCAAAAAGTAGAACTTTCTTCATCTACTCAGGGTCACGTGGTACCAGCTTTTTCATTAGGTTTTTCTTAGAGTTTTTCTTAGAGATAGAGTTTAGCTTATCAAAAAACTATTTTTATTAGTGGATAGCATACTGATACACATATGCTTTACAAAATGCAAAGATACATTTGAAGTACAACTGTCATGCACACAGTACAGGTAGCAGTTTAGCAAGTGCCAGCATATATTTGCTTTTGGGCTCAACAGGAAATGTTAGTCTGTTTGTGTCAAAGGTGGGTGGCTAAACTGAATTCTCCTTTTGATAACTACATCCCTACCTTTGTTGATTATAATCTGTTGCTTGCACTTAAAAATAAGCTATCTTAAAGCTGACTACCCTCAAAGAATAGCCTCCTTCCCAGTTTTTCTCATGCACTTTCTAAAGTATCTGATGTACTGAGAACTTGTTTACAGCAGACTTGATATTTCTGAAATGAGTGTCAGTATGTATCGGATTGTAAAAATGGTGCCACTAGTTTGAGAGGCCTATCCATGTAGTAAGGGCATTGCTGTGGATGAATTAAGTCTACTGTTTATTGCATTCTCTGAGGTACATCCTCTACTCCTTAGCAATTGAATCTATCAGCCCCTGTAATAGCTGTGTTTTTTCAAAAAACACCACCTGACTCTTTGAAACACTGAAAACATTCATCTTTCAAGAAAACTGTGATAAAAAAACAATGGCATTCAGGCAGTCTGTAACAGGTTCTAGTTTTCATAGTACTGGATTAAATAAAATGTATCTTTTTTAGCTGATTAAATTGTGCCATTTTGGGGGTTTTACTGGTCTGACCTGAGTTCAGAATGTAAAGTTCTCCATCTAATGTACATAAATCAGGCATGTAGATGTAACATTCCAATATAATGATTTTAAAAATCATTCTGAAGTGTGTTATTTTTAGCTTGATCAAGACAGTTCTTTATGTGAACATACATACCTTGATCGGTAATTAGGTTGTCCAGCACTGTCAAATGCCCTCCCTTTGTTGTAGAGGGACAATCATTAGCAGGTTAAATTTAGATGAAAGACTTGCACATAAAAGCTTAGTAGAGGCATCCAGGTGCCTAAACTGAGAACAAAACCTTCTGTTATGTGACAGGAGAACCCCAGACAAATGCATAGTAATAGTAAAACCAGTACTTTTCCTTTTGAAGTGCAAGTTCACTTTCCAGTTTCTCATTGTGCTCATAAAAGTGACTGTGTAAAGACAGTTCCTTTCTGTAGAGGCAGAGGTGTTAGCTATAGTCCCAAAGCAAAGAAAGAGGCATCACAGTTGGACTCCATCTTTGGACTCTTAGTAAGTAGTTTGGTGCCTGTCACAGAAAGTAGCAGAGTAACTAAGATGTCTTTCCACACCCTTGTATAAAAGCTGTTCTCGCTAAGGGAATGGCAACAAAACCAGTTGAATTTCAAAATAATCAGGTACTATTTTCTACAGAAGTCAACTTCCCCTGGAAAGCTCGTTTCTATCCACTTGTTCTCCAGCCTGTACTCTCTGATCAGGAATAGTCTCATTCAGGACTTTTCGTTGAACTTAAGGAGCTTTCTCTTACCGACTTGTCTGGGCTGTTGAGGTCCCTCTGAATAGCAGCCCATCCCCAGGGTACTTGGCGACAGACTCCATTTGTTGTCATGTGTGACATTGCTGAGGGCACATTCTGTCTCATTTCCAGCTCATTAATCAGAATACTAAACACTACCAGCCCCAGTACCACCTCGTGTGGGACACCCCTCCTAACTGACCACCTTCTGAATGTTTTATTGCTGAACACAACCCTTTGAGCTTGGGGCAGTGTTCAACTTTGCAGACACTTTGTAGACCACTTATCCAAACTGTATCTCTGTTCCATTACATGAGCATGATAAACAGCTCTTTATAAAAACCCCGTGTTTCTGTTGTGAACCTAATCCTTAGAAAAAGATTTACTAGAAAAGAAATGGTTGTGGAGGAAGGATTGTGTCTTCTGTTTTTTTGAAAATGCCGTAGTTAATTTCCAGGCTTGTTCATTCTGTGCTGCTGCTTTTGTTCCCCTGATCCATTTCTTAGAATGTTCTATTCCTCCTGAATCTCATGTAGTAAATAAACTGCCAATTAAGGGAGGGAAGTGTGGGGGGGGTAAGTTTTCTAGTTGTTTCTGAATGCAAAACCCCAAACCTCTTTGTCATCCAAACAGAAAAAAGTACCTGAGAGGCTGTTCAGCCCATGAGCCACATTTCCTTCTTTGTTGCCAGGGCACTGAGTGAACACCAAACCCAGAAAAGCTGTGACGGGTTCTTACTTATTGTGCTCACGAATAGTCTTGTGGGCTACTGTTAATATTAGAGACTGCATTTAAAAAACTGCTCTCCACCATGATGGTAATATAAGGCAGGCACCCTTAATATTAGAAGCCAGCCAAAATAATTAGCACCTGTGCAGGGTGCATTTTCCTCTTCACATAGTCCAAAGTGGAAACCTTGTAAAATTTTTCCCATTTTGACCCCTATTAAATATGAGGCCTTTGAGAGAATCAAAACCAAAAAAACCCCACATAATTTAAAGCAATGGTCTCTGTTACCTTTCACTTTTTGCTGCTTTTTGAGGAAGAAAAAAACATAGATAAGCATCATGGATAAGGTCCAGATCTGCTATAAATGCCTGATGCTTGCATTAAATAGACTTAAGCTGATTTACAAGAGCTGAGGATCAAGAAACAGTGGGGTTTTTTCTTTTAAAGGTGGGTGGTTCTTTGGTGGAGAGTCTGAGATAGATTACTTTTGGAAGACGTCCTTGGAAGGGCAAATAATCGGCAAATTCCAGCAAACCTCCTCAGCTTTTATCTATAAAAACAAGCTTTGTGTGAACCCTTTTTCCAAACATTCCTGAACACAGAGATTCAACAACTGGACCTCCTACATAGTAAATTTGTGCAGCCTGTATTATTCTGTGATTCCTCTTCAGGACAACTCACCCAAAGTCCAGTTCCTCTGGCTTTATTGTAGAGTTGTGAAACCCACTCACAATGCTGTGGTTTGAGGCACTGACATGTAGAATTGTACATTCAGGAAGAATTAAGAGGTGCATGACAATCCATCCAGGATGGATAATCAGATGAACATGAACTCTAGGCTAAATATGATTGACAAAATACTTCGTGTGATCACTGAATGTGTAAACAGGGTCATTTCATGTATGAGTACAGGAAATGTATTTGTTTTGTATTGGGTGCAGACCTTTGATTCCTGTCATATGTGATGTCTGGACTGCCAGATCACTTATCTCCCTAGTTCATTCTTCACACTTGGCTTCCTGATTATCCACAGGGCACAGAAGTGAATTGGTACCCTGTCTTTCTCAGGGACCAAACTATCCTTTTAAAATAAATAAATAAATAAATTTAATGTAATTTGTTGGTAGTTCACTCCAGGAAGTATTTCTGGAAGGTAGTGTGGATAAGGCTATGCTCTGTTTGGCACCTCTTTCTAGTTCTTAAATGCGGCATCAGAATATTGGTATTCCCACATGCCCTGATGACATTCTCTAGTGCACACAACATAGACTCTCAGTTCCTTGCTAAAAGCTCTTCAATATAGGAAATTTGACATGGATCTCTCATAATGTCGTGGGTACTGAGAAATGCAAACAAAATAATTGTTATATCTAACAACTGAAGGAATGTAAATGAGACCCTCCCAGGCAAGTACTGTGTAGTATGAGACAAGTACTACCTGTTGTGAATGTGGCCACCCTGCTCAGTAAAGAGCTAGACCCTGAGCAGTGTGAGTAGAACCACTGTGTAGTTGTAGACATACAGCTGTGTGTATGGTGATCTGGGTGCTAGGGATCACTCCTTGGAGTGAATGTATTTTAAAATGTGGGTTTAGCTACTTCTCCAACTCTAATCTCCACAGGTCAAGAAGGAGTACTTATAAATTTGCAAAGTTCAGAGATAATACTGGAAAATTTCCCATGAAGTTGGGAAAAAGGGCTCCAGGAGCTTATCTGGGAGCAAGTCAAAGGATAGCTTGATCTTAGCTTATTAGTATCTGCAGGAGAAAATAACATTTCTTAATAGAGGGCTTGCCAATTTAGCAAAGGTTCAGCAAGATCAAGTGACTGGAAGTTTAAAGAGTTGTTCAAATTAAAGAAGGATATCAGGGTTCCAATTATACATTGGAATAACTTATCAAAGTTCGTGATAGATTATCCATTATTGTAAATTTTTAAATCAAGACTGAATGTTTCTCTGAAAGTTATGCTCTAGTAGAGCAAAATTTGATTTTGCAAAATCCTATGGCCTCTCATATGCAAGAGCTAAAAATTATTCTTTCTGACTTTATCACTTTAATAAGTATTTAACTAGGACTTTGTTTTCCTCTCATCTGAAGCCACCTAAGCTCCCAGGCAAATGAAATCACAGATAATCTGCATGTAACAACTCACTGCAATTTTAATATTGAAGAGAGGAAAAGTTCTTTGAAACTTTGTAGAAGTTTTCCACATTCCCTCCCATATCACTTTTCTTTCTAAATCTCGCCTTTCAAAATGCCTTATAATAAGATATATACCTGACCGTCTTTTTCCTAGCATCAGTTTTTGGCACTTCCATCTTGACTTTCAGACATGCAGAGATGCACCCTGAGTAGCTGTTGGGTGATACTTCTGCATGGCAGTGATGTGAGATGTCTTTGAGAAAGCTCTCCTCTGCTTTATTTAGATTGGTCACTGCCATTGTGCTACCGCACATAGAATCTGAGACCTCACTCCTCTCTCCCTTTGCTGGTTTGAAGTTAGAATATGTTACCTGAGGTTTAAAAGTTCTCAGCAAAAACTTTCCCAGTCTTTTGAATTTCAAGAGATTATAATAATATGCTTCTTGTGGGTTTTTTTCCCTTCTTGCAAGCCATTCTGTAGTTTACCAGCTGAGAAGTCCCTGGATTATTTCCTTTTTTGCCTCTGAAATGTAATCTCAGTACCTTATGTGCTCACAAGGGTCCTGAAGTGCAAAGGCTATAAAAAAACTGAGGAGCTTTTTCAAAACCATATAAGGAGCTTCTTCACAGGTGTTTTTCATCTCCAACAAGTCTTTGCACAGGGTTCAGGAAATGCAGAGTGTTTTGAGAAAGGTTATTATCCTTACTGGCTTTCTTGATTCCCAAAGCAAATACAGCAGCTGAGAAAAACCTCAACTTCCCTTTCTGATTTTTTTTATGTTTGTCTTTTTGCCAGTCACATTATTTTCCATTATAGGATTTAGGCAAATATTTTCAGCAATTTGGGCTGGAAAGTGTGTGACTTGGGATATACGTAAGGAAAGGCCAATTTCTCCAGGTCTAGAGATGGTTTTTCTTTGCTGACCTCTGAAAGGCCTGTGGAATTGTTACTTCACAAGACTCTGGAAGATAGAAGTGGAGAGCATTACTTAGCAGGATGGCCTTTAAGTTGCAGAGGTTTTCCTTCACAGACTTGCTAAAAGCCTTATGGCTCATCATTTTTCCCCCATAGACCTTACAGACTCTGGAAACAAGGAAATTCTTCTGTAGCAGCTTTGGGGCTTTAAGAAATTCCCCCAGAAATGAAAGTTATTAAAGAGGAGATAAAACCCTTATGTATCTTTTTCCAAATTGCTCAGGAAGAAAAACATCTAAACAGTAAAGAAACAGCTAGAAACTAGGAAATTCTGAGCTACAGTCAACAGCTCTGTAATAAGAAGTTAGAATCATGCTTGAGTATAACATCTTAATTTTGCCTAAGGAGAAACAGCATACTTCGGAACAGGAGAATAAAGAAAATGAAAATATTGCATTTCATTAAATGGTCATCAGGAAATGTAAAGAAAATGTTTATAATGCTTCAGGAGGAACCAGCCTCCCAACAGGGTGACTGCACTACATTTCAAAATGCACTCTATGACAGCTTCACTTTTAATACATGTGCCGAGAAAGCGAGGGCTATTGCATTCTGTCACCATGCCTGGAGGGACACAGACTTTCTGTTTCAAAACAGCTTCTCAGCTGGTTTTCGTAGAGAATAGTTCAAATGTGGACTCATGATTTATTCTCAATTAATACATTGTGCATCCCTGCAAGTTTTTATGAGTTTCGTTTTTTTACATTGTGAAAAGGTTTTTTAGAGAAAAAGGCCTGTGCATGTAAGTTTATAGTTAAATAATGTTTCAGGATATGCCGAAAATGTGCTAGAATGACAGTTCTTTGCTCATATCATGTTAAAAGCTGTATATAGACATAAGTTATGGGTTTATTACACTAATGATATGGCTAGTCAAACTATGAGCAACAGTCAGATAGATGGTTTATAAATCAAGTGAAATAAGTGCAGTGAATTTCATCCACACAAAGGCTTAAAATGAAGATTTTAAATTGTGTGCAATGGCCTGTTGTGGAATTATAGCTTTAATTTAATTTTTTAATCCCCAACAACCACATACTTGTGTTTTCCTATTTGCTCTTGATACTATGCGTGGAGAGCAGCGGCCACAGTCAGTGATGTGGAGATGCGGCTCAGTGGATTCTAAATGCCGTCCTTAACAACACTGGTCACTAGGGCCCTGATCCAACAAAGGCACAACCACATTCTTAGCATTACACATTGTGACCATTTCCATTGATTTCAGTTGCAATAAATCAGAATTCAAAGAGGATGTGTAAGTATTTGCTAGATTACTAAGCAGTCAACACTATCATGGAGCTTCTCCTGGGACAGCAGAGCTACGAGCCCCTTCCATAGTGCCTAAAAGTGAACTCAGATTTTTTTATGCCAAATCTATTTCACAAAGCATGGTAGCTTACTGCCTTAGATCTCTGGGTCAGTTATTTATGGCCGCAAATCTCCATAATGTCAGCGATGCTTAACGTTATTTCTTACAGCATCTAGGACTCAGTGTTTTGGTGTATGGTCTTGGGTATGCTGCTCAGCTATTGCAAAATCCCAGTCATTTTTTTAAAACTCACTATTGTTTTATGATATATTTTGAAGTGTGTCTCGCCTATCTTTTTTAGATACTGTAGTGGTATCTACTTGCTATTTGTCTAGATGGTTCACTGTTGCAGGCTTAATTCCAGGAAGAATTTTTAAAAACCTGACAAGCATAGGCTTTGAAGTACTGCTCACATAAAATGGCATTGCCTCAACAGCTCACAAAAGCATCCTGTTCCACCCAAAAGACACAGGCAAGATAGTACTGGCAGAAAATGATCTCCTAGTAGTTACATTTTCTTCCCCCACAGCACTGAGTGTTTTTTCAGCCACCCTAAGAGGCCCATTGTAATAAATTGATTGAGTTTGAAAGCTTGTCCAGTTTCGCTATAAATTCTGTAAGTGTTTCTGTTCTGTCTTAAAATGTTGTTTATTACTTCTAGCTCTACTATATGTTCCTCTGAATTTCTGGAAAAGCCATAGTCTGTGTTCATGAAGCAAGAGGTGGAGATGCTTGGTAGCATTCCAAGGGAAATTGCTAATGTTTCTGCAAAATTTCAATTTACTATTCAGAAAAATTAAATTAAATATTTTGTTTTGGAGCAGATTACAAAAAAAAACCAAACTAAAACCAACCAAACAAACAAAGAAACAAACCCCACCAGATTATTTTCCTGTGGTGACTTGAAGCAGCAACTGAAACCATTGCTTAGTGAAAACATTGAAAAGACAAAAGAATTGTTTTAGATTGAACCAAAAAATGGGAAAAGGATAAAAAAATCAGGTGACTCCCAGATTTGATTAGACCCAGAACGAAACATCAATTTTCCTTTTCAGGTCTTGTAACCATTTTCAATAAGATTTTTAATTTGTGTTTCCTAACCAGAATATTTTAGTCCAGATATGTTAATTCATATTTTTTTGCCCAGTTTTATCCAATCTATTCAGCAAATTACTTTTTTTTGGTTTTTTGGAGGGAGTTTTTTGTTTTGCTTTTGGAGCTGGGGTTTTTTTGGTATGTCCTCAAATCACATTTTTGAGAAGCTGCTCTGTTTGTTTGTTTACTTTCTTGTTTGAGCAAAATATTTTGCCTGTTTGAGCAATTCATAATCTGTCAGATTTTGGTAGTTCAAGCAAAATTTCATCAAGCTGGAGGAGAAAAATGCCATTCAAGTAAAAACTATACCAGGATGTGTTCCACAGATTTAGTAATAAAGCATTCTTTTTCTAAGAGGTCTTTGAGATATTTGCATCTCTGGATATGCCTCAACTGTTTCCTCAGGACAACAAAAATAGGGTGTTTTGTGGCTGATCATAATTTGTTCAATACTCGTGAGATGTTTAGGTTGCAACTTTTCTCTTTTTGTTTATTTGCTGCCAAGCTTTTCCTTTGTTTTTCTCAGGTAGGTCAGGGCAGCAAGATGCTGCACTTCCAAAAGATCAGAAGTCCCACTGCCTGGGGCCAGATGTTAATAAAATATTCCTTTGATTTCTTTTTTTTCCTCCAGTCTCTTCCTCCCCCAGCACAGCAGATGAGTGTAAGTCCCTTTTCCCCTTACATTCAGCTATATGTCATCTTGAATTTAGTCTGAGATTTCAGTCAATTCGACTCTGAGGGAAGGGGCTCCTGAGGCAGATATTTCCCTTTCCTTATTTCAAACACTTGCCTGTGAATTAATTGTGCAGATTGGAGTTAGTTCATTTCTCATGTTTGCATTGGCAACACAACAATGTGGAAGTAAACCTGAAGTTCACTGCTCAAGCCAAACAAACATAATTTTTTCCTCTGCGTGAACTATTTAAAAGTTCCCAAAACACATGCTTTTGCTTTGCTTTTGCGCTAAATAACACTAACTAGGTGAATAGTATTAAATTCTCCTCTTACTAGAAATCTCTTATTCTCATTAATACTAACGAGTAAATATTTAAATTTGCTATAAATATTCTCCAGTAGTTATTTTTATAGCAGCAGTAAATTAGAACCCTAATCAGAGACTGTACAAAGGTGTTAAACCCAAGCCTGTGGGTGAATTAAAATAAAAATCATGTTGATATTGACTTTCATGGTGGAACATTAAAAGCTTGTGAATATTTTCAATAGCCCTGATGGCATCATAATTTAGTACATCCTTTCTCACATATATTCCAGTTTTTCCACCCCATCTGCCTCTTTTATTCTCAGCTGCTACCATGATAGCCCCTCAGGACAGCATAATCTTGTTAGCTGCAATGCCATAATCTGCTGCTAGCATTAGAGTGGAAGGCAAAAAAAAAAGAATCTGTGTGTACTGCACATATTAAAACATTTTCCCTTCTCCTCAGACTGGAGACTTAGAGAAATTAAGAAAAATTGTTTTATTGTCTATAAATTATAAAAACTATTCTATTACAGTTAAGTGAATCTTTCCATTATTCCTTGTTTTTCATAATAAAGAACCTTCTCCATTGCATTTCACTGCAGTTCTTGCCAGCTGGAAAAATCTTCTTCCAGAGAGGAGATTTCCTACCCAATTTACTGCTGCAGCACGAAGAACCTGCTTCACATTGATCTAGAATTTCGGACAATGCATAATGGCTCTCTTAGAAGCTAATGCACACACACTACATGCTCCAAATAGGCTTCTGTTTTGCTGGAGAGAAGACAAACATATTGGCATAAATAAATTGTAGCATGTTGTGACAATACTTCCCTTTCCAATCCAACAGCTGGAAGCAGAAAGGTTGACTGAAGATGAAAGGGGATCCCTCCAGTACAGGTTCCAGCATCCTTGGGAACCAGATGGACTGAAATGGAAAACAGAACTAAAACAGGCCACAAAATTCACTGCCAGAAGAGGTTTTCTTTTTATTCATGACAGTGCCAGGTTTTACTAGAAAGAAGTTTGCCATGTCATAGAAACTAAAGATAGGAATGAACTGGAATCACCTTTGTTGTCTCCCAACCAGTGCAGGATTGTTCCAGGTATCTTTTCGAATTTTTGTGTAGTCTGATTTGTAAAGACTCATGAAGTAACACATTTTATCTGCCATTTTTAGGTTATTTCACCCCAGCGGTTTTAGGAGAATTTTTCTTAAGCTTTCAGAGTACATTTGCTTTCTTTTTCTCATTACTTGTAGTTTTATCATCTTGGACTCCCTGAGGCAGCTTTTCCCAGTGCCTGCTTTTTGTCATTTCATATTCTTCTGTGTATCTGCTATGTTTCTCTACAGTTGCCATGATATTTTTTTGTAAGACCTCTTGTTAAATGTCATTTGCAGATGTCATTACTGTTCTGTTTACTTCCCTCTTCCATTAATGAAGATGTGAAATAACACAGAACCTGTCATTGCCCTTACTAGGTAGTTTCGGTCAGCCTGAGAGGCTGCTGTTTGTCGATACTCTTCCTTTGTGGTCCTTCAGTTTGCATTCATTCCCCATGACAGTGCTCTTATCTAAGTCTTTCTGAATTAATTTTGCAAGCAGATTTTTCTGAGAACACTGAAGGAAAGGTTTTGCTGATGTTTCAATCCAGCTTCATTGCTTCTGCTGTTTGCCCTTGTATACTAGGGATTTTGGGCAGACAGAAAGCAACTGAGGAATAACAATGCATGCTGAAGTACGTCTTTTCCCACTTACAGTGTAACTTTCTGGTCTGAGGGTCCTGTTCTGTGAACACTTGCTGCATTAATCACAGACCCTCTCAAAGGCTAGGTTGTAACCAGCATTGGTGATTCCTCAGGAGGGTTTCAAGGATTGCAATCAGATGTGTCAGGTGATTAACTTCTTACTAGGTGGAGTGAGGCCTGCGATTTCAATTTTGCAGTGTATATATATATATGTATATATATGCAGTAAGTATTAAGGGCCAGATTTCATCCCACACACATTGAGTAAATGTTTTATATTGGTGACAAAATTCTCTTTGTCTCAGCATAATCTTGATTTCAGGTCAGATAGAAATTCATTTAAACAGTGGGATTTTGGAATAAGCAGTTCTCTGTGAAGATGGCAGAAATTGAGTCATACTAGATAAATTAGGATTGTCTCTACCCTTTCCCTAGTAGACAGTGACTGGATAGATTATCCTCTTGGAGCCTGTAGCTTTTCAGAATAAGGAGTGGGAAAGGTCATTTCTGAGTGTTAAGAGGTTCTTCTTTCTTTCTTTTTTGTAGGATATTGTATAATGCTCTTCTGAAATATAATGACCTTTGGATGGAGCTAACCTCCATCATATGAATCACCTTTGTTGGTATATTTTGTAAGGAATAATCCTAATGCTCATTATGTCGTAATGAAATCAAGCTTTATGACTTTCAGAGACTACTAAAAATACAAGATCCTGCTCTTGATTTTCTTCTTTCCAATTTCACTCCTCTTTAGCTACTTTAGCCTTCTTACAAACCTATACAACCTAGCAGTTTTCTGTATGCCATCTCTGCATTTCTTCTCTGCAGCCTCGGGGGCTCAGGAAAATTTTTGCTTGGTGGCATCTTGAAACCTGATGCTTTTTTTAGTCAACCTCCTGTGTTAGCACAGGGTAAGGACTGTAGTTTCCACTGATATATCTCAGCTCCGTTGTTTTAACTGCGGAATCAGCACATAGACAGGATGGGCCTTGACTGGCATGTGACGTGGGTTCTCTTGTTCTCTACCCTGTGTTTTCCTTCAGGGGTTATCTTGCTGCTTCTCGATAAGTTACGGAAGATGAAATGGGAGCAGATGTGGAGACTTACGGCAGAGCGGGAGTTAATGAGCATGTTATCCACTTCACTGGCCGACCAGGTGAGTAGGGCATTGCAGAAGTGTGGTATAACCACTAGTCCATGGATTGAGGAAGGACAGAAAGGGAGAGGGAATGAGATGTGGGAAAAGGCAGGGGAAGGATTGTGTTGTGCCTGTAGTCACCATTTGTCGAATCCTTCTGGGGAAAATGTGAAAGAGGGGAATGGAGATTTACTGACAAGGTTTGTCTTACTCTACTGATATTTTTCCATCTCTGCTCAGATGATTCATAAGAGAGACAAAATGGGGTTTTCACACTTTAATTTTCTGTTCTTTCTACTTTAACATAGAATACTCCAGACACTAAAAGTCCAAATACACTGCCTTTTCCCGCTGGTTATTGTCTAATCAGACTTTAGTTTTAAGAGTCTCTAGACATTTCATTACTGTTTCTGGCATATGAGTCCCAGATGTCTTTGAATGTACTTCTTGGCACAACACCCCTGTAAGGACAAAAGCTCTGATGTCTCCCTAACACAGATAGGAAACTGAGGCCAAGAGAAGAAATGGTGTGCCTATACACAGAAATGTGTAGTTAATCAATTTGTGCTTCCTGACAGCTCTCAGTTTGAACACAGAAACATTGTTAACATAGTACTAGACCTGAACCCATAATTCCTGCTCAACAACTTGAGCAAGTGTTAATGCAATACAGTATCTTATTTAGATGTTTCTTCTGCTTCTGAGCTACATCTTATTTATGAGTAGTCACCAAAAAGGAAGCATGCTGCTTACTGTGCATGTAGAGATGTGCACTTTGTACAGCATCTTTGCAGGTTGATCCAAAAGCTACTGAAGTTCATTAAAATTATTCCTGCAACTTCACTGTTTTTTCAATAAGGTCCTGAGTTTCTACCTGATACTTGCACAGGGCAGAATTTTGCAGAGTGGAGAAAGGTTGTTTATGTCTTACCATAATACCTTAACCACAGACTGTTGTGGTAACTTATTTCTCCAACTGAATGGCTGCTTGGAGACTGAAAACTCTCAGTCCCTCATGTTGTAGGCTGTTCTGCAGGTCCGTTATACGTGTCTTTTCCATGAAATACCTAGAGTACTTGGTTGCAACAATAAAGTGCTAGCTAGAATCCCATCTAGTAATTCACCTTGAAACAGCATTTCTGCCAGAATGACATTCATCCCCTTTATTGAAAAGTGATGTGGTACTTACTAACAGCAGGTATTTTGTCATTTACTGCCTCTTTCTCTCTCTGGTGACTAGAAAAGGAACCACACCTCATGCCAGCAGTACAAGATAAATGTTTGAACACTTTGCTGGAGTCCCTTAGCTCTGTATGTCAAGAGAGCCTGTTCCTCTTGTCCAGAGGAACACACCGTCCCTTAGATTAATAGCACCCTCTGTGGAAACAAAATTACAAAGCAAGGTTTGCAAACTCCACCTGGCATCATCATCTGAATTTCTTCCTGTGAGGGGGAGAAGGACAGTCAGCTCGGGGAGGTGTTGAGATCACCTTACTCTAGAAGCAACATACCCAACTGTTTCTCTGGGTTTTTTTTCTGCTAGGATATCTTCAATGCAGTCATCAAACAAAATCCCTTCCTTGTCTACCAGCTCCCATGTTTCTGGAATGTGCAGCTTTCTGATCACACCCGTTCCGAGCAGTGCTACAGAGATGTGTCTGACCTGAAGGTAGGTTTCACAGGAGGTTGGGTGGGTAGTATCCTTTGGGACAGAGAATGCAAGACTCCTCTGTCTGAGAAGGATGAAGTGCCTTAAGTAGGGGGAAAATGAACATATACAGTTCATAGGGACACCAAGCAGAGGAAGGAAATGTGACTTTGTGCATTTTGACTACTAGAAAAGTCAAAGATGGATGCTGCTTTGGGGTTTTGCAAGGTGTTAAAGAAGTGCTTCACCTTAAATTCTGAATCTGTCACCTATTCCACTGCACCTTGCTGCTGAGTTCCTATTGCTGTCCCAGTTCTTAGCTCTTCCTAGATAAAGAATACAAACCCTTTTCTTTTGTACTGGAAGTTTGAAACTCTTTAGTCAACATCATTTAATAGAGTGAAATTCACAGAAAGAGTTGGGTGGACCTTAGCTAGAAATACATTAGCAGAAATGTAAAGACCTTGCGCGCTTCATATTTAGCCTTTGCATACACTTAACCCAGTCAGGTTAACACTCATTTTCCAGGATTTGCCCTGAAAAAAAAGGCTGAGTAGAAACCTATTAATTTAATAAAATGAAGCTATAGTGTCAGTTTAATGGCACGTTTTTCTCTATTAACAAGTAAAATATAAAAGCAGGATGGATTTCAACAGATATGGGTAAATGAACATCAGTTGTGCTGTGGTCATTTTGAAAGACCAGACTCAAATGTAGCATGCAGAGAGTTCAGAATTGAAGCTTAATTGAGCTTTCTCCACATGTAGAATAAGACTATGCAGCCATAGGTTCCATCAGAGCAGACACTAGTGGCATCAAAACATTAGTAAATAATAAATAGTTTTTGGTGATTCATTTAAAATTTAAAGTTCACATACTTAATTTATGTTTTGAGAAAGCTTTAGTAAATGAGGGTTAAAAAAAAAAAAAAGAGAGAGAAAGAAAAACACAAAACCATGGCAGAGGTTGCAAGGGATATCTGGAGACGATCCAAACCCCACTCAGAGCAGGACCAACTTAATTGAGGTTGCTCAGTGCCTTGTGTAGTTCAGTGTCAACTCTCCAAACACAGAAATTCCACAGTCTCCCTGGCCTCACGCTCCAGAGTTTGACCACTGTCATGGTACAATATATTTCCTAAATCTAACCAAGTTTTCCCTTGGAACAATTTGTAGAGTAACAGCAGGAATGTTCAATATGAACACCAGATACTGGATGAATATAGAAAATCAATCACACTCAACACACTGATTTCGAAAGCTGTACTTCCAAGAGACAGAAGTGCCACTATATGGGTTAACTGACCTGTCAAAACTGGTCAGCATTGCTTGAATTTCATACATAAAGTATTCACAACTGACTATTCAGGTGTGATCCATAGATGACAGCTTTTAAACTTAAATCAGTAAGCTTGCCAGTATACTAATCACTAAATGGCTTATGATCTATGTTTAGGACAGGATCAGCAAGGCACTTAAAAGCATCATGGTTGTATGCCTTGAAACAAAGTGCTTAGTAGAGATTTTAGTTCTTTGTTCATGCTGAGAATCATGTATGACAGCAATTGCAGGGCCTGAAACAAACAGAAAAATGTAGTAGCAGAGAAAATATTTCCTAAAATATGAACTTCAGAAAAATATACCTTATATCTGTGAGATATCACAGTATTTTTTCTGTGAATTAGAGGCTGAGATTAATTCATATAATCCGTTGAGACAATCTGGTTGTGCTCAGCGCAAGGTTAAGACACATACATTGTGTCTTACAAGAGGAAAAGATATTGAAGCTCATAGCTGAGGATCTAGGGGTTGGTTCTGTTATCTAAACACAGTCTGAGTTACCATATGTGCTCTCCAGTATCCATGTAGGACTGGCAGACAAAACACTGATCTACAGGAGAGGATACCGTTTTGGCAAGGCAGCTGATGGGCAGGCAGAATAACCATAAGGTGCTTTTAGCGTTGCTGTACATCTATATTTAGACAGCCAAACTGGGATCCCCATGAGTGGGTTTGGAGACTGGTGAAGCTCACCTCAAAATAGTCATCAGATGACTAATCAGGCAAATCACTGTTCAGACTCCAATGACTGTATTAACTAATCTGCTTCAGGTGTGGGACATCTAGCTCATATATAACACCCACAAGTAAGCATTTGATAGAAGTATCTTCAAAATAAATTATATCCCTTCCTCATTGTCAATTAACAAATTTATGTTTACAACTATAATTTAGGCTTGGGTGTTTATTACTGTATATTGTGTCACACTGTCAGTTCCATTAGAGCATAAGCAGTGAAGTCTTAAGATGTGTAATATTCTCCACTGATTTTCATGGCTGAGGTATGTAACTCAACAAGGGGTGCAGACACATAAGCAATTTCTTCAACTGAACTGGACTTATTCACATTGCTAAAATTATCCCCTAAATACTTAATCGGGGCTGAAATTCTTGGCTTTGAAAGAGAGGCCAGAGCCTTATCTAGTGCACGTAACCCTATGGTTTCAATAAAGCTCTTCTCATATTGAGCAGTGAAAGAATTTGCCCTCAGGCAGCACTGTTTAAAATTCTTCCTACAATTCTTTCTTTTAAAAAACAAAAAAGCGCAGACCAATTAAAGTTGTGAATTTACATTATGAAAATTATCAAAATTCTAGTTCTGTAAAGAAACTGGCTGGTTTGGTATATGAGCCTCCCAAAACAACTTCAATAAATGTCATTAGCCCAAGTTAGAAAATATACTCTTAAAATCACTGAAGTTAGTCAGTTCCGTGACATTTAATATAAATGGTATGACACAACATATTTGGCACATTTCGTGTTTCATGGTAAGACAGGAATAGGAAACGAGGTAAAAGAAACCTCCAGGGTAAGAAGGAGAGAAAGACAGATTGTGAAGTTTGTACTGGGGAATCAAGAAGGATAGCATAGGCAAGAAGGAAATGCATGGAGAGATTTAAATTCCAAGGTAAAGCTGGCCCAGTCAAGTATTCCTCAGCCAAATCAGAGTCCATTCCTACAATCAGGCTGAAAGGGCATTAATTTAATTACATCTGGCCTCAAAGTCGATGGGAGTTCAGGATTTGTCATTTCTTACACAAAACCTTGTGTCAAGTGAACTTGCACTGATTGATGTTCATGGGGGGTGAGGGGGTGTATAAACACTTCTTTGCTGCTTTGTGCACGTTCATGCACAAAGATGACCAGCACACCTTTTTACAGGCTTAGAGAGCAGTTGAATATTTCATATTGCCTGAAGAGGATTCTAATCCCTTTTTTCTCTTTTTAGTCCTCATTAATTTTCATCTCTATCCTTTTTATTGATTTTTTTCTTGGTACTGTCTTATGTTAGAGAAGGTCAAATGTTTGACTACTGCTGAACTCTACTTCCTTGCTGCAGCTGAGCAGCAACTACAAATTTGAAAGGACTTGTATGTGGGATTCTTTCGGAAGAGGTATAAGAATAGAAATATTGATAACCAAGTTCTGCATTGTTAGTGACCACTAATTCTATATCTATCTAAATAACATCATCATAAGACTAATTTATTAATGTTATTCATCTAAATGGTTGCTTACTTCCTGTGTCATACTCTATAGTGCAGGAGGCCACACCGCACAACCAGACTGGAGTCTGTGGGCTTTGTTCTGCTCTCCGTGGAGTATGGAACCAAAACTTATGTTAACAATCACACAGAAATTTTCCTTTCCTCAACCCAAGGGCACCTGTATTAAGGATGCTTAGATCAATCAAGAATGTCTTAAAATGAACAATTGTAATAGAAAACAAAGGCTGGGCTAAGAGGAAGCAGATACTCTTTAATTCATTTTGCCAAATGAGTCAGCTGCAGTCTCTAAGGGCCAGAGATGTTTACTTCTGCATGGCATTTGTTACACCTTGGAGAAACACTCAGGAGTTGCTATTGAAGATGGCCAAAAGGTGTGGAAGTGCTAATAGCCATTCTGTGTAGACATCCAGTGTCTATCTTGCTTATCTCATCTCCTCACACAAACTCCAGTAGCCCACACTGTCAGTAGACAAGCATGTGTGCTGCAGGCCATGCCTTGCTGGGCTTCAGAGTCTGTGGGGAATCTGCCTGGAACTGACCTTCATTTGTGTTATGCTTTTGCTGGGTTAGGCCTGTGTTTGCTTACTTTCTGGTTAATAGTTTGTTCCTGTCTGTGAGGAAATCTCAGTTACTATGATTTGGCACAAACCAAATGGCAGAAAAAATCCTATGAAAGAAGGTAATGAATTGTGATGCCTCTGACAATGATTCATGACCTCATTGAATGGGCCAGTCATGAAGTCTGGTTGTCAAGGATACAGATGCTGTTTACACACAGCAAATCTGTTAATTCACAGTCACGAATATCAGATGCTGAACTCTTTAATGGGAATGTATCAAATTACTAGAATTTCCACACACACACACCCCCCAACATAGCAAATTGCTGTAGAACCTATTGATGGCTTTGCAAACTGATTTTGGATACAGCTAATACTAAATCAGCAGATAGATAAATAATGAACCTCATAAATTCCCCATTGGGAAATTGTGTTCTGTGATTCACTGTGTCCTCCCTGGGAACGTCCTCTGCACCAGGATGACTTTGTGATATTGCTTACAAAAGTTTGAACGTGTTCTTGTCTCTAACTGTAATACATAATTTCAAATCTGCCTCAAATGTGACCTATTGTATGGCTTTCTGTTCCAGTCCCTGAGCCACCTCATGCTGTCCAAGCACCTCAGCACTGATCTGCAGTAGTTCTGGCATTCTGCAGCCTTGCACCTTTTAATGCCAATGAAGGAAGAGCTACACTGAGAAGAGTAAGGGCTCAAGAGACTTAAACATACCCTTCCTTTAAATGAGCATTAGAGTCTGTAAGGTTCTTCCACCCTGCCAAACAGGGAGCATCATGGTTTTATTAGTGGTGTTTTTGCAGGCAAGAGGCCTTATTAAACAGCAGTTGAAAGAAGAGAAGTTGAAGAATCCTTTTGAGAGCAAAGTGAGGCCTTTGAAAAGTGCAAGGTAGGGACAGTCTGTCAGCTTACTGCTGTACAGCAGTGGCAGTAAGTTGGGGAGTAAAGTAATCCCTTTACTCCAAATCAGGTAGGACAGGGATTTGAATCCCACATCCAAAAAGCGGTGTCTGCATTGCTGGCTGCTCCAACCTGAGTCTTTTACATTCATCTAGTTCAGAAATGTCACTCTGAAACCTCCCTGATAACTTTTTTTTATGAAGAATACAAACCTTTCTGAGGAAATTGGTTCTTTTATTAAACCATTCATTTCTGATAAAACAGTTTAAAAATAAAGTTTCCAGACAAGTCCAATCGAGGCATAAGTTACACATGTGGTGCATGTTTGCAGTGTGATTTGGGGCATATTTAAACTTCTCAATAATGTGTGCCTGAAAAAAAGCCTATTGAGATGCCATTAAAGTGACATATATAGGTGGCTTTACTGAACGTTTAACTCCTGTTGATTTCAGTGGAGAGTGTCTGGCTGCCTAAGCAAGGAGTCTAAGTTTTTAAGCAGGACAGCTCCCTGTTTACAAAATACCACTTATTTACCTAAATTGTAAAGTGCTCATGGGCTTAATTAAGCATATCTATTCAGTGCTTTGCAAAATTAAACTTCTTTGGGCTGAAATTTAGGCTTAATTTATTATTTCTTACCCTTCAGTCATGAAAGAAGGTATACAGTTATACAGGATATCCTGTGCTTTCTGATTTTGTAAGGGCTGAAGCAAAGTAAGAAATTATGAAGATATGTCTTTGGGTAAAAAAATAGAAGAGATTGTGTTTAAGGAAACGTTTGGCCAAATGCTTCTTTTTGAGAGAGGAAATACTTCAGGGAAAAAAAAAGTAGTTAAAGGTACCTATAGAAATAATGTTGTATTCAAGTGTACGTAATGTGGTGTTCATTTACCATTTAGTGATTTGAACATCAGGTTTGAAAGATTTAATCTCACCAGAGAGGACAGTGCAGATGGTAATGTAAGGAGGTTTAGAATTTTTGTTTTCAGTGTATTTCTAAGGTCCAGATAACCCTCCTAGACTCCACCAGCATGTAACATCCTCTCTTACCTTTCATCTGAGATCCCATTGCCACAGCTCCAGCTGTGTCAACGTTTGAGTGCTTTGGGTCAGAACCTGGTGAATAAATGGAACTATTGGTGCAGTAGCTTGTTTCACTAGACCACAAGCGTATGGAAGTGTTCCAGGAGGATGGCTGTGTGTAATCAGTGAGTGGTAACGGTTGCTGATTAACTAGGATGGTATTAACAGAAATGTAGATAGTGCCAAGTTGTTTAATGACAACTAACCAAGTGTTAAATAGATGTGGAATTTTAAGTTCTGATCTTTCAGTACTTAAATTGCTAAATGAAGATTAAGGAAGTGTATTTTTTATTAGTTCTCAGGAGGCTGTGATCAAGAATGGGAAGGATCTGTAGGTCAGCCTGAAGGGTAGCATTTTTCCTGAGGTGTCTGTTCAGCTAATGCACTGGAATTTTATATTTCTAGCTGCAGTTTTCTCTGTAAGCCAAGAGAGCTTTGGAATAGCTTAGAAACTAGGAGGGAAAATAGAAGAAATAAATGCAGTATTACGGTGCTATTCAGCCTTGGAAAAGGGATGTTGTAGTAATGAGATTTTTAGTTTCTAGATTCATTTTCTCTTCTTAATGTGGAGATAGCACTTTTTCAATCTGCTAATAAAGTGACTTTTTTTTTTTTCTTCTTATTTTCCCATAGTCTTTTGCCAACTGATCTTTTTTTTCTCCGATCAATTTACTGTTGTGCACAATAAAGTTTCAAATGCCGTGGCCATAGCTCTACCTGTGCAGCCCATTGCCTTTTTCATGTACCTCACTCATGCCCATGACAGGCTGTACAAGAATGTCTTGGCCTGCACAATTTCTGCTGTAGCTGGTGGTGCAACAGACCATATCAGACAGTCAGAACTGGAGATGAGTTTGTGGGCTGACTGCATAAAAAGAATATGGAACACTAAGAACACTACATTTGGATGTAGTGTTGTATATCAATGCTTAAGGGTCTTGTTGCTTTTTGTTACCTGCCGTTCTTTTTTATGCTTTCATATCTCACGTAGTATTTATCTAATTGTGTTACATTTGAAAAGCAGCCTGGGTTTTTTTTGTCTGATCTGTTTTGTGGTTTTCCTACCTCACGTCATCCAGATGGTTGCATAGTTCCTTGATGTTCTTTATCACATCATCTTTAGCACACATTGGCATGTGCTGTCTGTCTTGATTAAAAAATTAGCTTTTTTGGATAGTCATCAGCTCCATTCAGATTTCTACAGTTCACTTCTGGTTCCCCTGGCATCAGTATACATGCAGCATCCTGACACGCTTCAAATCTGATCAGATCTGAACCACCAGCTAAGCCCTTGACACTTACCAGCTTCTACACACAATAGTTTTTGAAGCATGGCAGCAAAGAGCCTCTGCACTGACAACTGCACTTGTCTGGGTTTGGAATCATCTCCCACACAACTGGGTACAGTGTGTAGGGACATTGACAAATGCCTGGCTGTGATGTGACACAGTATATATTGATGGGAAATTCCTGCAGCACGGGGGGGAGCCTGTCCTGTAAGAGTTACTGAAGTTATCATCATTAGCCATATCTGTGCTCACTGTCCCCAGGTCTCAGGGTGGTCAGAGTGCTCAGCAGTGTGAAGACATTCAAAAGGAAACTCACATGATGTGTAGGAGCAATATGGAGAGCACACAAAAGATCTTTCTTAACAAGTATTTTTTGTCCCATTTGCCAGCTTCTTAGCTTTCTTTGTTCTACTCTTAAATAAATACAAGTTACCAGCAGACAGTTTCCATTCTATGACTGCTTGTAAATATGCATATTGGTACCCTGTAAAACTGCTAAGCAGCCTTTTAGGATCCTTCAGCCCTATACTTCTCTTACATGTGCCCATTTCCCTGAGGCAAGATTCAATTGCTGAGGATTTTTTTCCAAGCATTAATGCCTTTTGCTGTAGTTAAATACAATGGATGAAAAAGGAGATTTTGAAGATCCATTTTCCAGAGGAGAAAATCTGTCATTTTAAATTTATGCCCTTACCTAACTAAAGCTCCTTTCATTTCTGTGGTGTTCTGTATTTTCACCGCATGTTGCAGTAACATGTTACCTCACAGTTATGCTACACTTCTGAACATATGGACAAATGTAAAACCAGAAAAGAATGTAGCATTACTGGGAACAAATACCTACAGCAAGTGTTTTTGTCCCACTAATTTCTCAAATTTATGCAGCATGTAGATATATCATAATCTTTATTTAAAGTGTTTCTTTAACCAGAAAAAGCAAATTGCCAACTTCTGAAATTATCTTTTTTTGTCTACTGTTAGTTTTCTTTACCTGCCTGTATGTTTTCTGGCATCCTAGTAGCCTCAGCAGTGAAATCCCAGGAACAAATTAAGTTTCTCTTATTAAGAGGTGTTTTCATTGGTGTTGGGTATGTAGAAAAGAGTGCCATGGCAGTGTAAATACTCAGTGGAGCAACTATGTTGTTTGCTGAAGTCGGACAGGAAAGTTCAGGCTGCATCCTGCTCTTTCCTCCTCCAGGCCCCTCATTGGGCAACAAATGCCATGACTTTAGAGAGCATCCTGTTCCTGTGGAGTTGTGTTGCTGACACCAGGGGCGTTCATCTTCTCTGGGCTGCTTCTGTTCTACGTGCTGTGCTTCAGCTCTGTGTGTGTTCCCTCCCACGAATGTGATGTTCAGAGCAAAGCTGGCCGGCTTGGCAGCTGGCACTGCAGCTCTGTGGCTCTGTGTGACACAGCCCCTTCACACAATTAACTTAATGCATTCAGAGAACCTCCAGAACGCCTAACTTGGAAATACTCCCAAGGGAGACTTTTTTTTTAATCTCTTAAGAAGTCACAGGAATAGAAGTGAATACAAAGTATTTGGTGATTTTTTTTTTCTTATGTCTAAAATATAGCCCCTATAAAATGAAATCATTCCTGCAAGCCCCTTCTGGCTCCCTCTTAGTTTTTTCTTAGGGCCCCATTCTCGTTCACGCTGGCACCAGTGAAAAGTTGCCTCAATGTAAATGAGGATCAGGCCCTTTAAGTCAGCATTACAGTTTAAATCTAGACCAGTGTGAGCATCTCCCATTAGGAGAGGATAAATACCTGCTAGAAATTGGAATTCGAAGGGCAAAGCATTGTACTGCATCACTGTGTTGTGTTAATGCAACAGAGATCAGTCTTGTTTAAATGAAGCAATGGCAAAAGGGAAGTCAAATTAGATTCAGTCCTTTTTGAACTATTTAAATAGGTATAGGAATTAATTTCAAGCTTCTTCTCCTCAATAACTAACCAGAGAAGAGTCTGCCTGGCCTGAAACAGTGAATCAATTTCATTAGCAGAAACAGTCATATGGGAATGTGAGATTAATGTTTAATACCTACATCTCTATGTCCCTTGTCTTTCCATCTTGTTCAGCAGAGTCCATAACCCACCAGCTCCGTGATTAGAGTTGTGGAAGCATTTATGAGGTGTTGCTCCACAAACCAGAGCAGCACCCTCACTCAAAAGTGCAGGTGATACCATGGAGGAGTTTCAAAAGCACATCACCTCTGGAGTATGCAGTTACTTGTGAAAGACATGGCAAAGCCTTCCTTGTAAAAAGACAGAAGGAAGTCTGTGTAGTTCGTGCATTGTTTTTCTCCTGTTTTTAGGAGGGCAGCAAACTGAATGCACATTAAAAGAGCATGTAAAGCAAATCTGTATTCTAACAGCAGGATGTCTTTTCTCTTTTCTCCCTCTGAGGTGATTCACTGGAACTCACCAAAGAAGCTGCGAGTGAAAAACAAGCATGTGGAGTTTTTCCGCAACCTTTACCTGACGTTCCTGGAATATGATGGGAATTTGCTGAGACGGGAACTCTTTGGCTGCCCCAGTGAAGCAGACATTAACAGTGAAAATGTAAGTAGAATGTCTAGGGCTTGACTATTTAAAGGGTGATTCAGACAAGGCACAAGCTGTGTGAAGGCTTGGAGTTGGTGGTACACATAGTGCAGGATGGAGGAACTCAGAAGAACTGAAGGCAATGCTCAGATTCCAGGAGTGACACCATGCAAATCATTTAATCTCTCTGTGTCTCAGTTCCTCACCTCTAAAACTGTTGTAGTAATCTCATCTTTACCCTGGGTTTTGCTGCTTCTTTTGGTCTACTTTGCCTTTTAAAAATCTCCAACAAAGGTAATATCACAAGCTGAAAATGAGTATTTGGGCTCTTATTCCATTAGGCAATTCTGCAAATCTTACCCTTAGAGCTCGTCCTGGTTTCAGCTGGGGTAGAGTTCATTTTTTATCTTGGTAGCTGGTACAGTGATTCATTATGACAGACCTAAAACTTTGCAGGAGAAGGTCTTGTTTCTTGCTCTTGTGTATTTGTTCAATATACAGTGATGTCAGTTTTGGGTAGTAGATACTAGTGCACAAATAATGAAGAAGAAATGAACATACCAAGACTGCTGGATTTGGGTCTATGGGTTCTTGCCGTGCTGCAGACTACAGCAGTACACATAGGCTCTGAGACTGCAGGTTTTTTCTATACTTCCCTTAACTAAACAAAGTGGTATTTATGTGTATCTGCATAAAATTTGCAATCAGAACCTTTCAGATGAAACAAATCCTTTGAAAATGGTTGAAATTTCGGATGTTTAGACACAGGTGTTGGGTGTGTATGCCTTAGTACATATAATTCCAAAAACTTCACTGAAATCTTTATACACAGATGTATATGAACTCCTTGTGTATAGTTTGGTCTCTGGAGATTTCTACACCAAGTATCAATCTTGACAACATAGTCTGAAAAGGAATAAAAAGGAATAGGTAACATTTTGTTCAGGAAAAAAATATTTCTGAAATATACAATGTTGTCTATATATAAATCAATTAAGCAAAGCCAGGATCACACACATTTTAGCAGTTAAGAAGTAATTGGCAATCAATATCATCATTGGGGCTAGTGGTGTTTCTATTCAGCCTGTGAATCACATGACCACAGGAGATGCCATTCCCATATTTTTAAATAAAGCACTCAGAGATTGGATAGATGTATTTTAGCCCAAGGCACAGCTTCGCAGATACATATTTTACCATACCACTGTCTTCTGAAAGAAGTGGAGCTTAAGTGGGAGAGACAAGAAGTGGGGGGAAAATGAGAGAGAGGAAAAGCACATGGAGGAAGAAAATCCTCTGCAAGAATAAGAGGCTTTTAGCCAATCAAGTGAACTGAATGCAATAAAAGACCATCAGAGACATCAAGATACAAGAGACAGACTAGAGGATAGAATAAGAGGAGAAGAGGTGAGTGAGACATTAAAAAAAGACAACAGAACAAAACACACCTTCATCACACTTAAGAATGCAGGTTAAAATTAGGTTGATTTCACAATATGTTGTGTGGGTTCGAAGAGCATGACTGCAGTCACAGATTTCTTGCTATATTTTCCAGAGCTCTGTAAATCCTTAATAAACAGATTTATTCCAGATGACAAGTTGCTGGGGAGCAGTGCACAGCAAATGCAAGTTCTTACTGTAAATGGCAGTCCTTAAAGTTTTAAAGGTCTCATTTTACTGAACTTGTGTCTAGTTGACAGACACTGGAAATGACTAACTGTTTCTTATTCAAGACGAGTAGAACGCAATATGGTACATGGTATGGCTTGCATCTGAAAAAGAAATGTAACTCATTCCTCCATTTATAAATTATAAAAAAAAAATTAAAAAGAATGAGCTAGATATATAAAAATACATGAGTCCTAACTTGCCAAGAAACACTAAAAAGTTACCAGCCTTCTATCAGAACAATCAGATACAGAAAAAAAAAGTCTAACTTTAGAAAGAATAAGACTAGTCACTTAGGAGAAGACATTGGTTTTTATTGGTTCTCCTTGATGTAAGCTCCTGTTTAAACTTGATTATGTCCTTTTTATTGTAGAATACAGACAGCAAGTTTCAGCTTTGAAGTTATGGGACCCTAAGAATAGGATTATCATGAAAACCTCTCTTTCTCTCACTCTATCTGCTGTAGCCTATACAGTGTCATGGGTGTCCTATTAAATGCAGTACATTCCTGTGATCTATTGCAGGATGATCTTCAGAAGTAGAGCATCTTGTAAGGTGAGCAGGGAACCACTGTCATTCCTCCCAGTACAAGAAATAGGGGGCATGAAGTGGAAATAGCAAGTACCAGGTTCAAAACAAAGATAGACATTTCACTCACAATGTGATGAAGCTTTGAGCAGAAGGTAATGTTTCTAAAAGTATACATATGCTCAAAAATGACTCTTCATGGAAGGAAAATCAATCAGGACCTGTTAAGCTTTGGTGCAGAAAGTCCTTGAACCACAAATTCAGGTCTAGGGCAGTGTTTTGAGAAAGCCTTGCTGTACATTTGTCATGCTTTTATGCTCCTCTCCAGGCAGCCAGCTCACAATTGCAGACAGGGTACTTGAGTAGAGGAACCTTTATTCTGACAAGATGTAGCCATACGTTTCTGTTAGGATTCATAAGCAAGTATGTCACATAAAAGGCTATAATTTCTGTTAAGTCAAGTATATATGAGGTAGGAATTGCTGTTTGCATTATCTTTTATTTTTTCCCTATTATTTTTCTTTTCTTCTCTGAATTGAGACTTGAGACTGGCACCCCCAAAACACAGCTGTGCTTTGTTATGTTAGGCAATGAACATAGGTAAAAGGTGCTCCTTCAGCTGCCTGTGCTTCTCTGCCAGTGCCTGTGCTTCATCTGACCAGTGGGCAAAATATTAGAACAGCTCTGCTGGTTTTATAATTGGAGAGAATTATTTTAGCACTAAACGTACTGAGCCCTGTTGTGGAAGAAGCAGTGGCTTGGTGTAAGTCTCAGTTGAAGTCTGGCTGTATCAGAAGCTGCCTTTAAGGTTTGAATGGGTTTGTTCTAATATACCACCCATTGCTTTTCTGCAGTTTAATATTTGCAGTGATGTTTTATTTACAATTCAACCTGTAATTAAGGCATCTCATTTGTAGTGCAAATACCTGTAAAACGTGAAAAGAAGTATGGCAGTGGGTACTGTTGGGCTGATTCTGTTTCTCTAAGGCCCCTTTACACTTCTCATCAGTACTGAGATGACCTTAAAATGAATGTAAATTATGCATCCTCCCTTTTTAAGGACTCTTTATAGTGCTAGAGAGATGTAAAGGGGCAGTAGTTTAAAAGGTAATTGGACCTCACTTTAATCTCTCTCACTCTTCCTCTGTGTATGTGTGTGAATGCATGTATGCTTAAATATATACTTTGTCTATATGCATGTGGGAGGATTGGTACTTTTTTTTTTCTTATATTTGCTAAAAACTATAATATTACAGAGTGAATTTCAAGAGGTCTGAAGGCAGTCTTTGGGTATTGTACTGCACAGTTCTGATCTAGTCAGATGTTGATCTTCAGCTGCACCAAACAGGACTGTTACCAGGTTCCAAAGAATTGCAAATGGGAATGAATAGAACAGATAGGGGTCTGAAACTGAAATATTGGAGGCAAAAAAATACAGACTGAGGTAGTTTCTTTGTTTATGTAAAAATGCTTTTATGTGTGTCTGTGTGTACATGCATGCTTCATCCTTTCCTTGAAATATTCAAACTAAAAGACCCTATGGGTTGCAGGGACAAGCTGTGAGCAGGAGCCTGCAATGTGCTCCTTGCTACAGAGCAGTAGTGTAAGTCTCCCTTATTCAGTATGTGCTAAAATGAGATTACACAGAGCAGACTCTTCTGTGCAAGTTGGTATTACAATCATCCCTTTGTCTTTTGTGCAGATCCTGGGTGGAAAATTCAGAATATGAACCAAATCCTCCTGTAAACACAATCATAGACTCAAGTGGCCCTTGGAGCATGTCATTAGTCACACCATCCTGCTTATTCCATGCTGTTGACCCCTTCTCACTCCTTCTTTCTTATTTTTGATGCAATGTAGCAGATTTTTGCGAAATCCACAATAATCTCAAATTTGAACATTTTCTATTGGCTTTTAGTGCTTATATCCAGCATTTTATTCTAAAGGACCTACTATAAAGCCTAAAATATTTCAGCAGGATCTTCCAGCCTATCTCTGTGGTCACACTCTGAGATAGATATTGTAAGCCTGATTTTAGCACAGAGGCACACACTCAACCTTTCAGCATTCTCATAAAACTTCTTTCTTGCAGACAGCTTCTCACCAGGTACTTCTGCCAAAGCATTAAATCTCAAGGTTGAATGGGGTGTCCCCTATTAGTGAAGCCTGTGTCCAAAGCCCAGAGCGAGATAAGTGGGAAGTGTATCACTGGTTTCACTAAGTTTAAGGAAGGGACAGTATATTCCCATTAGAGAAGACTTTGACAAAACACATGAGAAAAAAGTGTTTGGAGGTTTTTCTTTTCAAATTTTCAAATCAACAATACAAAGAAACAGTGTAAAAAAATTAAGTTGTCCCTGAACACGCTTGTTTACATGTGTACTTACATACTAAATATGTTTTTACTTAGTTACTTCTTTTTCTGCAAAACCAAAGATTCTTAATATTGGCAAAAGTCTGTGCATGCCAACTTACAGAGTCCACCAGAACAGCAGGAGATTCTAGCAATGTACCACACAGTATAAACTCTTCTAACAAATTTAGCGATTTTCCAATGACTAAAAATAGCGTGCAAAGGGAGCTTCCAAGTCAGTAACACAGCTCTGAACTTGCAGTCAGACTGATCCTCTGAGTACCCTTTGCTCCTGCTGAATTTCAGAATACTGCCTCATTTGTAGAACTGGGATTTAAAGTTGCTATTTTGTGATGTCGCAGTCTTTCTCTAGTAAAACAGATGGTATATGGCAGTTTTGCGATGAAATCCTGACTTTCCCAGGTGTGTTGTTTCTATTATTATAACTGTTATTGTTATTAAATGCTGAGCTGGTAGCCCATCCTGTTACTTGCCTGAAAATTGCCATTATACTGCTTTCAACTGTTTATAGTATTGCTAGATGGGATTTTTTCTGTCATGCTGTTACGCCTTCTTTTTCCTTTTCTCACATTAAAAAACACTTCAAAAAAATGTTAAAGTGAAACGTAGGAAAAAGCTTGGAGGTTTGCCCACAGCACAAGTTCTGATGACCTCTTCATGGAAATACTCCACACCTCAGAAAAGGACCTGACTTTTGGGCCAGGAACATGTCTTTTGCCAGCCTGGTTAGAACTTAGGCAAATTATAATGTTGAAAAATCATGGTTTACACACTTCCAGTAGTATTTTATTTAAGGAGGCTCAAACTCTGGAGACTCTTAGAAGTGTGCATGGATGCATCAGACCAAATTACATATATCCCAGTGACACAGCAGGGTTGAGCATGCTGCAGGGAGGGCACCTGGACAACAACTGGCATTTTCTGTCACTGTTTCTTCTGAATGTTCCATGACAGGTTCTGACTGGACAGTAGAGCTGAAAGCTGGAACCTGTATTTGATCTCTGTTCTGAGGGACATCCATTGCCCTCAGTGATGTCCAGACAATAGGGAAGAGAAAAAAATCCAGATTCACATATAAAAGAGATGAAACATAGATCAAAGGAAAAAAAGTGAAGAATTGAGACAAGTTCTAGAGAGAGTGTTTGGACCAGGAAGAGGAAAGGACTGATGGGTGCCTGTAGATCTCTTAGCAAGAAGACACAGCTGTTAAGACACTGTGCTGCAAGGGAGGTCTGGGAACAGCTCAGCCAAGAAGGCTTGTCAGGGACCTGGGGAAAGGAGATGCAGAGGACTGCCAAGATCTGACATCTGCAGCTAAGATCAAAGAAAGTTGTACTTCATATGTACAGAACCGTCTAAGATGTTACACATGCCTAAAAATTGGGTTCTCAGTTGTGTTGAGTATTTGTAGTCAGGATAAGCCATTTATTTCCATTTAGCAAGAGTATTAAGAGTTTTTACATGCTGCAGCAAAAAATTCCTTGCCAGGTGGGCTTGCTCAGGCACAATCCTCTTTGTCCTTAGCACAGCTTTGTTTCACAGAAGGCTCAATCTGACCCATAGCAAATATACAAAATTTTATGGTGTGAGAGGAGTAAAAGTTTAATTGACATGGGATTAGTTTGGCTTTTATTACTGATCATTGGAGAGGCCAGAAGTACTTTATGCAGGTCATCCAAAACAAGACTCAATGAATGCCTTTTCCTCTCTTCTGCTTTGTTTATGCCATGCTAAAGGCAACTGTTAATTCACACACTATGAAAGTGCTAAATGTTGCAATCCAAATTGCCTACTGATGGGAACTGGGACAGCTACACAGGAGAAATGAAACTGCTGCAGTTTATAACCAGTTTATAGTTACATCCTGGGCTGGTGTTAGTTTTCATTTCAGTGGCTAAGCTGAGCTGATTTTGTGCAATGAAACTTTATTGCTCACACCTGAGAAAAGGAAAGATGATCTGAAAGGTCAAAGTTTTCGTCGAAGCTGCTCAGTTCCCATTGTTAGTGTGATATTGAGTGAGTGACTTAAGCGTAGTGTCACCTCACCTCACCTTAAACACTTGAGGAGAACGAGATGCCTAGGGGTTTTATCCCCTTACCCAAGATCTAAATAACCTCTAGACACACAACATTGTTTGTTGATGGGCTTTGATCTTCTTTTAATATCTAATCCTTACAAAAATACTTCCAGTCCTGGATTTTTAGTTGATCTGATCTGAGATGAAGTCTTGCAGATTTTGGTGGGAAGTAAATTGTTTTTATGACACAGCAGTTTAGTTAAATAAGCCAATCACAAATTTGCTTACACTAGGAGCAGCCTTAGGAAGGAATATTTATGAGCAGACTAACCAGTTTGCCAATGAAAGGTAAATGTTGTGTTGCCAGGTATCATATGGGGCTACCATCTGTCGTATGGATAGAAAACACTTTATCTCATGGAACTGTATTAAACAAGTAGACCTGGAATATCATGGCAGTCTGTGGTAGAGTTGAATACCTTCTGGCCTGCCACACCTCTGGCCAGCCCAGCTTCAAAGACTATTTTTCCTGAGATGAAGCCTCATTCCCCTGCCACAGCTCCTTGCCCAGAGAAGTAATTTAGCCTGTATTTCTTTATGTATTTGTCTCTTTGTTTTGGCACTATGCAGGTCATGGCTGCTGTTTTTATTTCTGCAACAAGTAGCATCATGATGCTAATGAAAGCATGTGTTGTTTCCCACTATAGTATTTCCCAAGAGAACATCTACTATACACAGTCTGAAAATAATACATTTTTCAACTCTGAGAGTGTTTCCTGGAGGTAACATTTCCCACATGCTCAGTGGCAAGTAGCCTTAGCATGGAAACTCTTGTAGAAATAGAGAATCTTATGCTAAGCAGGTACTTGCTTATGAGAATACACACTGTCACTCTAGGGTTGAGAAGTCTTCGCTGTATTAGGCATATTGTTATAAATATGATGGAGGGATCCATAATGGGGGTGCCATCTTTTTATATTTATATATTTAATATTTGATATTAAGGTCCCTATTTTGGTGGTACACTGTGTTTAAGTAAGCATCTGTCAGCATTGCCACTATAAACACATCGTTTCAAGAAAACAAAATTTGGGAGCAAACGTTAAACCAAGCCACAAGTTCTTTGACTTTAAATAATGGATCCACTTAGTATGCATTCTGTAGAAAATCATTGGAGAATATCATTAGAGAAATCTTATGTGGTGATGTAACAAAAAAATATGAGGCAACTCAGAGATAAATGTAAGGGTATATGTGTGTCTGTCTTAGAAGATTTCCTGTCTTTTGAATGTTTTGCATCTTTAACATTCTTCATTTCAAATCTATGTGTAAAAAATGACATATGACTGTGTGCAATATATAATTATAGGTGGCATGTGTCCCATCACAGTAGAGAGGAAGCAGCCTTTTTGTATGTATGTGATACTGGTGCACAATTATCTGAATGTATATATGAATGAGTGAGAGAGGGGAAAGGGCTCTTCAACTGCATAAAATTGTGCAGCTGTTAGTCCTGATAATTTCTCCATGTCATACTGTTAGCTTCAGTGAGATAGCTTCTGATCTTATGGGTTTTGCTGGACCAAATCCAGAGTGCCTAGTATTTCCAGCATTGATTCCAGTAGAAAAGGAATTTTCATATGGATAATCACATGCTATTGTATTCCACTGCTCTTGCCTCACCATTGCAGGATATATGCAGTGACAATGCTACAGGGCAAATCACAGCCCATCCTGTGCTGGTTGTCCTACCTGCAGGGGCACACCCTACTGCATTTGTCCAGCCTGCAGAGCCTGGTTCCTGAGGCTGCCTAGCAGTTTAGGCTCAACAGTTTAGCCAGCAAGATTGCACAAGCATTCCTGCAAAGTGGTGATGGAGCTGTGTGTCTGATCCTGCCAAGTGGTGCCCACGTATTATCCAGGGCTCTCAGACATCTTGTGCTGGAGCTTCCCCCTGACATCCTGCCTGCACTCAAGGGGAGAGTGCTGGGGGCAGAGGCTGGGGGGAGTAAGAGTGTATGATGCCCACAGTCCCTCTGGGAACTGCTCTCTCCAGGGTGTATGGACACAGCCATCTCACCTCTTCTCTTGGTAAAGATACACACAGTACCTACAGTACTGAGCATGTGTCATGGGAAGTGACAGGGAAAACCTCTCAGACTATGAGCATAGCTTCAGTCTTAAAAGAAGTCTGACAGGGCAGAATCACAGAATATTCAAGATTGGAAGAAACTTTCAAGATCATCTAGTTTGACTGTCAAGCCAGCACCAGCATAATCACCCCTAAACCATACCCCCAGGTGCCACATACAGACACCTCTTAAAGACTTCCAGAGATGCTGGCTCCACTGCCTCCCTGGCCAACTTATTCCAATGACTAACCACTCTTTCAGTGATAAAAACTTTTCTAATATCTAATCTGATCCTCCCCTGGCACAACTCAAGGCCATTTCCTTTCATCCTTTCACTTGAGACATGGCAGAAGAGACCACCCCTCACCTCACTACAACCTCCTTTTGGGTAGTTTTAGAGAGCAGTGAGGTCCCCCCAGAGTGTCCTTTTCTCCAGACTAAACAACCCCAGTTCTCTCAACCATTCCTCATAAGACATTCCTCTAGACCCTTCACCAGCTTTGTTGCCCTTCTTTGGATATGAAGAAGGACAGAAACAAAATCCTGACCCTACAAAATGCAGTGGAAAGAGCAAGATTTCCTTTTCCCTGAAGCAGAAGAGATTTTCTGCTGTTTGCCGCTCTCCTTCACCTCCATCACCAACTTGGTGATTTGGTGAGTTTCACCATCAAAATGGTGGGGCCTCTAAGAAGTTGTCTCTGTTCTTCTTCTCCAACCCAGGGCTCAGTAGTGCACAAAGCCATAATTTAGCTCCAAATGTTATTCTTGAACTCATAATTAAGTATTTGTAGCCTCTTAAATTTGCAATCTGATAATTACTCAGTGACTGCCTGGTTAATAACTGCTGTACAATTAAGATGTTGTAGCCTAGTCATTTGTACATACAGCAGGATGGTAAGGTACTCCGAAAATGTGGATTGCTTTTGTTTTAGCCATTTAAATTTCATTCATCTCCTTGATAATTCTGTTAAGGACATACTAATGTCCCTTTTCAAGAAAGAAACAGAAAGATATGATATGCTTTCTAGTCATTATTGTAAATATTGAATTTAATTCAAATATTGTTTGAATGTGATTTAGAAAATAAAATGCAGGCTCAGCTGAATGATAGTTTGTAAAGCAGAAAGAATGAAACTCCAAGGATACGTAAAAGAGCTCCTGATTTCTAAAGAGATATCTAAAGAGATCTTGATTTCAATAGCAGTTTTGCATGAGTAAAGATTTGTCAAGATTCAGACTCTCATCTTTCTAAAAGCAGTCCCTCTTGAGGGATGTTTCAAGATCTGTGCAGAACAATAGCACAGAAGAATGACAGTCTGATCCAAAACTCATTGAAATCAAGGTTGATATTTTATTCAGAAGAAGATTATATAGTGATGTGCAGGAAAATATCAGGAATTATTCCATCAGCCTTCACAGGAAAACACTGAGTTGTAAACATAATGGCAACCATTATGTTTATAGTTCCAAGAACAACAGCTCTTTGTTTAACACATTATTAGAACAAAAATATCTACATTTTCCATTTTTTTTCTTGAAGATGGTGAAACAATTACTTTAAATCATTCTGAGTGGAACAAAATTATGTCTATAATTCAATAATCTTTTACATGAAACAGTTTTGAGACACTCTGTGGTTTTTATCAAAACTTGTAAAATTCCTATGTGAGTATTTTTCATATTTGCTGATGAATATTTTACTCATTTATTATTCTTCTTATAGGATGCTTTTAAGAAATCAATTATAAAAATTATATCTTTATTAGTAACCTACATTCTAGAGCAGCAGAAATAGAACTCAATTTCACATGTTAAGACCATATAAAATTTTTATCTTCATTACATTTTACGGTAGGTATGACTGGTTTTTCCTTTTAAGTGAATGCATTTTAAATAGCCTAGCTAGATGTTTGACTTTAAAATCATGGAATCTTAGAATTGTAGGATAGTTTGAGTTGGAAGGGACCTTTTGATGATCATGTAGCCCAACCCCCAAAATAATTAGTTCAGAAATGGAATTGTCCAGCTGCATAGACCTTTGGTCTATTTTTTACTTTCACCTTTCCCCAGAGCTAAACTTCTCTTCTCTTAAAGCTATGTGTCTAAGAAACTTGGGGTTAGATTGCTTTGAGATGCCCATTTTGACTTTGAAGGGGCTTGGTTTTCAAGGGAGCCAAAAAGTTACCTGTTCTCTGCCAATCCACCATCCACCAGATTTCTCAGACGAGGTATCCACAAGCATAAATCCCGTTAAAGGTGTAGGCTTAATTCTGGCACTTCTGCAGTTGAAAGAATATTTTCGTTGCAAAATGGAACTACTGCAGATACATAAATATCAAGACATGTGGTAATGATCAGTTAAAGATGTTACTTTTCCACTGTCTGTCCATGCTGCTAGCAGCAGTTACCATTCTCCAACAGAGGCAGCAGAATGGAAATCGCTCAGTGCAGCACATCCAGTCTTAATCTGCTGGAGAGTCTTGTCTAGCGAAGTATGTCTATGAGTAGTTTGAAACACTGTTTCTAGTAAGGACGAAATTATGCATCACATTGGAGCATTAACTCTGAAACTTTGCAATTATTCAACTTGTTCACTGTTTCATTGCTAGTCTAGATGTTGAAAGTATGTAACAGAGGTAATATATACAATAAATAGACCATAATGCAATGGTCTGTCTGTATTATGAATTTGCAAGTCCTTTCCTCTAATCTCTTGTCCACTGACTTGGCTTAGCTTGGGAAAACCCTTCTACTTTGTATGTTCCACTTCCGTTCCCCATTACATCAGGCTACAAGTTCCCAACCTCCTCATTCTCTCTGATTTGTTAAAATAATTACAAAGAACTTATCTTTATGTCCACTCTTTCCTTACAGCTTCAGAAACAGCTGTCTGAGCTGGATGAGGATGACTTGTGCTATGAGTTTCGTCGAGAACGTTTCACCGTCCATCGCACTCATCTGTATTTTCTACATTATGAATATGAGCCTGCTTCAGATAACACTGATGTAACACTGGTGGCGCAACTTTCAATGGACAGGTAGGGGAAAATCTCCTGTTCATCAGGAAATGTGAGACAATTAATGTTTTCTTACGGAGAAATATAACTATGTAATGCTTCAGTGCAAGAAAAAACACACTTTAGTAGAAACTAGGATGTAGTATTGGAAAGACCTTTCTTGAATTAGGAGCTGTGCAGGTAGATATGTATCCAGACGTATTCAGACTTCAGCTCTGCAGTGCATACATGACTGTGAGTAGATTTCATGAGAGTCTGAATACTGGAACTGCAGGGTTTGTTACTTGTCAGGTTTGTCAGGCATTACTAGTGTATGGAGTTTTGCTGCAACTTATTAAAAACAGATGTTTGTAATAGAATTTGGCAAAGAGTTTTAGGTGCCCAAGTTTTGAGAGATGGTATTTCCTCATTAGAGGATATTAGTTTTGATTTCACTGGCATTTTCCTTTCAAAAAATTTCAATTAGTGATTTTTCTCATAGCGAGAATGAGAACTAAACATTTGAGTTTCAAATTAGGAAGTCAAAAATTATACCTTTTTTTTTAATGTGCTAGTGTGAAATGAAAAATCTCCATTTGAGTAAAGTCATTGCATGTTTATACAAATGTTGATTTTCAGAAGCGCATTTCAAGTTTTAATTCTGATGTAAAGTGTAATTTAATTGATATTTCATCTGGGGGGAAAAAATTCCATTTCATGACAAGTTCCACCTGCACCTTTCTGATTCCCACCCTTGCAATTAGTTGTCATTTTTCAGAAGCTGTGAAACTGCGGGCTGGATCAGTTAGCTTTGTGAAATTTTGGAATTGTCAGTCTCTTTTTTTTTTTCTCCAGCTTCTCAGTTCAAATTTAGTCCAAACTTTGTAGTTACAGCTATCAGAGCATGCTACAAAACAAATCAGAGCTCCTAGCATATTAGCCAGAAACTGATTATTTCCTTTAATGTAGCACATACAGAATACAACGTGACCTGTGAATAACACCACTGCTACACTGGTAGAAGGTCAGCAGTATTCCAGGAGGATTAGAAGAACTGAGATCAACAAAACATTTACAGGCTGTTTTAAAAATAAACAGAAATGAATGAGGAGTATTCTGTTCCACAGGTGCCTCAGCACTGCATCCTGCACATTGTGTTATGATTTGCTGTGCGCATCAGTGTCTATTCTATTGATTTTTAATGGAGGAAGCATTTCTTAAGTGTTCACAAACCTTTGAGTAAAAAAATGAAATAAATTAAGCCAGACCCTGAGCGAGTGCCACAGTAAATTAGTAAAGCTCGTGTGTGCACATGGTATATTTTCCCCCCAGAATTTAATTCAAAAGAATGAGCTGGGGCTTAGTGCTGATTCACTGGCACTGATGCAAAGTCTGAGCATCTGTTTCCCTTTCTGGATCCTCACTGGGGCACATGTTTTTATTGATAGACAGAACCACACATTTTTATGCAGGAAGAACAGCCATCCTGATACTGTGCAGGAAAAATCTTCTCTACTTTGCTGGTGTGTTGCTATAAATTTTTGATTTGAGTTGGAAATACTTTCTTTCAGGTAAAATCAATAAATAATATCATACCAAAGAGCTGTTTAGCTGCTTTGTTTCTTTCATATCTTTCAGTTACTGCCTTACTTTTTTTTGGTCTTCTTTAAACCACTTTTATTGAACTCCTCCAGAGCAGCTGTAGACATTTAAGAATAGTGTCTCAGATGTAAGATGACATGTACATAAACAATGTGCTGTACACTACATTCCTGCACCGTTCTCTGAAATGATTATCTGAGATGAGGAAAAGCAAAAAAAAGAACTCCGAGCATCTCCAGTTATAGTCCTGTTGGATTTGAGACTGACATGACTGTCATGACAGGCTTATGTTTGCCTTTCCTATAGGCTTGGGGAATGGAAGAAGGGGATGCAGTTTAGAAGCTAACATTGTCTTTAGATGGGAGCTTTGAGACAGACTTCATTCATTGTTGTTCATTATTGGTTAGTTGTCATCTTTTGTACTGATGTGGCATTCCCTTGAGTAATGGCTGAGTTGCATCTCTATGGTTTTCATGTCTTGGCTAGACAACTTTTTTAAAGGCTTTTTAAAGGCTTGATATGTACCCGGGGTTCAGAAATCAGAGTAGGAGTTACCAAAACGTGAGGTGAGGAAGGGGAAAAGATGTGATTAGCAATACACTGCTTGAAATCTGAATGAGAATGAGCTGGCAATCGATTGATTATTCTTCAGAAGAAAAATAAAAACAATGTCACAAAACAATTGAATTCCAGCAAAATTAGCTGAAACAGACCTTTAAAAAAAAATTACCAAGTAAATCATGATCTTATTATTATGCAGTACAGCAGTACATGTATTTTATCTTGAGTCCTTAAGGGAACACATTCCTCAAGACTGCCAAAAACACCCAAAATAAGTTGGTCATGTTGTGCTTAGAAACTCAGAATTCTAAGTTTTATGTTCAAATGAGACTGCTCTAACAACCTACGGAGAGCAGATTGTGGAGCATCACCTAGCATATAGTCCTGTATCAAGCTCATGGAAGTGGAGCCTGTCAATCACAACAACACAGCAAAATGGAGTATTCTGAAGGGTACAAAGCTGTCCAGCTGGAAATTTATACCCAGTCTCCACTTAGCTATCACAAAAAGCTTTGCAGGCATTATCAGGTGTGCTGTTTAAATAAGTTATGTATGACATTTGTCCACCGCGTGGAGTCCTTAAAAGGCAGTTTGCTACATTTTTTACTAGGCAAGTATTCCATTTTTAAAAGGATGCCCTAAATCTGAGTGCTGATGGACTGGAGTGTCCTGTTTAATAGGTTTTCACTGTGTTGGAAAAAGGCAAAAAAAAAGAGAAAAAGTATTTTTCTCTATTTATTATTTGTGTAGTTAAAAGTTTAAAGCCTTCACATACTTTTTAGATTTTTTTGTTGTTGTTGATTTGTGTTTTGAATTTGTCTGTATGTTTCATGTTGATAATAGCCTTTGTTTCAATAATAGATGAAAGTAATATACAAAGTGTAGACTAGGAGAGGCAGTATTTCATACCTAGGAAAAAATTATTATATCACCTTAGATGTCATCACGATCATTCAAAAATGCAGGGAAAATCTATTAATGTTAAGTCAGGCTGTGTGTTTACTGGTATGAGTATATCATTCCTTTCTTTTGTAAAGCTTAGGGAGATAGTAAGAAGGGGAAATTATTTTCTCTGATTATGATGATGCAGAAAACTTTTCTTGTGTTTTATATAAATATTAATAGGAAAAATCAAATAATGTGGATTTGGAAAGGAGAGAAGATAATAATTTTGCGTAGTCTACTCTTCCTAATTTTTAACAGAATGTCTGGCTAGGCTGCACAGGTTCATTTCCCTTTGTATTAACTCAAGAGGCTTTGTAATCAGTCCTTGCTGTATTTTTGGGTGGCACGTCTCAATCTCTAGGCAATTCTCTATAAATTACCCAAAGTGCTTAAATTATTTTAAAAATATACATCAATACAATCTGTTTTAAAAATAATTTAATGAAATTTGAGAAACTATTAAAACATACAGAAGTTAGTGGTTTTAATGATGGTTTTGTCTGAAATGTTCTTTTAATATTCCACAGCAATGCCATGTGTCTCATTCCTTCCCTCCTTACTCCCTATTAAAAGTAAATCCCATTTCTATCAATGTGTCATCCTTTTGCCCTCTCCCTGATAGTGATAGTTAATGTAAATGCTCACGTAAGTCAGTATTCCCTTGACCTGTCACTTTTAACAGCTTTTAAGATCTGACTAACTGTCTTAGGAAAATCTGGGGAAGATTTTCCTAAACAGGAGGTAAAATGATCTGTGGGTCTGTACGCCTCTATCCTCCACAAAATTGTTGTAGAACAATGTAGTATGTCACTGTGTGAGAACAGGTTGACCTGAAATGTGAATTGGGCACTAGATACTATTGAAGATTACAAGACCCCTATTCTGTAAGTAGACCCACATGAACAGATCCCTGCTGCTCAAAGCTCCCATCAGATATCTGGGTTTGCCCTCATCCATGTGGATTTTCCTGCGGCATCAAAGCTTTAGGCGGAAAACCATAGTGCTGATTTCACCAAGCTTTAGGTATCTGAGTTGTGGATGTGTATATCTGAGCCAGGGCCTTCTTAGGTTTCCTTGGATTTGGTGAAATAGGCATATCTGGGGTGCAGTCCATCTGTCCAGGAGACGTGAACTTACTTACCCTCTTAGATTAGATGACTTGTGCTGTGGAAATATTTATTGCTTTGCAAAGTGTATAAAATGTCCCCAGTCTGTGTCTCACTTAGAGAAGGATATCTGCATTTGATCAGGTGAACCCAGGGAAAGAGTCCCAGACAGGGAAGCAGTTTTTCTCATTCTCACCCTTCCTCTTTCAGGCTCCAGATGCTTGAAGCCATCTGCAAACACTGGGAAGGTCCAATCAGCCTGGCCCTCTATCTTTCTGATGCAGAAGCCCAGCAATTTCTGCGCTACGCTCAGGGCTCGGAAGTACTGATGAGCCGCCACAATGTTGGCTACCACATCGTGTACAAGGAGGGCCAGTTCTATCCTGTGAATCTGCTAAGGAATGTGGCCATGAAACATATCAGCACACCATACATGTTTCTGTCCGACATTGACTTCTTGCCCATGTATGGACTCTACGAGTACCTCAGGTAAATGGACAGTGGAGCGATTCCCATAGTCACCTGCAATTTCAGCCTTTCCACACCCCAGCCTTCTCACATATTCTCAAAATAAAGCAGTTTGAGCAGATTTGAAAGAGGCAGCTTGAAGAGGTTTGAGGTGTGAGAATGCCCAGCAAGGCACAAGAATTTTTAGAGCAAAGGAAGAGGGTTGTCACTGGAAGTTAAGCAATATGATTATGAAAGAAAAAGCTGAAGTCTAAATGTGATCCTGGTTAACCATTAGAATAATTCCCTCAGAGCTGCAGAAGAATCAATTTGGAAATTGAACTGGATTATTATTGAATTGTATTATTAAATATCCAAGAGCATCATGTCTTAGCAGAGATATGAAGCAGGCGATTTCTCTAAAAATCCCTTGTTCTTAATGTCAGTGACAGAAAAAACATGCAAAGCATAACTGAACTTGTTGTCTGTGTGACACACTCTTAATCCAGTTCCTTATCTTGAAAAGAGGTTGTGAGTCTAACCAGCTCAAAAGTATCACTGCAATGCCAGCACCTATCAAGGCAAAATAATGGGCATAAGGGAACTGGGAGGAGTAACATCAGTGTACATTGTATGTTAATGCATGTGAGCAGGTTGGGCTGAGCAAACTGCAGACCTCTGATCCATTAACTGAGCTTTTTTTTAATAAAGACCTTTTTCCCCTGCAGAGGCTGGTCATCTGAGGCCAAAGCATAGAGCAAGGAGGACACCCTGTGGCCAGATAGGAGGATGTCTGTTGCTTAGTCCTGACCAGTTTTGCTTTTCGTCTCTATTCTAATTTGGTAAAAGTTGATCAAAGTGTTCCAGTGAGGGCCTGCCTGTAGGTGTTCCCTTTCAGTTCATAAGCCCTGGGTTTTGGAGTGTAAAGGAAAATACACTTTCTGGTATCATAAACTTATGGAGGACTTTCTCTGTTTCAGGCTTAACAACTTAAAAAGGCATGTGTGGGGCCAAATTCATTATTCAGAGGCATGGAGCACCTCTTCTATGAGGAAAGGATGAGAGAGTTGAGGTTGTTCAGCCTGAAGAAATGAAGGCTCTGGGGAGACCTTATTACAGCCTTCCAGTACATAAAGGGAGCTTATAAGAAGAGGGGGATGAACATTTTAGCAGGACCTGTTGAGATAGGACAAGGGGAATGGTTTTAAACTAGAAGTTGATAGATTTAGACAAGATATAAGGAAGAAGTTTTTTGCAATGAGGATGGCAAAACACCAGAAGAGGTTACCCAGAGAGGTGGTGGATACCCCATCCCTGGAAACATTCAAGGTCAGGTTGGATGGGGTTCTGAGCAACCTGATCTAGTTGAAGATGTTCCTGCTCACAGCAGGGAGGTTGGACTACATGGTCTTTAAAGGTGCCTTCCAACCCAAACCATTCTATGTCTTTTAAGACTCTGGATATCAATTGTATTGTTAAAGTATTATAGTGTGTTAGCTTGTATCCTTCTTAGTTTAGGGACATTTCGTTTCAGCTTGTGCTATGAGGACTCCAAAATAATTATTTCCCTTGCACACATTGTTTATCTCTAAATACATATATGGAGTGTTGTTGTTAGTATCTCTGTCTTCTTCAATGTTAGTGTTGCATACTGTTATATCTCTTCAGATCAGAGCTGGACACAATAAGGGTAGCAGCTGTTGATACTGACATTTAGTGATAAAAAAGGAACTTGCTCTTCCATGCTGCTTCACAGTGTGCTGATGGGTGCCAGCAATGAAAGGAAGAAGAGAGAAGACAGAATGATGTACCACAGAATACTTGAGTTACTGCAACCATAGAAATAATTCTCGTGCGGTGATAAATGTATTAGAGAACTAAATGCACAGTGATGCAACCCATGGGTGATGTTTCAGAAGAAAAACAGATTCTCTCTGAGAGCTGTTGCATCTGAGATTCTGTGTTACTCTGAAAGCCTTTTGTGAGGTCCATATCACCTTAACTCTGACAGTGTCTCTCCGTTGCCTGGGAATATTGGAATTGCTAATCTGCTACTACCAGCTCTTTAAAAAGGAAGTGGAATTTTTCTGTGTGTGGACTAGAGACTTTGTTGCTTCTTCAATAATGATTTTTCTAAACCAAGTAGGAGGGAGGTGCAGTGAGATGATTTTAAATATGGATACCCTGTGTCTTTCTGCATCGACTGTTCCCACTGCCTCTGCAAGTAACTGATTAGTGCTATCTATCTGAATGGCAGTGATTGTTTTTTAGAGAGACGTACAAACATTTTCATTGTCGTTTTCTCAGACGGAACAACGATAAACCAATAGAAATAGTGTGGTATTTCAGCCATCACACCATACAGGATGAGCCAGACAAGTCCCTCTCTCTGCAAGTTTGCTGATTTACACAGATTGCATATTGTATCCTGAAGATAATGTATTTTCAGAAAGAAAGGAATTTGGAAAACATATTCAGCATACTTTGAATATGTCGTATGTGAAAGGTTATGGCCAGTTTTGAAGGAGAAGCTGATGGAGCTGATGGTTACCTGTCTCTTTGCGTATCTGTTGCTAGCACTTAGATTTGTGCTATTTGAACTTTTTCACAGCTGCTAAGTAAGACCATTTCAATGTTTTTTATCTCCATCAAACAGCCTTTTAGTCCTGCCTTACTCTTCTGTGAAGTACAAAAGGAAAGAAATGTATCATTTAAAGATTTCCTGTTTACCGAACTCAGACACTTCCATGGTCTATACTGAGTCAACCTCTTTTGTTGCCTTCCCTCATTAGTTACTGAGGTCATCTTGTCATTACCCCAGAGGTAACGGCTCCTTCCAGTTGCTACAAGTGAGGTGTTTGGGTCATGCTACAGTGACTTCTAACATAAAATAACTAGGCAGGCTGCTTATCTACAGTTGTCACAGCTAGCATTAAAGTTCTTTCTGACACATTTGTGTAAAATATGCCCTTTGCTTCCAGTGACACATTTTGCATGAATTGGAACCTGGCATCCAATCTCTATCTGCAGGTTTTATACCTGTCCCCTGCAACATGAGTTGTGAAATACTTCTGACTGTTCTTCAGCATCTCAGCAAGAGACATAGTTCAGGTTGTGCCTATTGGTTTTTATTTGCTGGTAGCCTTTGCAGGCTATGCATTCATTGCTTTTGCAGAGAGGAAAAGCATTCTAATGCATTTAACAGTGGATTGACAACTCTTACCACAAGCTCTGTGACTTCCCTGTTTGTTATCTCCAACCAACCACTTACTGAGTCCTGATGGTGGAAGCTAATTTGAATTAATGGACTCTTTTTTTAATTTTTTTTTTTTTTTTTCACAAGTTCCTACTTTAGGTTTAGGTTGCTACTTTTCCTAGGTCTGAGCTTCTCTGTCCTCCAGAAATAGGAATGATATTATGATCTGTCTCCATGAGGATGAGAATTCTGTATTAATTTGAAAATAAGTACAAAGATGAGAAGATTGATATCAACATGCTACAGTTCATTCAACCCATGAGGAGACTCTTGTGATTTAAGACTCATTTTTCACTGCTTTGCAAAAAATACAGTAGACTCGTAGATTTAAAATTTAACCCAACCTTCACTGTGTCAGAATGACACACATCAGGTCTGAACATAAAGATACTTGGGAAATGGTTTCTTGGACAACACTAGCAAAGAGAGAGCTCTTCATAAAATCATAGATCTTTATTTTGGGGGTTGGGGGGAAAAGGACAGATAAAGGAACATGGATACTGGATCAATATTACTAAATTCAAAAACCAGCCCTTATAAAGATAGTTCAGGAATTGCATGGCTGTGCAAACCAGTGCTGGTTTGCAACACAACCAAATCTATTCCCTACATTATATTCCACATGTCTGGCAACACCAACAGTGAAAATTTTCCTATTCGAAGTATCACGAAACCAGTCAAACAATAAATGGCACCCCCACTCAAAACAGGAAAAAAAAAGTCACCCCACAGAAAATGAAAAGTTAGATTTGTTTCCAGAAGGGAGTTTCAGCTGGTTGTCCAAGAAGCAAACCACCAGCCAAGTTATCAGAAGAAAATCAAAGGTGTTTTTTTCTCTACCAAGTCCTCCCCCATTTAAATCACAGTTTAAATGTCCTCTATTTTCCTTTGTCACTGAGATTCAATACCTACCAGTCAGCACTGATTCCTTCTTCCCTTTATATTAGTCCTCTATGTCACCTAGTGCCCATCAAAGGCAGGTGATACTACTCAGAGGTCAGTGCTGCTGGACTTCTTGTCTGAGCATGTGTCCACTCCCAGCTCAGTTTTGGAGAGCCCCTCCACTTTGACCTTACCACCTGTACCAGGTGTAGCTGAGATGGAGTTCATTTCCCCATAGCAGCCCTCATGTTTTGTGCTTGTCTTTGGTAGCTAGAAGGGTATTGATAGCTCACCAGTGCTTTGGCTACTACAGTGCTGGCACAGCATCAGTGCTGTTTCTCCAACATTCTGCCCGCCATCCACGGGTGGGCAAGATCTTGGGAGGGGATAGAACTAGGACAGATGAGCCAAATTGACCAAAGGTATGTTCCATGCCGTATGACATTAGCTCAGACATAAAAGCTAAGAAAAGGAACAGGGAGGTGGAGCATTCATTATTTACAAGGTTTACCTTGTGGAGAAACTACTGCATGTACTGGAGCCCTGCTCCCCGGGAAGTGGCTGATCATCACTTGCTGATGGCAAGTAGAGAATAAAATGTTTTTCTCTTTTTTGTGTGTGCACAACCTTTCACTTTTGCTTTAGTAAACTGCCTTATCTCAACTTCTGAGTTGTTTTCCATCTTATTTTCTCTCCCCTGTCCAGGGGATTTTCTTCATGAAGGTACTGTCCTGTATTCTTTCAAACAATTTGACCATTTACACCTGTATGAAATTTGCAGGTGACAAGGGCAAGGCAGTGTGCAGAAAAGATATCCACAAAATTTTTATGGTTGAATCCCATACCTTAGAGAATAAGTCACATTCAGTACTAGTTTCAACACAGCTTGCTTTGTCTGACGGTTTCTGCTGTTATCTGTGCTTGATAACTGTGCCTGCTTCAGCTTTGGTCACCTTCAGACTGTAAACTTTTGTGGGCAGGGTTGTATCCTGCTCTTTGACAGTGCCAAGCACAGCAAGGCCGAGACTTTTGAGCTCTCCATGAAACAAAGGTATAGTAACAGCCATAAATGGAAGCTGCTGTTTCCTTGCAGAGCCCAAAGGGTTCTGCAAATGTTACCTGCTTCTTCCTAGAACTGAATCCCCAAAGCTGTTCTGCTCAAGACTGATAGATTGCACAGAGACCAGAAAGCCTCAGATTTTGGAAGAGAAACTATATTAGTATCCCCTGCTCTCAGAGAAGGTGTGAAGGAGAAGAAACATTTAAAAGCATCATAAAGGCTGTATACTGGCACTGTTCAATAATTCTGGAAGGTCACAAAGGAGTTGTCTATTTACATGGAGATATCGTAGTCACTAGTGATAGTGAGGGAGAAGCTGGTGAAGAATTACAAAACCAGTTACAATAAGATGCTGTTAACATCCTTCAATTGTGAGAAGTTAACTGAAATGTGTCAGAGGCTCTTTAAACACCACAAACTTTGCAGTAAGAAGCTGAGAACAGATTGCTTTTTATAGAACAGGCCTATAGGGTGGTCTGAATTCTCTAAAATTCAGATTTTATTAAATAGTCATGCTCTTCTTCTTTTTCTCTGACAGCAATATAAATGAATTCTAGGTATTCTGGGCCTAGAAAAATTGTTTGTTTGGTTCTTCTGTTATTAGGACAGTGATCCCAATTCCTTCAAATTATAAGGCTGTAGAGAGAGTTTGCTGCTTGTCAACATTGTCCTTGATTGCCTGTTGCAGTAACATGAAAGTCAGGACAGTGAATCCTGTTAAGGGGAACTGACTTTGACAGGGAGAGAGAAGCATATTTCTTGTATGAACTATGGAGATAATGAAAGGGAAATTGAAACAGAGTTATTTCTAATGACAAGCATAGTAAGATTCAGTTGGGGAATGGAAAAGTAACTTTTTTTTTTTCCTCTGACTTTTAGTTTGTTAGGAGAGAATAGACTGAACAGTTCTGGCAGACAGGGTAAGAGGTTGCTAAGCTGCTCCTCTCCTGTGACAGTCGTCCTAAGGCCCAGCCTGGAAAAGAGCCCCGCTGTGCGAAATGCATATGTGCACACATATACTTATACACCAAAGCAGTCTGTGCACTGAACAACTTTCAGCAAAAGAAAGGAAAAAGCAAGGTATCCCAGTCTATCCAGTGTACAGCTTTTCTCTGCTGGCAACAGTCTCTTTGCCCTGTGCACAGAGCCAGGCACAAATGAGCTCTGGTCTCCAGGCACTACCATGTGCACCCTTGATAATACTCAACAAAATACTGAAGTACAGTTTTGGTGATTGGTGCCGTGTCCTGTTGCAGTAGATCTGTGCCTTGAACAATGACTGATCATCATGGCAACAGTGTTCTCGAGAGCAAGTATCTGGTCCATAGTGGTGTTGAGGTAACACTCACTTTGCAGGATGTACAGAGGTAAAAAGCAAGGATAATGGCACAGTGTAGCACAGAGAATAGATAGGCTGAAATGCACCCAACCTTTCCAGCTTCTCATTTTGTAAAGTCCCACTGAGTCCTGGATAAATTCCAGTTTTTTAGAACTGCCATTGGCTGGGAGCTCTTTCCCATATCTGTGGTAACATTCAAATGTATTTCTCTTAAAGGGATGGTCAGTTGGCCATGCTTAGAGTGCTATTTCCAATCTGTGCACCCATACGCATGCAGGGCAGCATTGATCAGTCAAGCACACAAGCCCATTTGGAACTGTGTTCTTCTCCCTGATGTTAGAGGAGCAAACCAAAAGCAGAAAAAATATGAAATACACCTAGGGAAAAATACAGGCCATCATTACATTTACAGCATCAAACTTCCCATTCTCTGCACTTTATTTTGAAAAGCCAAGTGATTTGCTCAATTTAAAATTTTCCTGCTTTTATTTGTTATTTCTCTTTGCCAGGAAGTCTGTCATCCAGCTAGACCTGGCTAACACCAAGAAAGCTCTGATTGTACCTGCTTTTGAGACCCTGCGCTACCGCCTCTCCTTCCCCAAGTCAAAAGCAGAGTTGCTGTCTATGTTGGACATGGGAACCCTCTTCACATTCAGGTAATGGAAAGTACTTTTGAACCTGTGGTCATTATTTATTCTGTTCTTGTGAATATTTGATTCTTTTCTCTCACTGTCAGCTCCATTAAGAAACCTATTGGAATTTTTTCCCTTCTCATAGAACGGCAGTGCACAAAATCATGTGTGGATATATTCCATCTGTAAGGTCAGCATTTTATCTGGTACTATAGTCCTTTACTGAAGGACTTCAGTTGTTAAATTGAATTTGTTTTATTTTCATTATATTTTATTGCGATACAAAATCAAGCCTGACCATTACTCTCAAGTGGATGTAATTTACTTTTTGGCTGCCAAATACTGTCTGGATAGCTGTGTCTTCTCATGTGACCAAAAGTTCCATATCTCTGCTCATTGGTTCTCTCCCTTGCTGACTTACTGGAAAAACAAATCCAAGCTTGTCATATGCTCTTTTAAAGTGTGAAACAGCTGTTCAAATACCTAGAGTTTTTCTATGCAGAGGTAGAAGAGTACTCTGACTAGAAGTTAAGAAGCAAAGAACACCTAAATTTGGAGCTCCTCTCTGAAGCAGAATCCTTTTGTGGCTCTGAACAAGTCAATTCTATTATCTGCCAGACTCTTCAGTTTCAAAATGCAACTACCAGGGGTTAACCGTCTCTTGGGTGTGTGTGGCAAGGTCTGATTAGCAGAGATTTGTAAAGCATCTCAGTGATGGGAAGAGTACAATATGGCCTTATGATGTTGCACAGAGAGTGGGCTTAGGAGACCTGTGTTCTCTTCTCAGTTCCACTAGTGCCCTGCTGGGAGGTGGTACACGAATCACTTTGCTTTCTTACATCTCTGTTCTCCATCTCTGAAATGCAGGTAACAATGTTCACCTCTCCTTTTTACAGTATTTTGAGATCTAGAGATAAAAGCTATGAAGAAGCTAGGTATTATCCATGACCGGTGGAGCTCTATAACACCTCTCCCATCCTTCTCTTGCTTTAGAGCTTTCCTCACACTTTTTCCATTCCCTGTATTACACACCTCTCTTGTTGCAGCAGCCACCCTTCCCTCATGTGGTTGCATGCACACCATAGCAGACAGCGTGTGTGAGTCTGGAGAACATAATTCTGACACTACCTCTACCAGTGACTGCCTTGAAATAGAAACTTGAGGCGACTGAGAGAGGCATGCCTCTGGAAAATTACTTAAGGATACTGACAGAGCAAGTACTTTCACTCTGCCATCATTCTTTACAGTTGAAAAACATAAAAATTAACAAGACCTGTTGATAGAAAATGATTGTCTCTCCCATAGTTGAAAGAAAAAATCCTTCCAGTGGAAAATAACACCCTCAGGATTTTCGGATGTTACATTCCACCAACAGTGAAATTTTCAGCTTGCACAGCAGTGGCCTTCCACTACAGATTTCATCTTCAAGCTGTACAGCATGCTGGTGTGTTACATACACAGCCAGATTTCCAAATCCTTTCTCAAGTCTCACTCAGGCAAAAATGTCTTTAATATCAGTGGGAGTTTTGCAGAGCAAGGTTGGTTAAATAAGAATTGAAGGACATGCAGTCTGTAACTGGTGTACATATTAAAGTAGGACACATTTTACAAATGCTTCCCCAGTTTGTTTCGGCTCATTTCATTGCTCAAATTTATCAACAGCCACAAAGCAACTGTGATCTGGGCTGAGAATTTCCACCTTCAAGGTGCTTTAATAATGCTGCAATTCGTTGTTGAGTGGGTGGGAGTGAACTGGGGAGGACTGCTGTGACAGTGATTGCTGAGAGTGCCTGCAGCATCCCAGTCCCTCACACCACACGGTAGATTACAATCTTTCCCTTACTGAAATTGCTTTTGTCACCTCTTTTCCAAATGGTGACCTTTTCTACCTCTGGGCAGCTAAGAAGTACAAAATGGCTCTCAATTACATCCCTCAGTCACCACCAGAAGAGAAGACATGTGAGCATCTGCAGCGGGCATGGTGTGCTGTGTGGAAACCCTCTGTGACAGCAGGATGGTCTGTGCCAGCTTGCTGGGTTCGTTTGCAGGTGCTGGCTGTGAGTGTGACTCACGAGGATGTTCCTGCTCTGTGGCTGGGTGATAGCTGATGAACCACAAATGTACCATCGACACACTTTCAGGCACAAGGGAAACCACAGCTGGTAGAAGACACATCATCGTATTGAGAAAACATAAAAAGCAACAACTGATTAGCTAATTAACTGATTGCATCCACAATCCAGCAAAATGTTTAAGCGTCTGAGTACAGGACTCAGGAAGTTTTTCTTTCACCAAGTCATCTTTCTCACTGTAACAGGAAGCTCAGAGGGACGATGCAGGGAGGAAGAACACTCTGAGAAGAATACTTACTTCATTTTGCTAACTTTAGCAAAGTTTGCGATACTTTTCACATTTTATTTTAAATAAAGCAATCAATAACGCAAGGAAAATTAAACACTCGGTGCAAAGTGGAGGAGGAAGGGGTGTGGTGTTTTCCAGTTGTTTTCTATGAACCGTGTGGAAGAAACTCATAACCATTTTACGGAGATCAAGTGATTTGGTTTGGATTTGTCAAAATTGCCAGCATAGTGAAAAATGCATTGTTCACAATTTCACAAAGTTCCTTAGGGACTTAGTGAGTTTGAGCGTGGCCTTAAAATTCAGTGTGTCTTTAAATCTTGAGTGAGAAGGGCCTGAGCAGGAAAATTGCATTTATTCATTTGTCCTGTGAGATGGAAGACCAATATAGACAGGGAACCATTTCTCACAACTGCTTCACCGATAGTAAAGTCTGTTGAAAACAACTCATCCTTTAATGGTGGCTTCCTTTATATGGACATCCAGATAATAGTGTCTGCATATCTTTGCAGTACCTTTCATGCAGCGATCAGCCATTGGCCAAGCCCTAGTTCCACCAAATTATCTGTGTATGTGTGCATATATCTATATATAAGGCCATGTATATTGTATGTACAGATACATATGTAATCCAAACTCTCACAGTTCTTGTTTTCCATCGAATTACTCCTTTATAGCATATTTTCCCTTCATTCTCTCTTCACAAGTACTTGTTTTTCCCTGCTGGTTAGCTCTCTTGACTCACAGAGGTTTTACTTAAGCTGCTCTAAGTGCTTAGGCTGATATCTCCAAAAGGGTGGAAAGAAATTGAAGGTTGTTTTGTGGTGAGTGTACTGTTACCCCCCTGTTTAAATCAGTGGGAGAGTGTTACTAGAAAAATAGCAGCATTTGGCTGCTTCTCTGCAGGAATCTCTCAATTAACCAAAGTTTGTGTGGGGCTTTGAAGATACAAATCACTTCATAAGTGTTTAGTAGTCATTATTATTATCATCATAATTAATTTCAAAATGCCGGAGGTAGGATTTTAGAAGATACAACACCCTCCACAGTGCTATATCATTTTAAACCCCACATTGTGATTGTATTTTTTTCCCACATAGATAGCTTCACGTTAGTGATTGGATAGGTTACCCACTCATTTCCAAAAAGGCCAAGAGTTGAGTTTTTTGGAGATGATTCCAAAGGACATTAAGGATTGTAAGCACCGTTGTGGATCTGGCACTGCTTTCTAATAATACCTGGAGAATTAATTCTCTGTAAGTTTTTTTTAATACAGAAGGGTTTTGTTTTTCGGGATCCCCAAGGCAGATACCTGAAAGGGATGAAGTGGAGCCTACAGTTTAGAAATGCAACCTACAAATGACCATACTGTACTTGGGACCCCAGTGCTATCCTAATAATGCTGTCCTGCTGCACTGCCCTGAGCATGGACAGTGAACAAAGCTGAACCACCTCTGTGTTTATCCTATTACAAGCCATATGAATATACAGTTCAAGTGCAAACTCCTAGGTGGTGATTTTACGTCTCTGGTTTTAGCAATGGCTTACAACATTACAAGAGTTTCTGGGATTGCAGCATTACCTCAGGTCATAATTTTGTAATATTTAATGCTCAAATACCTTCACTTTTAGCATATGAGTCATCCCTGTGAATTCAATGTACCTTGGTTTATAAACTGGCAGGTTATTTGTTTTGTCCCTTCCGTTGCATATCTCTCAGCGTTGTAATACAGATAACTGCTATGCCTTTGTTTCATTATTTAATCTATGAATCTGCAGAAAGAGCTTGTCTCGTTGATATTGGGAAGGTGTTAGAATAAGTGGGCGAGAGTCATTGACCCTGGCACTAATGGGGTGGATTCAAACCGTGTTAGGAAGACACCCACTGTGACCTGAACAAGATTAACGAAGTATAAAAGGATCTTTTTCTGTAAATCAGATTGATTACCTTACTGAGGATCACATGAGTACTCCCCACAATGTAGAATGTACAGCAGAAAGCCTTTATGTGATATTTTACTTATTAATTTAATTATGCATCTTGGTTCCTGCCATAATAATGGCAGTAATTAATAAAACGGAACATCTATCCAGAGCTGCAGGTGCCTCTCATGCAAATTATAAAATGGCATATAAAACAGATCATGAATGTCACTGTGGTGTAGAAATAGCTAATTTTAGGGACCTTATCTGAGCTACAGATTTTCACACTAATTTTAGAGCACCGACCGGTACAGCCGCCTGGTTGCCAGGAACGAGTCACGGCACTTTGTAGTGCAGATGAATGTCAGTGTACTTTGTAATTGTTTCTCACATTAGCATGAGGTAGTGTTTTCACACTATCCTTCACCAACTAGAGGTGTTCATGCTCTGGGCTCTGGGAAGCGTGCTGGAAATAGTCCTAGAAATTGCCTCCCGATATGTCCTGAAAATGATGATGTGAACTGGAAGCTAATGTCCTTATTTCTGAGCATTTCATCTAACGAGTAACATTTTGTTACCTTGCCAAGATGTGTTCTATCTAATTGCCTCCCCACATCCCTGCCATTTATGTCTGTTTAAGGTACCACGTCTGGACGAAAGGGCACGCGCCAACCAATTTTGCCAAGTGGCGAACAGCCACCACCCCCTACCGTGTTGAGTGGGAAGCAGACTTTGAGCCATACGTCGTCGTGAGGAAGGACTGCCCGGAGTATGACAGGCGGTTTGTTGGATTTGGCTGGAACAAAGTAGCTCACATCATGGAGCTGGATGCACAGGTGAGGAGATGACACCTGCATATCTCACCCAGGGCTGTGCAGCAGGGTTATTAAAATAAAATCTGTGCCCTGTAAAAAGACTTCAGGCTTTGCATCACCAAAGTGCTCACCTGGCCTTACTGAGCAGCTTAATGAGTGCTTCTTGAGTTGGGAACACTCAAGTATTAAATGGAGGACTGCGTCTGAGTTAATTTATTTGTCAGGGCTGAGAAAGTCGTTGTTTTGCAGTGACACAACCCCTGCAGTGCACTCCTCCTGACTGAAGCATTGCAGCGCTTGTTGCTACTCCCATCACTTGCTAGGGAATCTGCAGGCATAGCTGTATCTTTTTCAGTTGAACAGAGGTTGGTGAGTCCCAAATGCTAATTTAGAATTCAAAAAGTAATCTTCAACTGAATCCAAGGCAAGCATCTTCAGTGTCTGGCTGGGATTTACAGCATGTATCTGCAAAGCCGAAGTCTTTACATTTCCGAAGTCTGGGGCTGTGGAGCAGACTCTAAAGGATCCAGGTACTTGAGCCTTGGGCTACCTGCCTCTTGGATCTGTGACTTGGAATGAAGCTGTGGGGCAGAATTTATGAGAAAACAGATGCAGAGAAAGCACAGTAGTCCCAGACTGGCATCAGAGCACTCAGAGCTGCCAAGGTCCATGCCACCAACCTAGATCTTAGAGGCTGGCAGTGACTATGGCTCCATGGGATCCCAGTGCTGCTGCTCACTGATATAGCAGGGTTTGCATCACCTTGCTGTTCTTGGGTTGGAAGCTAACCACTGTGCTAATCAGCAAGGTCTGGGTCATGGCATTTCTTTTTGGTTTGGGTTTGTGGTGGTTTTTTTCAGTTTGGTTTCAATCCCAGTGTTTGAACTAGCAGAATTTGATGCTAATCAAAAAAATAGGTTTTGGCCATCTGTGTCCTCCTGTGATAGCTTCTGCTGAATTTGGAATATAGCTGATCCCCCTCTGCTCGAGTCTTACCAGTTTAGGTGAAGCAGAACAGCACAGGGCATGCAGTAACTTAGTGGGAGATTGTATCTCTGGGGTGTGGACTACAGCGTATTTGGTGCAGGCACATATGTGGGAAGGATATTTTCTACTTCTGCTTACAAAACTACATGGTCACCTTGGGCTGGCAGCCACCCGCCCTCTGTTTGAGAAGGGTATTCCCAACAAATTTTTACCTACTTATGTTCAGAAAAAAATTGTCCCTTATGTTAATGTTAATAATGATTTGCTATAGCACTGTAATTTTCCAGTGCACTTTCCAAACACTAATCAATTAACCATCAGTTGTGGAGAGTGCCAGGGTGATGTTTATTATTTGTTAATCTGTGTAACAAGGCTTATGTTCCCACTGGCAGCTCTCATGTAGCACTCAGGATTTAACTCTTCTGTGCAGAGACGTCTGCCCAGTAGAGATTCACACATGGGAAATTGAAACATTTTTCAAAGCTGATCATAGCACAGATGCTTTAAATGGTCATTGGGTTGGACTTAAGTCTGGGAAATTGTTTTTCTCGCTCTTCCAGCCTTGAACACATTATAACATTCAGAAAAAGTTTCACTTCCCTCTGAAGCAACGGGGATATCCACCTATTCTCCCACAAAATCATCCTAGAGGAGACACAGGATAGCACAGCTACCTTCTTCTGTGGTATTCCTCTGCTTTAGGGTGTCCACAGACACAGCTGCCAGCTGCTTGGCTGGCTTCATTACCAGTGGGCAGAGCAGCTTCTCAATTAAGGTATTTCACTGCTCCTCACTACTGGAGTGTCTGTCAAAAGGCCTGTTCCAGACCCCTTACCAAGGGCCTGTGCCACTGCTGTGCCCCAGAGCAGCACACCACGTGGAGACCGTCGTCATTGTTATTCTGGGAGCATGCAGGTGCCCACTGAGCTGAATGCGGTACAAATACAGCATCCAAATACCAGTATATGCATCTCCATCTAAAGAATTTATAACATGTGAGCTAGGTTGTAGCATTGCCTTCTCAACAGAGGTTTCCATATAGTAGTGATGGGTCATTAGGAAACCTTTCCCCGCTCTTCCAGTGACTGTGGAACTGGACTGAGCATCCCATTTTCCAGAACCCCAGCCCAGCATATTTCAAAGGGGATTATTAGTGGCAGACTCATAATTTCTTGAAGGCTTTATGGGCCTGAAGACTTTTCAGAGGGATGGGAACACTGCTGTGCTGAACAGTTTGCACTACAGAGCATAGACCTGCAGTATTACAGGCTTGAGATGCAAGCAGAGAACAAAGAAAAGGTTGTATGAGGGGGATGCATCTTCCTCTGCAGCTTTGGCTCTTAGTTTTAAGGTCCCTCAGAGATATAGTTTGTAGTTTATCAGCTCTCCTCACTGCGTGGTGCCAGCCTTTGTTGTTGAGTTTGATTCCCCATTAGTTCTAAGCATCTTCCAACTAAATAAGTTCTGCCTGTGAGCATGAGATTATTTTGCTATTGCTATATATTCATCACCCCAAACAGAAGTTCAGAGTGCCCCATTCCCATTTATGACAACATTTTAAATTGGCACAAAGATTTACCTCTTTAGCACTGTCAGGTAACAGGTATTCTCATAAGGAGAAAGGAGCACCCATACTGCATCTGCTCCTAGCTCTCCCACACATGCTACTGCTTCCCATCTTCCCATGCCTCTGGGAAGGCATTGCAGCCTTAGCTATACTTTGGATTCACCAATACCACTGCCTGAGTTGGGAAATGGATCCACATTGTGTTCTGTTCACTTTTTTCCCATCTTAATTTGGCTTCATTTTTTGGCTGTATTGCTCAAACACTTGGTTTCTGGTAGCATTGTAATGCAGCATCTTTCAGTCTTCTCTGGCTTGACCATAGTTTGTTAGGTGAAGAAAGACTGACAGGTGAAACACTTAAGTTTATTAGCACAAGCTGTTGTCTCCCAACAATCTCTTTCCCTACTAAAACATTACTCTGCCTCTATGCTGTAGATACTCTGTGTCTCTGCACAGATTCCTAATCTACAAGTGACTGGATGTTGCAACTCAGGGGAACTTGTGCACCACTTCTTTTAAAACCAGTCTGCTCTGTGGCTGTTCTTTCCCTAAGCAGTGTGTTATGTAGAGATGGTTAATGAGTCAATCCAGGAACAGCTGTATATAGAAACTGTGTGAAAACAATAGTATATTTGCCTGTGAGAATTCAAAGTTTCTTTGTTATTTGCATCTGATACAACTCGGACTTCTTGAAATTCCATATGAAAAAAGAGGTGGCATCCTGGTGGCTAGGGCACTTTGCTTGGCTACAGAGTAATGGGGTTCACATTCCTTTTCTACCCAGCTTCTTGCAGGGGATGCCTGCATCATAGTATCATAGTTGTACATCATAGTATGTGAACTATTGAACTTTCAGCTTGCCTAAGGATCAGTCTTTTTCTACCTTTGCTCTAATGATCACACATTTAACTATAAAAATAGAAAGATTCTGACAGACGTAGTTGAGACTTAAATGAACCACTGTTTTTTAACAACAAAAATTGTCAAAGAACTTGGCCAGATATAAATAAAGAGAATTAGTAAAAGTAGTTTTACAGGAGAAGTAGCAGTAGCACAGTATCTCAGACCGTGAAAAACTTAATTTGCATAAAAACATCTCAAAGCGTATGGAATTAGCAGGTTCATTTTCACACGTCGCCTGTAAATGATACCATCTTCTCCCCTTATTTCAGGTTTATAAATAGTTTTGGACAGTTTTGTCTGTGTAAGGATCTTAGTATATAGGCAAAGCAACATATGTCATGCAGTTTTGCCTTTGTAAATATAGCTTATTCCAGCATCCCAAGCAAGACAATTTGTAGGGACGAAGCCATGTTTTTGCATGGACACTTGAGACCCGTGCCATGTAGTCACAGCTGTGTTGGTTGCAAGCACACTGCTGCAAAATCTGTGCTGCAGACACGGCTTCAGGTGTGCCTTTTGCACTATTTCCCCATTATTTGGCTTACATGAAGTAAAATGTTTTAAAACAGTTGGGTTTTTGTGTGAGGGTGGTAAAACACTGGAGGTTACCCAGAGAGGTGGTGGATGCCCTATCTCTGGAAACACTCAAGGTCGGGTTGGACAGGGCTTTAGGCAACCTGATCTAATTGAAGATGTCCCTGCTCATTTCAGGGGAGTTGGACTAGATGACCCTTAAAGGTGCCTTCCAACCCAAACCATCGTAAGATTTTACTCTAAGGGAAAGTAGATCTTTCATCAAACAAAGAAAAAGCTACTTGGAAAAAAAAAAAAGACTAATTTAAGATACCTGCATGGGTTTGTTTTTTCTGAGACCCGCACTGCACTGTTACTTAATGGAGCATGTTTGATTGTGGCGGTACAGGAGAGATGCATTGCAAGAGGGCTGGGGAACACCCTCACAGTCAGTGTCTTTCTCCCCCAGGAGTACGAGTTCACAGTGCTGCCCAACGCCTACATGATCCACATGCCGCACGCCCCCAGCTTCGACATCACCAAGTTCCGCTCCAACAAGCAATATCGCATCTGTCTCAAGACCCTGAAGGAGGAGTTCCAGCAGGACATGTCGCGCCACTACGGCTTTGCAGCCCTCAAATATCTCACGGCAGAGAACAACAGCTAGCACCACAGAGCCCGTGTATGGGAAAACAGGGACACCGGAGGGAAGAGCCACTCAACGTGTGGGGCCCAGTCATCAAATTTTGAACTGAGAAATACTTTCTGTTTTTATATCATACTTGGCAGTTCTAACAGTAGAAATTTGAAGTGACATGTCTTCGGACTGTGCTTATTCGTCCCATCCCCGATTACCCCAGGCCTTTTGGGCTTTAGCATTCATGAGGTGTCTGTCAGTGGGGCCAGCCAGGCGCTCTCCATGCCACTGAAGGTGGGGACTGGACAGGGACTGGGAATGCACTCTGCTCTCTTAACTGCAGAGCAAAGACAGACCTTCAGAATATAGGATTTCATGTTGCTATTTAATAATTTGACATGCTTTTTATCTGTAAAGGAAGATCTTCGGGTCGCTGTCCTGTGAATTTCAAATCTGCACTACTCTAAAAGGGAACTTTCACCTGTGAACTTTCACAGGGGCCCTGTTAACATGGATGACCTTGCTAATGCAGGATGAGCCAAAGGTCTGAATTAGCCTTGAAAACAAAGGGGACGCTTATACAATACTGCACTCCCGAGAAGGTGTGTTACTGGTTTAGGTGTATACATGATATCGGTTGGTCTTTTATTCTCAAATTAGTTGTTTTATCAGGAAAATCCCCTATACCCCACCCTGCCTTTGCCCCGGTCCTAAATGCTGCTCCTTTCCTTGCTAAGGAAATGTCTCCCTTGTGTTTCTTTCCTATCTTCAATTTTGGTGGTCCAGTAAAGAAGATCAGTAGCTCTGCTAGAAAGTGAACAAAACTTTTCACTGTAAGGTCTGTTTTTACCAGAGCAACTTGTTCATGTGTGTCTACTAAGATGAAGGGTCTGACTCTAACTCTTTATCTTTTTTAGGCAAGAATTGGATTTTACCTATAAGGCACATTGTACCATGGGAATACTGATTTGTAGGCTCATTTCAGTGCTGCCCATCCATGAAGGCTCTGGGCCTTAGGCTTTAAGTGGACTTCTTTGCTGAACAGGGAATATAAACTATTAAAAAGGCAACTAGTAACCTTGGTGCTCTCCTGCTGCCTGCTGCAAGGTCTCAGAACTACTTCGTTAAAGGAGTTTATAATTAAAAGGAGCAGAACTGTTAGGAATAAACTCCCCATTCGAGGGGGAGAAAAGAATGTCTTGGGAATCTGAGTGAGTGTTTGCTTGAATGTGGACTGGTCAAGTTCACACCATCGGTACACACAGGAGTATGCTGGAGGGCGAACAGGAAACCTAACAAGCAAAATGCAGAAAACAAGACACTGGACTTTTTGCCATTTTCTTTATCTTCAGTATTAATGTTGTGTTTACATGGGATGAAGAGATGAGGTTTAATGCACTACCCCTTGCAGGGCTATTTGTAATTTCTGTTGCAATGTTAATAGAGAAAGCAGAAACAACTCAGTGAGAAATGTGTCTGTCTCCCTACCCCAGATTCCCATACAACCACACATACCAATACTACTGCCTGAGTTGGAAAATGAATCCACATTGCTTTCTGCTCAAGTTTTTTCCATTTTGTTTTTCAGCCACTGGACGTTCTACTTTCCTCTCCACCTCATCCCTCTAGAGCTTGGTTTTATTTCTAACCTGACATTTTGTGAGAGCTTTCTGTTACGGTGGAAACCATGCAGTTTAAACCAGACATTTAAACTACAAATACCAGTTCATCATTCTGTGTATATATAAGAAAATCCAAAAAAGGCAACATCTTTGAGAAGAAATAAAAAGGGGAAGGAGGCTATGTATAGTTTTCACTTTTTCTCCTGGGAACATTGGCTGCGTAAGAATATATCACTGCATAATTTTCCAAAGAGCTTTTTTTTCTCTTCTTAATAGGTTCATGTAAAGATTTGCGTAAAAAGCTAGGAAGAGCGGGGAAGAAGTGAGTGCTCAGTTCTGGGTAACATATATTCTTTTTAAAAAACCAAAATCTTAACTCCCCAGATCCTGTATTAGTTACCATTAAGGGCCCAGTACACTGTGCTTATTGAGAAATGAGAAGAACCCTGCAGCACAGAGTCCTGTTGATTAGGTATTGTGCAGAAAGATACCAAAAGCTGACCTAAGAGAGCCTAACACTTGTTGTACCTACATAAAATCTCCAATCAGAGCTTCAGTGTGGCCACCACTATGTTTCATGTGTATTAAAAACTTTCATTGTGCGTTTCTCCTTGCCCAAGGATGGACTGGATTGCCCTGCAGCAGCACAACCTGTAGCACGGACCTGTGTATTATTTGGATGTACCATTATCAACATTCTTCTCATTATTCTCTTCTCACTGGTCATGTGATGAGGATGGGGGGAGCAGGGAGGTAAAAATTTGCTACTCGCCTGACTGTACAGTGAGTTGTGGGACCTCCGGGGTAGGCTTAGGTGTGCTGGCTGGTGTAACCAGCTCAAAGATTGGTAGTAGGTACAAAGAGTCACTTTTTTTTTCCTTATAGACACTGTACTGATTTGTATCTGTCATGTCATGTTTGTGCTTCATAATTTGAGAGGTGTGGAGATTAGGGGTTTTTTAGCACATTTCATTGAATTTACCTAATAGCAAGTTAGGATTACATGTCTGACTGTAACTGCCAGGCCTCCTCCAACACCATGAAAGAAAACACCACTGACAACAACAAAAATCCCCAACTCAGTTATAACTGGCTGTCTTCCAGTCCTCTGCTATACTATTTGCTAGCAACTTTGTTACTTAATTATCAGTTTTCTCCTGAAATCTTCAAGAAATAGCAAAAAAGCCTGGTGACTCAATGCCTTTGTTTTATTGCTTTGTTCCACCAACTTCTCTCTTGAGTCTTCAGTCTCCTTATCTCTGATATTTGGAAAGTGTGAGTCTCTCATTTAGATATCACTCCAGCACCCTCTCAGTGAAGACTGATGCAAATAAATCATTTAGATTCTTGGCATTGTCCTTATTGTCTTTAATTGTTTCTTCTACTTATTGTTTGGGGTGGCCTACTGAATATCTCCACTTTTCTGCTTTTGTGTACTGAGCAAATGTGCATTTTCAGCTTTAACTTCCTACTGTTTGCTCTTCAGACTCCCTCTTAGCTTCCTCAAACTCCATCTTAACTATTACATACCTTCCTTTCAGCTTTACAGTGTTTTATTTCCATTCTTTGAAGGTTTTCTATTTGGCCCGAATAACTTCTATAATTTCCAGTTGAGTCATATCAGCATTTCCTTGTCTTCCATTCATCTAAGGGATACAATACTCCATGGTTATTTATAAGGCTCTTTCCATTTTTAATCTGAGGATTTAAGTTTTTCTGTTCTTTTTTAATTAGGGTCACCTATTCTTCCTTTAAAAAGCTACAGAAGGCTTTGTTTTTAAATTTATATTGGATTTCACCCTACTAGGTTTTGAGAGCTTGTATTTTCCTCTTTAACCTTTCTAAAAGCTAACTTTTTCCTAATCAAGGCATCAGAAATAAAATCTTACTGAATTCTTTTGTTCCTCTAATTTGGGCTCTTATCTTGACACATTTTGTTCTCTGTTTCCCTTCTCCCTCTCCACTGCAAAACATTGACACACAGGAGTCACTCAAAGCTTTTCAAGTCCCAAAGCCAGAACTGTGTATTTCCCAGCACCTTTTGACATCCCACCACATTTCAGGCTTAATTATTATTCCAAATAATTATCTGCTGCCTGGCACCCAGTCCTCCTGTTTTTGTTTTCATGCTTCTCCCTTTGATATAACAGGTTTTCCAAGTTTAAGTTTTGGGCAAAGCACTTATCTTTATTTAATGCCTTATTGTAACCCTCCAATATGTTTCCATGATTTTTCTCTGTTGTCACAGTACATATATATATATATATACATCTTCAAAAGTTTGGCTGTAGTTTCCATCCTATCAATTTCTAGCTCAGGGTCATCTGCCATTTGCCTACCTGGCAGACCTAGAAAATGTCTTTGTTTATCCTGGGTAGTCCTTAATATCTATCAGAATTTTTTTCCAAATCCTTACTTTTAGTAATTCCTTCCAGGCTTGCTAGTTTCCTGTGTGAGCAATCTGGTTTCACTTCACGGTTTTCTTTTTTTTTCCATTTGTAATCATTGTCTTGGACTCTGTGACAGAAAGGATTTAGTAGCTGTACCTGCAATTCCATCACTTTTGTTAGACTGAATATTACATATGTTCGCTAAAGTCCTGGTAGTTTTTTGGTAAGTCATAAACTACATTTTCCTTTTACTGCATTTTCCTTTTACTGCAATACTGTGTTATTTGCAGTAGCTGTTGCAGCAGTGTAAGCTCTGTGTTAGAGGGAGAAGCACAAAAACCTTGTCGGGATTGTAGCTCCTGTTTCTCTCCGCAGGGGAAAATAAGGCCCTAGCACAGCTGAACAGTTCTATAAATGCCCTGCACAAAGCACATTGCACGTTATTTTCTGGTGGGTATAATCATACATCGTCCAATTAAATATGAAAAATACATTTTTAATGTTCTCATTTTTATGTGCAATTCTATCCAGAAGATAATGCATTTCCTTCCCTATCTTGCCAGTTTTCCCCATTACTCCAGGCTGCCTAATAGCCCCATCTGTTTTCGGCTGAGAAAGATTAATGACCAGAAGCACTGGGAGTCCTGGCAAATCAGCAGAGATATTACTCTTAGGCATTGCTCAGGACGTTCCTCCCTACTCTGCCAGATACTGTATGGGTGTTCCTCAGGTTTCAGGGCAGCAACAGCAGAACACAGCAAGCTCAGCAAGTGGGGTGAGTGTCATTATTTATGAACTTCAACCAGGTCTAATACATTCGATGGTGGGAGTGTTAAAAAGAGAATGTATCATTGTTAGGTCAAAAAATATTTCAATTTTAGGGAAAAAAAAGCATCTAAGTTTCTGCAACTCCAGTGAGCAAGACTGGAACAAATAAGTCACTAGTAGACAATGCCAGCCAATAATCTAGTATTTCCACTGCAGTATTGAAAATGCAGGAGCATTGATAGCTGAATTAAGTCATTTTTACAGCAGTAATTCATAATGTATATTTAGATGGTGTGTTTACATCCAAACACTTCAGTGAATTGGGGATTGTTTGAAGATTGCTACTTTGTTTCACAATATAAAATTGCTTGGAAAAGCTTCTGGCTGTGCAGAGCAAATTATGGCTCAGGAAATGCTTGCAAACCTGGGTTTAGAAATACCTTGCTTTTATAGGAATTTGTTTTCATCAGTTATATATTCCCAAAACAAAACACAAAGTCCTTGAGAATTTCAAAAGGAGCTATGGATGTGTCAGCTGGCTGGAACATTTTTCTCTTACCCCTTCTTGGGGTTTGGGGTTTGATTACAGAGTAGAATTATTATGATGAGTCAAAAAAATAATCTGGGAATTAGAAAGCCACCTAATATTTATTTGTGTTGTCGAGCATATGAACGTATTTGTTTAGACATGTTAGTGGATCCTCCAATGGATGTGTTAGCTCATTGAGGGTGCCAGGATGCAAAAGATCTGAAGTCCAGGGTAACAGCTTAGTATCCTTTCATCCCTTCTGTAGAGCTTCCCCTCATATGATGAGAACAGCTTCCTTGCTCCCAGCAATTTACTATTTTTGTAGGGTTAAAATGTCCAAAAAAATTCTGCAGTGTGGATCTGTGGAAGTCACTGTGCAGGTTGCAAAGGCTGCATTTGAGAGCTCCATGGTCCATTGCCATGAGACATAAGATTTCATTCCAAAAGAAATAGTTCTGATCTGGGGTTAATTCTCTGACAGGGGATTTAGCTACCTTACCCCCACCACATATATTCAACAAGAAGTCCCCAAACAAATAAAGCCAAGTAATTAAAGCCAAGTTAACCCTGTTTCTCAGTATTATTATTCTCAGTCAACTGGATGTGTGAATTTTCAACATTAGCCATTATATGACAAAATTCATGCAAAGGCTGCAGAGTCGGTCATGTGGAAGTTGGAGGATCTGAAATTTCAAGTTGCTGGTGGACCTGGTGATTTGCTCATACAACTTCTTTCTGTCCCCTGGCACATATGTAATAGGACACAGTCTACACAATTATTTGCTCAAGGTTTTTTTGGAGGACTTCTCTTTCATTCTATGCACAGAGTGGATGATATTCAGGTGAATGAAGCAGCTAGAAAATACTTATTTTTACTTTTGCTTTCATTGAGCTTTTCATAATATGATAGCAGCCTTGATTCTGAGCAAAGCAAGACTTTCTTTACAGAGGATTTAGGAAAATCGATTATCCCCCACGCTCTCAGGCTTTCTAAGCAGGACACCTGCAGTTGTGTTCTACAAGCTTTTCTTATGTGAAGGGATCCTGTGGAGCTGATGGAAATTATACATGCAGAGGCCTTGTAGCACTCACCCCCAGCCTATGAATGCTAACATCTGAACTTGCAAGAGTGGTGAATCCCAGCTCTGTCCAAGCATGTCTGCTCCATCACTGGGAGCACTCTAAAGGCTTGTCAGGTAAGCACTGAAAAATGGAGTAAATAATTGGGGGTATGAGGGGTTTGTTTGAAGTAGCCAGATTTCCAGAGGAACAAGGAGGACATAAGGATTTTGAAGTCCCTCAGAAGACCTGTTCATAGGATTTGTGGGTTGGACTAAGCTCATTCTGGATTTGGGGCATTTCTTATCCAACACTGGCCAATGTGGTCCACCTGCAGTAAATTCTGTGGATTGTAAAATTTGTGAAAGTCAGCACTGAGATTAAACCATTCTCAGCTCAAAGATGTTTAATTTGTTTCATTTCTTTGGATTCCTACACTGATCTTTTGGTGCTCATAGGAAAAATGAAAAATAGCAAAAAGATAATAGAAAAGATAACAGTAGAAGTCTGACTATCCAAACTCTCTTAAATTGTCAGCACTGAGGTCAGTGGTTGGGGCAAAGCTAGAGTTAGTGAGGTTCTTAAATTTCCCCTTTTGATCTGCCTGTGGAACTGTTGTTCTAGCAGTGCTCTCCAGTGATGCTATAAGGAAAGGAAAAGCTCTCCAATGCAGATTGATCCGTGAACTCTTCATCCAGTCAGAACTGAGAACCAGCAGCAGGAAAGAAGCAGCACAACTGTCTGCTTTTGAGGTTTTTTTAGAAGGCAGCAGTGAGTCTAGTCTGAAATCTATTATTCTGATGATAAACTTTGCTGAGCTTTTCTGCACTTTAGATATATATTTGCTGTGAGTGACAGAGGCCCCTTGGGGTTAGGAAAAGATGGGACACAGCAGTTTGCTGGTTCAGAATGAGAGCAAGAGATGTGTGTATTCTCCTTTGACACCTTGCACAGTGCTCACTAATTATATTAGCACCAATTAATCCAGCTGACCTGAGACTCAGTGTTTGGGCTGGGCAGTAAGCTTCTGCTGTCTGTGTTGATAAGAGAACAGAAAGATAAGCAAAATTATGCTTTCTGCCCGTTACATCAATGGATATTTCTATATGTGTTCAAACAGCTCATTGAAATTTTACATCTTGTGTTTTTCACTGTTAAGGTTTATTCAAATGACAGCAAAGTCAATTAAAAAATAAAAACAACCAAACCAAACAAACAAACCGCCCCCTATGAGTTTCATAAGGACCCACAAGGATTAGCATTCACAGAGTCACCAATGCAAAATATTCACCAAGTTTACCAGCCAGCTTTTGTCATGAATGCAGAGAATAGAGGCAGCATCATCTTCTTTGTGCTTATACTTCATAGAGCAAAACAAATGCATGTACTACAAACAGCTCTCTGAATCAGATCACCCAAGACACAAATATTTTCTGTTTTGTTGCTTTCATTTACATTTTCATACGTGAAATTAAAAGTTTGCAAAAACTTTTTTATTCATATAATTCAATTTAAATATTTATATTCACTGTTGAATATGAGTCAGCAGTGCCCTGGCATCCAGGAGGGCCAGCTTTGTCCTGGGGGCCATCAGGCAAAGCATCACCAGCCGGTCGAGGTGGGGGATTGTCCTGCTCTGCTCTGCACTGGGGTGGCCCCACCTTGAATATTGTGTGAAGTTTTGGGTGCAACAATATAAGAAGGATCTAAAGCTGTTAAGAGATTTTCCACAAAGGTGCTGAAGGGTCTGCAGGGGAAGCCATACACAGGGTGGCTGAGATCACTTGACTTCTTCAGGCTGAAGGAGAAGAAACTTGAGGGGAGACCTCACAGCAGCCCACAGCTTCCTTGTAAGGGGAAGCAGAGGAGCAAGGACCACTCTCTTATCTCTGGTGACCAGTGACAGGGCCCAAGGGAATGGCATAAAGCAATGTCAGGCTTAGGTTGGCTATTAGGAAAACGTTCCTCACCCAGAGGGTGGTTGGGCACTGGAACAGGTTCCCCAGGGCAGTGGTCACAGCACCAAGCCTGACAGAGTTCAAGAAGTGTTTGGACAATGCTCTCAGGCTCATGGTGTGATTCTTGGGGCTGTCCTGGGCAGGGCCAGGAGTTGGACTTGATGGTCCTTATGAGTCCCTTCCAAGTCAAGATATTTTATGACTCTATTCTATCTATTTTCTTTATATGTTTCAGCTTTCTTCTGCACCTGTCAGGCTTGAAAACATTACGGCATTGTCCGTGGTGAAGATAGAACTGACGGATTGCTGAGATGTCCTCAGCACCTTGTTAGTGCAGAAACAGCCTTTCCTGTAGCCTGGGGGTTTTTCTTTCTTTCTTTATGCTATCACAGGGTTTATTTCTATCTTAGCAGTGTCTCTTCCAGTAAATAGGAAAGTCTACTGGATTATTCTAGACCACTGCATGAGTTCATTACTAGAGCAATGTTCCTGGCATCACACCTGGGCCTCTACACAAATTTATTCTGCAGGGTTTTTTTCAATTTTAATCTTCAAGCCTACACCTGAGAGAAAATTCACCAATTTGAAGCTCTAAGAATGGGTTCACTATGTTTTGTTTTATTTTTAGCATTTTGTTCAGACTTCTGTCCACTACACCAATAGATCTTCCAGAAAAATATCATTTTGAGAGGAAGAGAGTAATTGTAAATAGTCCAATGAGGCTTAAATCAGCAGCATTTATTAGAGTAAGTAACCTTCTCAAGCCAGAAATTTTAGCACAGGTTTCTGGTATTTACTAATTTCCTGCTATGTCTGTAAGGCTCCATTTCATGATCCTGCTTCAGCCAGCCCATTCTTGGGTTTTCCACTTTTTCTCCACATTCCTATCTGATACACCCCTAAATCCCTGTTTATATCAGCCTTAGATAGGTGTTGACAGGTATTTTAAAGACAATATAGACAGCCTTCACAGTGCTGAGGTCTGATTATAACTGTTACATAGAAAACAGACTCTCTTAAAACAGCAAAAACATGTTTAAAAAATAAAAGAAAAAAAAATACTCGGTCTTCTGGGAGAGAGGAGAGGAAAGACTTATTATTAATGCCAAAGCAAGAGGAGGTTGCTTAGGTCCTGACACATTACTAAGAGTTGGTAGCCGTGCACAAGATGACCATGGTGATTATGTGTGGCTCTGGAAGAAACTATGATTTCAGAAGACTTGGCAGAGATCATTTAGTCTGAACCATTGGTTTCACTTTTCCTGTCTGAAAAAGCATTTGGATTGTCCAATGCAAAAAGCATCTGGATTGCTTTTCACAAAGTTATCTCCCGGTAGAATGGTTCCAAAGCATGGACAGGCACTAACCAAGTCTATAAACACTCCTTTTCTTTCCAAACACACTATAGGTCATGTTGACATCACTTACTCCGTTTCTCCTCCCTACTTCAGAGTACCTGAAGAAAAGTAGCACCAAAGTGATCTAAATACAAAATGTACCTTTAGGTGCACCGCTGGAACCATTCACTCCCAGATTAAGCCCATGCAACTTGGCAGATGTCTGAGATCCACAGTGTGGGAGTTTGTTATAGAGTCATAGAATCATTTAGGTTGGAAGAGACCTCTAAGACATCAAATCCAACCATAAACCTGACACAGCCAAGTCTGCCACTAAACCATGTCCCTAAATGCCACATCTACACACCTTTTAAGTGCCTCCAGGGATGGTGACTCCACTGGAGAGCCTGTTCCAGTGCTTGACAACCCTTTCACACCCCTTAGTTTCTTTTGATAGTCAGTGTAGTGAGAAGGACTTCTGAAGAGGGCATTTCAGTTCACTTAAGCCCCACATCACCCTTTGCTCTGTGACTGTCAGAAAAGGTTACAGTGCTGATGGTGCCCAATGCAAGGTGCCTCAGGTGTGTACCTGCCCAAAGTAACACGGGATAAATCTGGGCCAATAAGCATCAGTTTTAGAGTTATCATCTACTCATTTAAGATTGCAGGTGTCAAAATCCCCTGGAAACTAAGCCGTAAGTGCTGCAAGGCCTTATACTCGATATTAGCTGACAAACTTGAGAACAACAATCTCTATGATGGAAAATGTGTGGGCGGATCAGCCATGGGAAGGGAGTGATTTGTGGACTCCAGAGACTGTGCTACACATTCTGACAGACAGCTTGTGCTAACAGTCAGGAAAGCACTCATTTTCAGCACAAAATTGTGGACTTCATTATGGTGGTTAGAATATTACCTCTGTCATTGCTGTCCTGGTTGTTCAAGGTTTTACACTGTATTATGCAGAGAGCAGGGACACCGTTTTCAGTGTGTCAGCCAGCGGATTTAAAAAAGTGCAGGTAAGAAAGCTGTGAGAATGAAGGGGTAAAAAAACTCAACAATGGCTTTTCATGTGTTTTTCATTCTTAAGACTCAAACCTCATTCCTTCTCTGTCATGACCAAGGTGATTCTACATTCTCCAGAGGAAAACTGGAATGTCATGACCTTTAGGGTGAAGTATGCATGAAACAAGATTTGCTATTTTCTCGCAAGGTTTGTGACACTGAAGGGTTTTGAATCTTCAACTCACCACCCTATCAGTATATTACCTGGCTGGCTGCCCTTCTGCTTCAGCTAATACCAGACTGTTTTGTTTCTCTATCCAGCTTGGGGAAATATTTCAGGAAAGAAAAAAAGTGTGTCTTCTTTCCTTCTGCTGCCCCATCTCCCAAACACCTCCCCCTCCAGGGCCAGACTGAGGCAACTTACATTTAACACAAAACACTTAATTTTCACATGCTTCAGTGTTCGAGTTTTCTAGGTTACAACTCTGTTGGGGAAAATGCTGTGTGCAAAGTAAATGGCTTGTAAATATTTTGGGGGGAAAAAAAAGGTTAATTTTCAATTGTGCAATAAAATTGTGAAATAATCCTCTCAATTTCTTTCCACTGTCTGACTTGACACGTGCTGGTTTCAGGAGCATACCAGCTGTAGTTTCTTCAGACAGGATCAAAAAGAGAGATCATGGGCTGTTTGGCTTTCATCTTTAAGCTTTTTATTGCTTTTAATTTTGCATTGTCATTCCCTTTAAGCTGGTTTATTCCTCCAACCCTGGTTCAATCAGACACATTAGTACAAGGCTGTTCCCACTGAAGACAGGTGAGTCATCATCTCCTCAGAGTTAATCATGTGTTTATCTGCTTTGCTTGACCTTGACCTTCTTCCTGCTATTGTCTTTCTGTAATCAAAGACAACACTTTGGCAGATGGGGGCAGTTTATTCAGTTCATACATAAGTATCACAGCAAGCAGATGAATCCTCTACAATGAATGACAGCTCACCACCACCATGGCAGCAAATCCATCCAACAGGTTAGTATTGCAAAAGCTTTATTTGCTATGTGGCAGCACGGATTTTCTGTTATATAGGATTCCTTCTCTTGCTAACAGAAAAAAACTATGCAAAGCACAGAAGCCTTCACTTTTCTATTACTTAACCCTTGTTGATAGGTTTTTCAGGTGCTCAGAGCTACAACTGCATCTCCCCTAATCTAACTTACTGCTGATATATCCTTTAACACTAATAAGCAGAACCATGGGACTACAGCTCTCTCTTTTCCTGCTTCCTTTCTACTTGGTGGCCCAAGGCCTCTCTGCAGAACTTCATTATCAAGAAAGGAAATGAGGGCAGGAATGGGAAGATAGGTCAGCTCCATAATCTTTTGTGGTTTGTTTTGGTCTTTTTAAAAAAAATTCAAAGTAGATTCTACTATAAAAGTGTGTTTGCTGAGAATAACAACAGAATTTACATTCACAGGGACATCATAAAGAATAGGATGTCCCTGGATGTAGGATATGGAGCCTTTCTCGAAGATGGAATAGAATATGAACAAAAACTAATGTAAGTTGGGAAGCTAGCTGAATTTCTTGGGTGTTTTTAGGCAATTACAGAATCAAATAGATTTTTTTGTGGTGCAGGAACAGGCTGGAAGTCCAACAAGAGTTGGAAAGAGAGGGCTTTAGATACATTATCAGAAACATAAATACTTGGAAAAGTATATATACATATAAATAGGTAGAAAAAGAATTCAAAGAAAAGGAGATGAAGGGCTGGAAATGTGCAAGTGGGAGTTTTATAAGCTGAACTCTGCAATCATTGCAGAGAAAGAGAGACTCTGCAGGTGTAACTCCCTTAAATTCCCTGACTTTGCAGCAAGGCAAAGCTGGCTTGTGCTGGGAAATGAATGATTGAGCAGGTGCAAGAATTGAATGACATTAACTGTGTAAATAGCAGCCGCTTTTCAATAATCAGGCTCCCAGAAGGGATCCTCTGCCTGTGCCATTTCCATATTACCCACAACCCTTCCTATCCATCCACCTCTGACAAATCAAAGAAAAAGAGCAGTGCTTCCTTTAGGATTTATGTTAAATATTAATACTCCAGGACAGCTGCAGTAGGGCAGATTACAATGTGTTTAGCCTGGGGTCAGAAGCTATGTTTAATCAAAAGGGGGTATGTTGAGCTCCCAAGACTGAAGTAGTGAAGGGGCATTAACCCATTTCTGTACCAACTTTCCCCAAGGCTCTCTCTCTCTCACTCTGTCTTTCTCTGTGATTCCTGGTGTTACTACATTAATCTTCAAGCTGTTTTAAAAGAGGAATTAGCTAGTGACTAGATCGGATGGACAGATGTGGGATGTGTGTGTGTTTGCTGCCTTGAGGTATTTTACGCTGCTCAAAAGCCAGGTGTTAGGCTGGAGATGCTGATGAGAATTCTGCCACACATTTAGCCGTTAAAATGGCATGAAAGAGGGTTATGTACCATCTCCCTAGTCTGCCACTTGAGTTTCCATCTCAGGTTTCCACAGACCAAATCTGGCTACCATTTCTTCATTTTTCTGTCACACAACAGCACAGCCTATGATTCCCCTCCTTTCTTCCCTTGCCCAAATTATACCTCAAGAATAACTCTTGCATGATGGTAGTATGAATCACAGGCTGAACCTTGACCTCTGTGGTCAAGATAGCTTTAAGGTACCCAATATCTGCGTGGAAAAGAAAAATCAAAACCTAATTCACATGTCAAAATTTGGATTTCATAAGCCAAATGCTGGAGTATCCTGAAATCTTGGTAATTTTGTGTTTGAACATAAATAAAAACATACCTCATTCATAGCAAAGCCAAAAAGGGGGCGTCAATTGTACTAACCCAAATATTTGCTGTAGTGAAACCTGTAGCATCAGCTGTTCACTGAATAGCCTTTGTATACCAGGAGAGAAATGGGATTTTGCTGACATTCACACCACTGGCTCCAGAGCTGGCAATTTCAGATGGTAAATGGCAACAACCTCTCGGAGCTCTTGTTTCAGGCTTTTGCTGATACAGCATCTTCAGTTATGTTGGGTTCTGATTTTTGAAGGTTAATTTTTGCAATTATCAGTGCAGTACACATTTTCTTAAACAAAAGCCACAGTTTTGAAGTCGCCACCAGAGAGAAGATTGAACAGCTCTGATGGGTTCAATTCATCCTCTGCTTCAGGGCATAACAACAGTTCTTAAAAGCAATTGTTCCTCTTTCCTGAACGGCATAGGCAAGTGTGAGAATCCATATACAGTTGTCTTTCCTTTATCATGCCCTTGGATTATTCTTGCACTTGAGGTTCCCACGTATTTCTTGCTGAGAAGAGCTCTGTCATGTCGTTTTCAGGGAGCAGCCCACCTGTTACCACCTTGTTAGTTTCAGCACTGCTTCTAGAGAGACCCAAACCCTTGTCCTTTTTTCACCTGATTCATCTTTCTCATTTCTGGAGGAGTATGTGTGCACACCTACACATCTGCTCATTACCTGCTCAACTTGAGCAATATTTGCAGCAAGTGTGAAAACTTTACTTATATTTGTGGTAAAGAAATTGGGACATCTGTACTACTACTATATCTTACTGATGTGTTGTTTTGTAGTAATCCAGGGGAAGTTTGGCAAGTCAGGCTTGTCTATCAGGATTACCTGGACAAACCATTAGGGAAGCTTTAAGGAACAAAGCAATATCCAGAGACTCACAGGCAAACCACAGATTCAGATTGCAGGCTCATCATAGGTGTCAGTTAATTACCCAGAATGTTGTTTTACGTATTTGATAGTAGCACCTCAGCCAGTTTAATATCCTGCAACTGATTCTTTGATTAATGCCATATTTCCCTAAATAGGGCACTTGGCTCCTGGCACACACGAAACATTATCTGCAAGGACTACAAGAGTTGTCTGTGTTAAGGCAGTTATATCTCTTTAGCAGCACTTGTCAGGCTGCTCAGGCTGGTTGCATCTTGGGGGGCAGGGGTGGGGATGTGTTGTGGTCTCCTGTGAGAGCACATAGGCCCCAGCCACATGTTGTATGTCAGCTGGGTCTCAGGGCACCCAGCCTTTACATTTGTTTTCCTGTGGCAGAAGTCTGCAGGCTTCCTTCTTGATGGCAATCTTTTGCTGAGAAATCCTGTGTGGCTCAAGAAGTTTCGTTCATTTTGTCTCTTTGGGAAAGGTATTATATGGGCATCTTTAGAGGCTTCTGCAAAGAAACTCAGTCCTGAAAGGAAACAAACATGAGATGTTCCCCTAACACGTGTCAGTCAGCTCAGTTCCAAATTTACTTTAATAGGGGAATAAGCATCTCAACTCAGAAGGCTGCCACGCTGCTTCATCAAACAGCAGAGTCCTTTCCTGTTTCAGGAAAACAGGAAAGGACCAGAAATGTCACTTTATAATGACATCATTTATTTATTCATCTATTAATTTTTTTTTAAACCTAACACTGCCTTTCTCAAGCCCTAAGTAATGTTCCTCCTTGGAGCTCGGTTCTGCCTGCAGCCTTTCTTCACTTCTCCTTGTACTTTTCCATTATGCAGTGGCTCTTCAGGTAGTGAGGCTGTGTGCTTCTGTATGGGTAAGCTGGAATCCTACAAACCACAGGACATTTCAAGAGTGGGGAGAAGAACTGTCATGGCAAATTTCTCCTTGCTCTCTATGTGCTACTGCACTCACAGAGATGATTTTTGCACTGTGTCCCTCTGAGGTGCTGCAGGCTGGCAGAGAGTGTGGGAAATCTCGAGTTATTTCAGTGAGGCTCCATGGTTTCCTAGGATTACTCAGAAGGGAGAAAGCAGAGGCACAAATCTGTGTCACTGTGTCCCCATGCAGTGAACCCATCAACACAGCAGCACCATCATGGTTTTGCTTTCCAGCATAGCAGGGAGGTTGGTACCATACGTTGAAACAATTCATGGATCAGAGCTTTCCTCTCTGACTGGGAATTGCCTTGCTATAGGAATGTCTGCCTGTGCAAGGTCTGGCTTAGTTTTATTGTATTGCCCCTACTAAGAGGGTAAGTTTATTCTGAGCAACAGAAACAGTCCACCAGTTCTGATCATTCCAGTTAAGCATGAGGCATAGGACCTTAATTTCCAATATCCTTTAAAATAACAACAGGATGTTTAATTTTCAGCTGGAGCCTATAAAAGTCCTTCTGCTGCAGTGCTACAGATACTCCTCTCAGATACAACAAAACACTTCAGAGGCCCAACAGTTTATTTTCCCTTCCCCAACACACTGAAGAGTAGTCACAGTCCTGATGCTAAGCTGGGTGACTGTTCCTTTCAAGCCTCTGGCTGTCAGAAAAAGTGGGAACCAGGAGCTGGGGCCCCCTTTCGGCTTGGTGTCTCAAGTTTGGTTATTACTTATCACACCTGAATCTTTGTGAAATGTCTGTTTCATGAGAAACAGATTTAAATTGGATGGTTCATTGATTTGATTAAGAAAAGTGATTAGTATGGTAGTGAAAACTTGTTAGTCAAAGATTTTTAACCCAGCTGTTCCTGTGGAAAAAACCAATCAGCTGGGATTCTTTTGCTGATTCCAGCATTCAGTGCAGTTTGCTTTACAAGCTGTTGAAAACCTAAGGGCACTGGAGCTGGAGCATTTGGTTATTGACAAGGAAAATATTTCAGCCTGTGTCACATGTCTGCTTGACTTTGACTAGAAGAGAGAGGCACAGAACTGTGTATGTACACGTGTTGTGACAAGGTGAGAAATGTGTGACTGGATCCATCCTTTGGGGGCAGAGATGCCATGCCATATTTTTCAGGAAGGAGCAGTTTGCTGACTACTAGGATGGTAGTACTATGGCGCAGCCTTTGTGGGTACTTTCATTCCTATACCTCTCCCAACTGCAGAGTTCAGGAGATAAGAAGTAAATACTGAAACCCTGCACAAATGAGTGTAATATTTAGTGTCCTCTGAACATACATGCTCTGTGTACATGGAATCCTGTGATGTAGGAAAGAGGGCCTGTTTTAGAACTGAGTTACCTGAAGCAGGTTGAGGTTAAGTGACTTTTAAATGCATCAGTAATAGAAAAGTAAAAATACAACTAGCTGAAGTGCCTCAGTTATACTAAAAATCCATATTTGACATGGATGAAGTGTTACTAAATGTTATCTCCTGGCTGTTCTACATTTTTAAAAAACAGGTTTTGACAATGGGTTATTAAGTTTCTTCAGTGTGGTTGCTTTCTCCTTACTCTACAAAAGAGATTGGGGGGTGGGGGGGAGAAGGAGAGAAAGGAAATGAGAAGAAGGAAACTAATAAGGGGCTTGTCCAGCATCCTCACCAGATATCTGAGGGTAGCAAGTTCCTGTTCCTGTGCACCAACCTCTGCTGAGAGGTTGGTGCAATGAAGTGGTTAATAGATCATGATTCACCTGGAGAACAGAAACAAGTGGAGTAATGCAGGGGTCTTCCCTGGCACTGTCCCTTTAACAACTTTACTAGTGACTTGGAGGAGGTGACAAGATGTGTATTCATCGTGTTCACAGGTGACACAAAGCTGGTGATGGCAGCTGAGCAGGTCAGTACAATGGTGGGCTGGGTGGTTGTCCACCAGAACCTAGACAGACTGAAGGAATGGGCTTACATAAATCTTAGGAAATTCAATATAAGCAAGTGCCAAGCACCACAGCTGGGAAGGAATAGCCCAGTGCAGCAGCCCAGGTTGGGACTTGCCTGCCTGGAGGACAGTTCTGCTGAAAAGACCCTTGGGGTCCTGGTGGGCAGGAACCAGCAGCAACCCTGGCAGTAGGGATGGCTGCCAGCCTCCTGGGCTGTATCAACAGCAGCACAGCCAACAAAGTCAAGGGATGGGATTATCTCACTCATTAAGCTACATCTGAAATGCTGCATCCAGTTTTGGGCCCAGACATTGATGAACTGGTTTGAGTTCAGGGGAGGGTCTACCAACTGATTAGGGACTGAGGCTCTCACTCTGTGAGGAGCAAATGAGAAAGCTGGGCTTGCTCAGTCTGGAAAAGGGACTTAACCACAGCCCCCTTGTGTCTAGGAGAAGGTTATAAAAAAGAAGGAGCCAAGCTCTTCTCAGCCTCTATCAAGGTTGTGCAAACTGTCAGGGTGGTGAGACACTGGGACAGGCTGCACAGTGTATTGGTGGATGCCTCATCACTGGAAGTGTTCAAGGCCAGGCTGGACAGAGCTTTGAGCAACCCAGTCTAGCAAAAGGTGTCCCTGCCCATGGCATGTCCCTGCCCCTCTCAACTCAAGTGATTCTTTGATACATTGATAATCATCCAACCCACAGAGAAATTCCTGCTGCTCAGAGCCTGCTCCCCCCAAGCACCTGACTGAATTGTTTCCCTGTTGGCACCTCAGTCCCAACTCTTTCTGGGAGTCCAGCAAGCCCACGCATTCTTCTGCTCTTTCAGGTGTTCTTCCTGCACATCAAACACTCATTTCCTGGTATCTCTAAGCTCTGTTCTTGTCACTATATAAAGCAGTTTGTAATGCCATGACATGAAGTTTTTAGTTATAACCAGGCAATATTTTATTATCATATTATACAGGAAAACTTTTGCAACTGTTCAAAACTTGACTGCTTTACTTTTGGGAACAACTGATGGGAGAGGTAATAGGCTGAGAGAATGACCAAGGGCTGTAGCTTCTAGGTGGGTAGGTTCACATCCACCTCTATTCTGTGCCCTGTTGGTTGAGACTGCAATTCTGCCTGGCACCTTTCTGAAGGCATTAAGGATGTCAAGCTGCACAGTCTGGTGTTGAAGACTCAACCAGAAATGCTCTAAAAGTACAGAGGAATCATGCAGCACAAAACTGCTTATCATTTACCTGCCTCATAGCTGAAAGACAGCAAATAATAACTCAGAGCATTGTGTTTATAGCATTGTATTATAGCAAGTGATTCAGGAAAGCCAATTGCACCGGCTGTGAGACTGATTAAAAATAGAAAGTGTTTGTATTGAATAGGCCAAACAGGCAATTTCAGGTCCCTGTTTCCCTGTGCCATGGCACACAGAGATGTTCAGGGCTGTGTCAGTGAAAGAGCGAGCTCAGTCAGAGCTAGAATGTCACAGGTCTGCAAAGGGGAAATATCCTATTTAATTCACCGTTTTCAGGCAATGTGGGAACACTGGCTGGTAAAACAGGGCCACCCTGTTTGCTTTTGCAAGTGGAGTGGTGTGTTCATGGGCTGGCATTGCCCTCTGCTGGCTGCTGCTCCAAGTGGGTGACGATGGGCACACAGGTGGGACTTTGCCAGCTTTCTTGTCCTGCTCTTCACAGTCTCCCCTTCCCTCATGATACATTACCCAACGGTGGTTCTGCTTTCCTGCTGCTCTGGTGGCAGCTGGGCAGGGTCCAACTTCACCCTTCTGTATATGATACCTTGTCCCACATATTTTTCTCCTTGGGTGTAGTTGTGGCCTTTTCCTCTTCTCTCAGTACAAGAGTTACTGCCTCTCTACATAAGGGACATCTTTGCCTGCTGTGCTAGCAACTGTGTGGAAATGCTAGCGTTTCTAATAAATCAGATAGCAAATTTTAACTGTTGCAGTGTAAAATGCTGGATAAACAGAGCAGGATCCCTTTGGAGGAAGGGAATCAGGAAGCTGAAAGAGCTTTCTCTCAGTTTTATTTACTTTCAGTGTGCTAGTTAATGACTTTTTCTACTCTTGCTGAAGTTTTGGGGACACTCTTCCCTGATGGGCACAGGCCCATTGCATTCAGTGGCATCGCATTAAAAAAGAACAGAGCTCACAGCCCCAACAACTGTAATGAGTCTTTAGTGCTTTTCCCATATTGCATGACAGACATTGCATTTTGCAGTTTAGGCCTTGGAGAGCTGGTACCTTCCCAGGAGAATATGGATCTCTCAAACAAGAAAAAGGGAAGTGCAAGCCAAATTTCAGGGGTGCAGAATGGAAATGGACTTGCTTATTTATGAGTTGTTCCCATCTAACAGAGCATTAGCAGTCCAACTAGTTCCAGAGACCTTTTCTTCTGCTCATGCCCAGCACCATGCCCCCCCTGCACCAGAAGGGCTTATGCTGCTTTCTGATGAGTTGCACAAGATTTTTTGCTAAAGTTATGAAGTTAAGAAAGAGCACGGAGAAAAAGCGTGTTGGAAATTATTTCCTGACTTATTAACAGCTCACATTCAGAGCCAGATAAAACTAATGGTTACCGCATTCCTTATTCAGTGTGACTTCCAAAGTTTCCCCAACGAAACATTGCAGACACCTCTGGCTGGCTGAGCAGCCAAACAGTGGGAGAAGGCAAAAGTAGCCATGAAAACAGAACAGGCATCACTTACCAAATGCAACCAATAGACAATGTTCCTCACACAGTGGTGCAGGAACCACTGCAACAGGAATAGCAATTATCACCAAACACCCTTGCTGGTGTCAGCCTGCAAAACCGGGCTAAGAAGCAAAAACCTAGCAGAAGAGCAGGGGATGAAAAGAGGATGAAAAATGTCTCAGGACACTCCTGGCAAAAGATTGTGAAAGATGTTCAACAGGGGAAGAACCACTGTACGTGACGGTCCTTACTATCTGGGCTGAGGACCTAGTTCTAATCCAGATAGAGCCTACTGAGAGGTGACCTGTAGCACCACATCCAAGCATGATGGAGTTTGACAGATATGGAAACAAAGTCACTGTTAAGTATCTCATATTCACAGAACTATCATGAAACCCTGAAGTGAGACACAGGTCAGTCACCCTAAATGAGTTGGGAGGAGGTGCCCCCTGCAGCTTACAATTGTAAGGAAAATCCTGGAAAGGGAGGCAGCTTATCCTAAGGTGGGCCTGAAACCACATGGGTTCCTTATCTGGCACTGCACTAGCCTCAGGTAATCTATGATACCCCTCAGTGTCTGTGCTTAGCTATACAGAAAATCAAGACAGTCTTGCAATTGCTGTGCAATCTGATAACAAGTTGTCTGTTCCAGAGATACATTGTTTTTGTGATTGATGGTGGTGTTCCTGTGGTGAATCAGTGTCATGAAGTAGAGGGTTCATTTGGGCTGTTTTTTATACCGTAATATTGCTTGTTAGTGGCTTGGATCCTGCTCCTGCCAGCTGAGCAGCAGAATCAGGATCAGTTGATGTCTCTCCCTGAGATTTATCCTCTGTGGGACATATGATGATCCTTGGAGATGAAACAGTGAAAAAGAACATGGCCTGTAGTCCCGAATTCCCCAAGTTAAAATGCACTGCTCTCAGCTTAGCATCTCTCTTTGATGGTAGTGTGACATGGATGCCTGCAGAATCAGATGGGAGATCTTTCTCGTGTTAAGCAGGAATCTGTGGTTTGCTCAGTGTTATTTTGCACTTAAGATGATTGGCAACAACAAAAATATAGATGGTAAATCATGTAGAACTTGAGAAGCTGCTGCCCTGAAACTTTACTCTGAAGGGTCAGCCAGCAGAGTGATGCTAATCTAGTCTGAAAACAGCTGTTCCTTGGGGAAGAGAAAATAATGCTGTTGGGGAAATCATGAGTATAACAATTTTTTTTCTTTTTATCTGAAACTTTATCTGGCTCTTTCCTGTTGCATTTTGGGCTGGCTTTTGTTTTTGTTTTCAGCAAAGACAACAGCTTCATCTGGAGTTACACTTCAGTGCACACTTATGATATGCATTATTGCATGCATTTTGTGAGAGAGAGGGAGGGGGAGAAGGAGGAAAACCAGGTTATAGTTAATTATAGCCACTGTTCTGCCACTAGAAACTCCCGGAAAGTATCAGTCACCTTTCTGAGTACCTCATAGCAGTTATAGCAGGTTTAACAACCCACACAAGGTGAAATCTCTGAGGACAAATTGGAAATACTTGAAAGAGTAATGTGTCAGACTGACATTATGGTTGGGGATAAGGTTAACCAAGAGACATTCTTAGCAAAGGACCCAAGGACTGAACAGCTTTTCCTTTGGGAGTGTGGGCCTGCTTTCTCTCAAATAACTGGAAATTTGGGAAGCCCAGCCTGGAGCATGTTGGTAGTGAAATGAACCTCAGAACTTGTCTGTTTATGGTCGACAGTACATAGAGCATAATGCTTCATTCACTTCCCATGTACTCAGGCAAGAGGACAAAAGTGCTGATATTAAGGTGTCTGAGAGTTGTACCCACTAGGGGTTGGCAGTTCCATATCTGTCACCTTTGGAGAGTTCTGTGCCAGGATGAAGAGGATGTTTCTGGGACAAGGTACCCAGGTGAATTTGTGCTGCTGCTCTTGTGCTGGAAGCAAAAGGAGAAGACTGAGTTTTGTCAGCCAAGTCCTTTGGGAACAACTAGACTGGAGACTTTTCTTGTGGGAATAAGGGGCGGTTTAGAATAGGGTTCAGGATGTGCTGGCTTGGGAATTCTCTGCAGAGCCTTGTCTCAGTTTCCTCTCTCTGAAAAAGAAAACGGAAACAGGTTCAGTCCCTCTGCCTGTCAGTCTCTATTACATGGATCAGTGGCACAGGGACAGAACACCTCTACCTCTTTAGGTCAGGGTGTCCCAAGCTCTTTATATCATTTACACCTCACTGATTTGGTTATCTACAGACAACATAAAGCCACAGGTACTTTAAGCAGTGGTTGCAACATATTTTACACAGATTATTGTGGTAATGTTCTGGGCAAAACTGAACCAATCAGGAATTAGTTCATTTGGCTTATTTGAAAATCCCATCTCCACAGCCAGCCCAAAGAAAACTATATTATAACACAGCTGGGTTAGCTGGTACAATTGAAGAAATTTTGCTCATATTTGAAAGAAAAGTGAAGAGTTCTGCAATGGGTTTGGCTGAAGGGCATCTAAACCTGGAAGTGTAAATATGCTTTGTAATGCTTTCTAGTGACTTGCAGGCCTGGAGTAAGCTAAAACAGACTGTTAATCTAAATTGTACTTATTGTTCCTGGATAATTCTGTGAGTGGCCCAATGTAATCAATGTTTTACTTCAGACCATGTATGATTTCTCTGCCTGCACAAAAGCCAGTACTCTTTCAAAAAAAAGGGAGATGTTTAATTCTATGTGAAACAGCCTGATATTTTTAACTGAGGTTTCCACTTCATTTATCGCAGTGGGCTCTATCCCTCTGTCCTGGGAATGCCCATTATTTCTGGCAGTCGAAGAAAAAGTTGTCTTAGGAAAGTATGTCCTTTTGCTCCAAATGCTATAGTTAGCTAAATGTCACCTTTGGAAACATTGTAATTCAAGTTAGTGAGCTATATGGGAATATTTGTGAGAATTTGATTTGCTTAAATCTGTCTTTGTGCCCATAATCTTAGATCCTAGCATTGCCCTTTCAAAATGCCAAATGCAACAGCTTGGATCATTAGCACACTTTGAATCCTGTTACTTGGGTCGTGCAAATGTGACTCTTGTCCTTTAGACAGACACTTTCATGCTGCAGGGAGAGCAGGGTGGGGAAGGAGGGATAATATTTAAAATACCATAGGACAATTCTGATGTCAAGTACAGTGAAACCTATTAGACCTACCCCCAGCTTAATTGACATGAAAAATTTGCTCAGGTGTGAGAGGTTTATCACTAATCCATTTCTCTCTTTGAAATTTCATTTCCCCTGCAATATTTCTTATCAAGCTTGCTCACTACACATTCAACTTTGAATTGTATTTCCTCTCTAAGAGCCTAACTTTCCTGTGGGTAATTCCATACAGAAATCCTATTGAGGAGGAAGAAGAAGCAGTGCTCTGGGCAGCCTCCTTCCAGTTTGCACAGGCTGCCACACAGCCATTCAGGCTACATGACTGCCAGGGCTTCAGGGAGATGCTTCATTGAGCTCTGTGGTATTTGCAAACCCCCTTGGCCTCTTCTATCTGTTGTTTCTCTCTCTTAGGTCTCTTCTCAATTCCACAGTGCAGTTTGTAATCAAACTTATGCTAATTTGTTGCTGCAGTTCTTACCAGATAAATTGGTTTCTAACTGAAGTCATTGGGCTGGGGAAGTGGAAGGGCATTAATGGGGTTCTTGCAGAGATGGCAGTAAGATAATGCAGTAAGATTAAATGAAAGCGAGGAAAAGAGGGGAGAAATACTGGGTTTTAAGAAAGAATTGGAAGTGTGTGTGAGGAAAAAGCAAAAAGGAAAAGGAAGAAGGACAATCAGAAGGATAAAGGGAGAGGAATAAAAGAAGAAACACAGAAAATGAAAAGCAGCGCTATGGGATGCCACAAATATTACAAATAGAATGAAAAGCAACACCCAAATGAGTTAGTAAAAACCAAATTCTAACAAAAAGTTGGATGCCAAAGTCCTACCACTCACTGTATTTAACACTACTGTATGTTGTGTAGTTTTCCATTGGTGTAACATATACACAGCAGGATGGATGCTTCCAGCATCATATCACACACCATTAAATACTTAATTCTTTGTCTATAGAAAAGTCTTGAGTTTGTGGCTATTTAGGCATTTGGCCAGTTTTGATCACATACCCACACGATGGAGGTTGTAGCCAGGTGGGGATTGGCCTCTTCTCTCAGGCAAGCAGAGGCAGGACAAGGGGAAATGGCCTCAAGTTGTGCTGGGGAGATTCAAGTTGGATATCACAAAAAATTTCNCATACCCACACGATGGAGGTTGTAGCCAGGTGGGGATTGGCCTCTTCTCTCAGGCAAGCAGAGGCAGGACAAGGGGAAATGGCCTCAAGTTGTGCTGGGGAGATTCAAGTTGGATATCACAAAAAATTTCTGCACTGAAAAAGTGGCTTAACATTGGAACAGGCCCCCAGGGAAAATGGTAGGGTCACCATCCGCAGAAGTGTTCAAAAAATGAGTAGACACATTGATATGGTTTAGTTGGCATGGTTGGCATGATATATGGTTTTTATAACTGTAATGATTATATGACTGTACATGCAAACAGAGAAGCTAAACTAAGATTTTAGTGACACCCTTCATTTTGGAATTTTTCAGCTTTCAAATGCTTGAGTTTGATATTTTTAACATAGTTTATTTCCTTTGTGATTGTAAACAATACTTTACATTTCTCTGATGTATTCTTCCCACGAATTTGATAGTGTTCTATAAACATTTTTTGTGATTAATCATGATAGTGACCTTTTGAATTAAGTAACTATTACCATTATTTCAGCTTTTGAAATTAATACATGCAGAGATCATACTTTACTGAGCGTCGGATAGGATGCTGGTAGATCAGAACTGACAGTCTCTTAACTTCTACATCATGACCTGTGTTTTGACCTTCATCCACAGTTCATTTTCATCTGAAAAAGTCAGTTTTAAGATCACAGAATTGCTTTTGTGACTCTGCCTGAGGCCATCTCTCATCCACAGTAAGTCTGTACAGGATGTTCATTAACCAGTATTACCCCCAGTCAGCTTGGGGTTCACTGCAAATAGCCAGATGAATACTTTATGAATAATAAAATGGATTGAAAAAGTTTGGATAATGCGGGCGATGTCTTTTGTAAGAGCTATATGAATTGCTAATGACAGACCATCATTAAATTCTTGTTAGCTGAGTTTAAATTTGATCTCCTTGAAATAGTTTCTTATGTGTCCATCAGTAAAGGTCTTCTGTGCATCATGTTGCCTTTTGATTGAGCAGTCTCTGTCTGTTGGTAAGCTAATTATTTATGTTTTCATCCTGCCTGGTAAACAGATCTCCCCTTGTTCTTATTGCAGTTCACGCCTCGCTTGTTTCCTGGTAGACTGCTTTATTTCTTCTGTCAAGCTATAAAGGCCTCTTCTTCCACGGCAAGAAATAATAAGCATTAAAAACAACTGCAGACTGAAACTTTATAGTCCTTTGGCTCTGTACAGGCAAAATACTTCATTAATTTAGAGCAAACTAATCTTCACTCTGCCTGCACTCCCTCACCTTTTCACTCGGTTTCTCTCCCTGTGGCCTCACATCTTACTTTTACTGGTACCAGTTTCCTAAGAGGTATCTGTAGTGTTTCCATCTCTAAATGCTTTCACAGAGCTTTTTTAGGCCATCTTCTTTGGCTCCCAGAATAGATTCTCCTCTCTAGATCCAGCAAGCTTGGTTGGATACCATCGCTGTAACTCAGGGCAGTATTTGAACACACTCTGAGGAGCCAGTGGTAGGAGCAGCAGCAGCAAAAGGAACTGGGCTCCATGTCCTACGCTTTTAGTTGGCATGAATAATTGGAGTGTGTGTCACCTTAGTCCCCAACTGACAGCAGCCCTGCACCACAGTTCCAAACCACTTTGTGAAAAATCCTCTCTCACACCTCTTCAGAAACAAACCTTTCTTGACATCCCATCTCTTCCCTCCTCTTTGCACCCTCTATCATGTGAATTGGACTGATGCATACGCTGATATTGTAAAGCAGCCTTTGCTGAAATATGGTGTAGATTGAAGTGTAAGACCTGGTGTCAGGATCATATTTCTACCTCTGTGCTTTGGAGCCTCTGACTTTTCTTTGCTTGGTGATGAATGGCAGGAGGAGGGACTAGGAGGTGTGGGAAGCCTCTCTGCTTTCATTAGGGGAAGAATGCTTAGTGTGCAGTAAATTTCTCATATTTTCAACTCATTCTGAAGTACATTTTCCAAGATTTAAGAGTTATAGGCCCATAAGTCAAATACTTTGTGAAATGGGTGTCATTATTCTCCCATTTTTCACATGAGCTTGTAAGTATGCCCCCATATATCTTTGGGTCACTAGGCAGCACTGATTTCTTCCATGTTCTGTTCCTTATGTCAATTAAACTCCAGCAGGGAGGTGATGTATGAATGTTATTCATCAAAAGAATGACAGCCAGAGCCTGGCAATGGCGCTCCAACAAAACTTGTGTCACAGATACAGCATGCCAGGAGGTGCCACCAGAACCCATTCTGGCTGTACCCAGTGGCTCCCACAGGCAGCATCGCAACTGCTTTATCACAGCATCTATAGCAGTGTATGCACAAATCTACTGATTTTTAGTAAAGGTGCTGGTGGGTTTCTCTGTACTGTTATGGCTGGTGGTGAAATACCCCTCTTTACTGCCATGATTTTCTTCTCTGAACTTTATACCTGACATCAGGTCACATAAAGAGGGAAAATGCTCAGTCAGATCTTCTACATGTTCACTGGCTTTTTAGTAGGTTGTGAACTGAATATTAAATTAGTTCCTGCTGTACTCTTTGTTTCTACCCCAAAACAGCACCAGAAGAGCCTGATGACTGCTGTCTTTTCAGGTGCCTTTTAACAAATTTCCCCTGTACCAACTCTCTGAGAGACCCAACACAGGTGAAATAGCGTCATGACTCAGACACTTGAAAAAGAAGTACTCACATTACCAGAGGACCGTATTATCTTGTCTCATCTGATAGCCTTCAGCCAACAAGTAATACCACTTATCAGTTGGTTGAATTCTCTCTTTCAAGCCTACACTATCCTAAATGAGTTGCTAAAAGACAGAAGAAGAAAGAAGAAAGAGCCTGATGACTGCTGTCTTGGGGTCGGGGGTGGGGTCGGGGTGGGGCACATTTCCCCCAGCCTGGTCGCCACCCATACACATCCCATCTCAGGATCAGCCCTGTCCCACACTTGCCCTGCAGAGTCATCACTGCTGGTTCCTGCAGCCCTGAGGAGGAGGAGAAGCCAGACAAAGGCTCACTATATCCAGGACCTGTAGGCACAGAGAGTGCAACTAAGGAGATCTCGGTGATTTCCACCAGGACACAAAGGATCTTGTTAACAGTAAGAATATATGTGCAGTGCACTGCCTTCCCAGCAGTGGGGAGGAGGGTGATATTGCAGCAAACCCTGAATGAAGGTAGTACCAGGTCTGGTACACATGCTCAAGCTCCACCATCAACTAATTAGGGGAGATCACAGCACCTCATCACATGGCTGCCCCACCTCAGCAGCTGCAATGCTTGCACCTCTTTGGGCAGCCAGGTTGGTACATCAGCTGAGTTGGCTCCTGCACCCTGACTATGGGGATAATGGGGAGCTTGCCTCTGATGGGATGTTTGCCCACATGATACACCCTCACCAGAGGCAGCAGCCAACGCAGTAGGGGTAAAAGAGGGAGGTAGAAGTGTTTACAAGACATCCAGGCCATCTTAACCCTTTGTGGGATAGTTGGGCACTTTGGAGTTCTGTTTTTCCCTTTTAACTTCTTTTCTTTTCCATTTTTGGCATATTTGAGGTGAGGATTCTTGTCTATGTTGTATTATGGCCATCTCAGAAGGCACAGTATCATCTAGCCAAGCCCTTTCTTTCAGTGGGTTTTCTTCGACTCAGTTTGTATCAATCTTGTGTCACCTTTCTGTGCAGGGACACAGACAGAATAGAGAGCAAGGCAATGGGACCCAAGTCCTGGGTCAGGGTTGTGATGGACAGAAGAGATCATCTGGGAATTCATTCTTAGGGTAAATCTTGGGTTTTGAGATGTTTCGGTATCCATCTCCTGCTTCACATTCTTCAGGGTGCTTAACAAACCTGCATTTCCTACTACCTTCTAACCTACACCCCTATGGATGTAAAACAGTACTGGAGCACGATGATTAGAGGAAGCCTAGGCAGGGATGACCAGCTAATGTGTAGGCACAGATGTGGCAAGAATTTGCAGAGGATCCTGTTCCTCCTAGCACAGACCATTATGGTGAAATCTTCCCATCACAATATCGCTTGTGTGCCTGGAAGCTGGTTTTCCTAATGAATTTTCCAAGTAGTGTGTGGAGGAAAGCTACTAACACGCTTCTCTCCCATCATAGAAGATAATGAAGTACCTAAAAAAGCCCAAGTGTGTGGATTTGTTTTTTCCCCCTCTCAAATGGAGGATGGTGACCTCCAGCATGGGCTGTTCAGCGCTGTTAAGCTGCTGCTTATTGTTATATGGCACTAGAGAGAGCAGACAGCTGTCTGCAGGAAGTGGGAGAGAGGAGAGAAAAAAAATTGAAGGAGGAAAGATTCTGTAGTTAGCAATAGAAGGTAAGCACCAGGGGATGCAAGTAGGCACCCTCAGTGCCAATGTCTTATGGCAAGAAGACAAAACACTCTTGTCCTGTATGCTGTTTACAGTAGAGCTCTCTTAAGGCGGTAAAATTCCTGCACATCACCATCTAGAGCATCCATGTAGGAGTGCTGCAGGGGCAGGTGAGGAGCCAGGCCATTCCATGACTGGTGGAGGTGCCACAGGCACTTTCATGGGGACAGTACTCAGTAGCTCCAAAGAGGACAATGCAGTTACTTGCTTACACACCTGCAACTTCTCCTCAGCACTGATGCATGCAGGATGTTGATCCTTGGTAGGAAATGCCCCCAAGAAGGGGCTGACTACATTGTCAGCACTACAAGCTAGTAATTAACAATATTTCGCATCCTTCACCCAAACTAATCCTGAAAAAGAGAAACCAATATTACCAAAAAAAAATGACTAAAGGAAGCACAATTGCAAATATATTAAGGATTTTATGTGAGAAGAATAAGAAACTTTTTTTAACACATGAAGTTAATTAAAATGAGGGAGCAGGAAATAACAGGCTAATGTTTCAGGCCTTTCTAACTCTTTCATTCCCCATTCAACTAAAACCTGTAGTAGATACTCAAAGGAGTTGGGTTTTTTTTTTCTTTCAAAGGATTATGCACTCCTACACTTTTCCATTCTGTGATACTTCACAAGTTCACAAGTACTGGATTAAGTTCCATGCTTAGGTTAGCTTTGTGTGGTAGTTATAGAAATCAAAGTAATTTGTTTTATGTTTGTTACTGGTAGGGAATTTTTAATAGTTAACTGATGTTTTTGGTTTAATATCTCAGAAATTGAAGACATCTAGAGAAGCAACAGAACGTTTGCTAGGGAGGCTGACAGTGAGATGAAAAGGTAGCTCACGGCTTTGCCTCTTGGCTGTTATCTGTTTACTGTAGCTGGAGCTAACAAACTCAGCTTTTATCAGAGCCATGAATGACAGATTAAATTCATCCCTGGTTTATTTGATAATGTAAAGCCAGTACTTTGCCACACACAAGCAAACTCAAGGAGGGGAGGTTAGTGCCCTGTCACCAGCCATAGCAGGAGACACAAGCTTGCACTGCAATTAAAGTGGTTTTGGTCGTGGTAACAAAACCAAATTTAGTGCTGGAGCTGGGCAGAAGTTTTCGTTTGGGAATGGCATTATGACTCTGTACCTCAACCTACATTAAATAACTCGTAGGAGTGGACTTGTCCCAAAGCCTACCTCGCCACCACAGCTCTCCCTCTGCTGTCCCAAGCAATTGTCTGTGAATCTTGGTGCCTTTTTATTCTCTCACTTACCCTGTAATATGTCACTTCTTGTATCGACTGCCCAAGGCACTTTCAGGCCAGCATCCCAGCTGGGCAGGAACAATCATGTTTCAGCCCATGTTCCTTTCATGTTCCTTTGCCCTTATCTGCAAATACAGTCCCAAGGCAAGTGTGGGGTATGCACTGGAGCTGCCTTTGCCAACACACAACTTCTGGGTCTTCCCTATTGAGGGTTTAAAGAGTGGGACTGAAAATGTGTCCTGAAACAGTGTCTGTGTTTCTTGACATCCAAAAAAAAGCCATAGTCATCGCTCAGGCATGAGAGTCTGAGGAGCTTTTGCTAGGGCCATGTTATCCTGTTTGCTAGGGCTGCCTAAAGTCAAGCTTCTCAGAGTGTGCTCAGGCATCTAAAAAAGAGAGTTTTTTTAAAAAACAAATGTAGAACACTCAACTTAGTGTTTTTCCAAGTCAGGCACCAGAATGAAAAATACGTGTTGAAATGACACCATGGTTTGTAAAGCTCTCTTACAGGCTGAGGTGAAAAATAAATTGAGGTTAACAAGAGAAGTCAGCAAAGTGGGAAGACAGGAAATTAAACCTTACTGTTCTCAGCACTTATTTGGAGAAAAAAATTAATAGCATTTTGTTTCTGAAGGAAACATTTTTCACAATGGTTTCTATCAACTGTCAGCCACATATATTGCTTTCTCAGGAAGCTGGCAAGCAATCACACAAAGAACACAGATGGGAATGCAGAGATGGGAAAATAAGCAAAATGTATTCTAGCTTGTATTTTAAAATATGTATAAGGTACTACCTTGGTATCTAATTATAGGCTTTGCAGGAAGTAACAGCTGTACTTAAGGTTTCTTGACATTCTTATCTGCATGTCTTCTCTTGCTTTCAACCTGCTGTTTTCCATGGTGGGTACCTGCCTCTGGCTGAACATAGTCCAGACAGAATCAGCCCAATTATTTCATCTCTTTTGCAGGAACAGATTTGGGGAGGCAATCCTGGACCTTTACTTTAGCCATCTTAAAGAAACATTTGCAGCTACCCCCCCCCCCC